>PVKB01001899.1:279872-345232 GCA_004027205.1 Ctenodactylus gundi | reverse complement strand
ACACACACACACACACACCCTTTGCAAGCAAATTGATAGAGTTTCTCTGTATACTTCACCGGGCTGCCCTCTAGAATAACATCTCAGGGAACTCCAAGTCCGTTGTCACAGCCCATGGGAACTGGCCTCCGAGCACCAAGTCGTCTGCCTTTACCACTCAGCCCGTCCTCAGGAGCAGGTGGGAGATGGCCGAGAGGAAGTGACGCTGCACAGGAGCCACAGGGACCCAGAGCTCCTGCCCCCCAGCCCTAATGCCCAAGGCAGCTACTTTATCTCTGAAGAACCTGCTGGATCTGTTCGGATGCTACGCAGAAAGTGTGGCTTGAAGAAGAGTCAGAATTCAAGATTATTAAAAGGAGGGAAATCCCAAGGCGTCTGAAAGGATTTCTTGCTCTTCAATCCCATTCTGTGAAAGTCCCCTTTTTTCTTCTTCTTCTTCTCCAATCTCAATTTGTTGGGCAGGTAGGCTGTTAATTTTTGATCAGTGACAACAACTCTGAAGGGAATATGGTTCGGCGTTTACTCTCGTGTAGTCACCCACAATATTTTTTTGCAGTAAGTACTTATAAATACACCTAAATGAGAAATAGTCACTATGTGGGGAACAATCACAGTACTGGGGACAGTCGCGATGCCAGAGACCCACGCACGAACTTCCTGGAGGAGTCTGGTCCATGCTCTGCACTTACCCAGCCTTGAACACTGCCTGCCTGGAGTTGGGCCTGGTGGGGTTTCTTCTACCCATTTTGCTGAGGAGAAAACTGAGGTTCCCAGGGCACTAAGAAGCTCCTGCCTCAGCCTCCCAGAGTGATGAGATCACAGTCTCACATCAAGGACCCTGCGGCCGTGACCTTGGTGGAGACGCCCAGGCAGGCTGCGGTTCCACAGCAGTGGGACCAGGTGGGACACTGGTCCTCTCCCTCCCAGGCCCCATCTCCGGCAGGTACCTCCCATAGCCACAGGAGGCTGCAGGTGCAGGCCCTGGGGAGACCGGAGGAGCAAACAGGAGCCCTGTCCTCTATCCCCTGCCCCTGCCCCCTGTCCCCTCCCCTTGTCCCCTGTCTCCTGCCACTGTCCCAGTCCCCTGTCCCAGGAAGGTGGGCTGCCCAGGGACCAGCTGCCTCGCCCGCCCGCGCAGCCACCACTCCGACCCCGGGCCGTGGGGCCCCTGGCTCCCCGTCATTATCCCATCAGCTGGGGCTGTCATTAGCCCCGGGCCCAGGAACCCTCGCCCCGGCGGCCACACCCGCAGGGCTAATTAATTGGCTTAATGGCAGAGCTGCCCACTCCGGGCCTGGCTCGGGTAATTTCCATGAACGCTACGCAGCAATCCCCGAAGTCATTGGAATATGGATGAGGTAAATTGAGTTAAAATTGAGGCGCTGGCTGCATCCATTAGCCCGCCCACCCTCTGAAGCCGCTGGTTAATATGCAACTATTAATATGCAAATCGCGCGCATGCAAAAGAGCGCGAGTCGGCCCCGCCCCCGCCCCCTGTGTTGGAAACTCGCCGCGCGGGCAGCTGCGTCCCGGGGAGAGGGGGCGGAGCCGGGGGGCGGAGCGGGGAGAAGGGGCGGAGCCGGGAGAAGGGGCGGGGCGGGGCGGCGATGCGGCTTTCATATCGGAAATTAATTAAAAGCCCCGGCGGGGCGCAGCACACCTTTATCAGGCGGCGCACGCGTGTGAGAGCCGAGCGCGCGGACCCAGGGGATCCGGGCGTGCTTGGGCCTTGCGGGTTTTTTTTTTTACGCGTGTGTGTGTGTGTGTTTCTGGAATGTGTCTACTTCCCAGGAGCCTTACGCGAAAATGAAAATGCACGGCGGGGTGAGAGCTCAGTTATCGGGGGTCGAAGCGCATCAGGGGCCCCGGAAGGCGCTTTATCTAGAAAGTCCCTTCCAAGCCGGCACCTGCTGCAAGTCATGTGCTCGCAGGCTCCATGTTTTATTCATTTTAAATTAGTTGGGTTTTCCATGGGTGATTGTCACAAGGTGCAAAATTCCAAAGGGGAAGAGGGAGGGAGGGAAGGAGGGGGGGACACTGTCTCCGTCCTCTCTCTGTGTCCCAGTCACACAGGCCCCTCACCTAGTGGCAGTCAAGATTTCTTCCCTATGTTTCTAATTCCAACGCTGTGGGAAGCCGAGGCAGGAGCATTACATGTTTTGAGTCCAGTGTGGGCAACAGAGCCAAGAATTTATTTCTAAATAAATAATAAAATGGATTGATAATGCAGCTCAGGGCAAAGACCCTCGGTTCAATCCCAGACCCCTCCACGCGACCCCCATGGAGCCCGACATTGCGGGGCGCATGGCTGCAGCCCCTGCACAGGAGCCTCACACCGTGACTAGGTCTCAGACCTGCCCCTGAAGATCTTCCTCTTTTCTATTGATTGATTGATTTGTTTGTTTATTTTTGGGACAGGGTCTTGCTATGGAGCCCAGGAGAGGCTTGGACTCACGGCAAACCTCCTGCCTCACCTTTCTGAGTGCTGGGATTACAGGCATGCGCCTGCGTGCCCAGCTTTATGTGGTGCTGGGCAATCAAACTCAGCCCCCTTTTCTCTGTGTTAGAGAAGCTCGCTCTAGGTTCTGCGTCACACAGGAAGGGACCACGGTCCCCACGACCCACGTGGAGTGGACGTCATTAAAGTCGGCCCTATGTATTTGGCTATTTCAGGGAACGCAGCAACCAAGGGGCCCATAGGAGAATCTGGAAGAATCTGTAGCCCCGGGTCCTGCGGGAGCACTGCAGGCAGCTTGGCAGACTCCTCTGGGATCTTGGTCACTCCATAGAGAAGAATGGGGCCCCCACTGGAGGTCTGATCTGCATTTCTTTGCCCACCAAAGACAAGCGATGTTTTTTTTTTTTTTTTTTTTCCCACAGAGGAGCTATTGGTATTTTCTTTCTTTGAACTCCTGCTCAGCTGGTCCTCTGGCCAGTTCCCTGCAGTTGCTGTTGTCTTTTGTTGGTCAGGGGACAGAGCCCTTTAAGGACGGAGAGGCTGGGCATAGAGCCCCGGCCTCGCAGCAGGGGGTCCTGGGTTCCAGCCCCTGCCCCACATGAAAGTTGGGCGTGGGGGTGTGCGCTCATAATCCCAGCTCTCCGGAGGCTGAGCCAGAAGGAGCACTGTGAGTTTGAGGCTAACCTGGGCTATATGGTGAGTTCAGGACCAGCCTGGATTACAGAGGAAAACCCTGTCTCAAAAATAAATAAATAAATAAATAAATAAATAAATAAATAAGTCCTTTTGTCTGTGACAGGAACTGCCGTGGGTTTTTTTTTTTTTTCCAGCTTCCTGATGGTCTTTTGGAACTCTGGTGATGGCTCTTGTACTCTGATTGTCCAAAAGCTCATAGATAGTGAAAACATCAGCATCTGTGAGCCTTGGGGGACCTGGGGGCATGGAGAAGGGCCCTCGGGAACCTAGGCAGAGCCTCAGCTCTCAAGACTCCAAGTAGCCCTCCAGAGGCACCATACCCCCACCTGCCGAGGGATGTCGCAGCCCCAGCGACTTCCACAGAGCAGGGGCCCTGAAGTGGGTGAAGGGAGCCAAGCCTGGGACCTCACCTACATCTCCCCAGGACGTCTGAAGCTCTCGCTGGCCTCCTCCCTGCTGAAGGACAGCTGCAGAACCCATGCCCAGCAACGCCTGGCACACCCACGTGCTCGGTAAACTCCCTTGAACACACCATCGATCAAAACGCGCACCATCATCCTCCTGTGTTCCCTCAGGATGGGAAACTGCCAAGAAGTGGCGACCACAAGGTGAGAGCGGCTTTCAGAGATCAAAGCTAAAGAAATTCACTGGGATCAGCGGCTGGTCGCCTGGAAGTCCGCCAGCCAGTGCGGGAAGGGAGGGCGCAAGGTGTCTGCCTCTGGTCATGTGTTGTGTGTGTCCCCACAGCGCGCTGCTGTGCTGTCCCCGGGAAGTCACTTTCCCTCCCTGGGCCTCAGTTTCCTCTTCAGTGAGGTGGGATCCACCATTCTGTCCAGCCACGCCGCAGGAATCCATGGAGACCACATAGGATTGGCAGGTCTCGAAAGGCTGTGGAGATGTTGAAATGGGGACCCTGAGAGAGCCACGCAGCAAGGAATATCCTCACCCCAATGTGTTTAGGGGTGTGCAGGAAGGGGTGTCCGGAGGTGTGCAGCTGACCCCAGCTCCACTGCCAGGAAGTTTCCAAGATCTTAGAGACAAAATGAGAAGCAGGTCACCGTGGAGATGATGTCGCCTCCCCATTTCACAAGGGGGAAACTGAGGTTCTGCCAGGTTGAGGGAGTTGCCCAAGGCCCTCACACACGAGTGGGCTCTGGCTCAAGGCCCGTGCGCGTCCTCAGCACTGTGCCCTCTGCACCCCGCGCTAGGCAGATGTTGGTGGCTCTCTGGCCCCGGTGGCCCAGGGCGGGCACCACACATCCTCCAACCTGGTCTCCGTGCAGGGGCGGCCCAGGAGGAGGGGCTGCTGCACTTTCAGGCCCCAGCCCCGTTATTATTCCTCTTGGGGTAATAAATACATTTTAAGAGAAACAGATGCCGGAACAGTTGGACAGGAAGGGCCCAGGCATGTGACGAGAAATCTGGCCTGTGAAAATCTATTTGCCAGACGGTGGGCAATATGGTACAGGCAGCCAGGTCGGCCCAGCTGCCAGGTGGCGCCCGGGCCTCCCCAGCGCGCCCACTGCTCCAGACCGTCCAGCCGCGGTCCTGAGACCCAGGTGGGCGGAGTCGTCTGGCCTGCTCAGAGGGGACCAGGGCGGCTCCTGGTACGGCCAACCACTGTGGCTGTGGCGTCGGGGAGCAGAGCAGGGGCCACTGGCCATCTCCCGCCTGGCCAGCTCCCGCCGGTGCTTTTCTCAGCCACTGTTCTGGCTTCCTACCTCCGGAGCTTGTCACCTGCCAGCAGCTACCTGGCACCTGACCGCGGGTGCTGGGGCAGCACCAGGCTCCTGGCTGCCTTCCTGTCTGGCAGGAATCTGCGTGTTCTCTCTGCATTCCTGCCCCAAGAAAAAGAAACAAAAGGAAAAGGGATACTAGTCGGCATACAAAGGCATTTTGGCAGCTGCTGGTGTCAGCCATGGCTTGGCGAGGCAGAGATGCCCAGTGCGGACTGGCTCAGGAGTGGCGCTGCCCGGCCTCTCTTCCCCGGCCTGCCTCAGTGCTCAGTTCCCCTGTGCCCGGTGAGGTGATGTGGCCTGGGCCAGAAGTGGAATGCACCATGTGCCGCTTGTCTGCGTGTCCTTGTGGCAAGGCGTGGGACAGCAGAGATGGCCCTCGTCGTGCAGATGAGGCTGGCTGTGGTCCGCATGGGGAAGGCTTGGTCGCCAGCCTGTGGCGCCATTCGGAAGTCATGGAACCGCCTATCTGTGAGCCATGGTGCAAACCTCCGTCGCCAGGGACTGTGCTCTGGAAGACAACAGCATGGCCCTGGCTTCTTCCTATCCGCCTGTCCTCGCTTTCCCGCCACCAAGTGGGGAGCAGCTTCTTCCGTCATGAGCTCCTACCATGATGCACCGCTTCATCTCGGCCTCAGAGTGAGCACCTGACCATGGGCTGACCATGGTCTCCAAAACCGTGAGCCAAAACAAACCTTTGCTCTTTGCAAGGTAATGAACTCGGCTGTTCCGTCACAGTGATAGAAAGTCAACACAAGTCTCCAGTAGGGAGGTGGCTTGCCGGAGGCATCTCAGAGGGACAGGGCTGGGAGCAGGTGACAGGCAGGGCTCTTCTCACCAGCCCAGCTGCCTCCCCAAGAGCAGAACCTTCTCTTTCCCCCCAAACACTGGCTGGAGATGACAACGGCCCTTCCTCTGCCTGTGGTCATAGTGCAACGATGCATTCCTGTGTTTCCAGGAGAAGTCATAACATGACCCATAGTACCTTTCTGTACCTGATACATTCTCCATCTTAGTTATCTTTACTTTACTTACTTCTACTTAGTTCCTTTTTCATTGCTGTAAGAGAAATAGTCAACATCCCAATTTAAGGGTGGGAAGGGAAGATTTATTTCGGCTCAGTTTCAGGAGCTCTCAGTCCATTCATGAGGAGAGCTGTTCACAGCACGGCAGACAGGAAGCCACGTGAGCAAGGAAGGGCGGAGCTAGCACATGTCCTTCCGGGTCACGTCCCAGTGACCCACCCCTTCTGGGTCAAGTTCAGTGTCCCGCTCCTTCTGGGTTGCACCCCAGTGATCTGCCTCTCCTGAGTCACATGGCCAGTAATCTACCACACACCTATAACACACAACAGCCAGACACATGAGTCTTCTGCAGGACATTTCAGATGCAAATCTCCACATGATTCCCTCTGAGCTGAGCCACCATGTGACGAGCATCCACGTCACCGACTTCCCCACCAATAAACCTGGCTTCAATTCTTCATGACCATTGTTCCCAGAAAATAAAAGAAAATCCTAGAAACTCAAGGACATTTGCACCCAAATTCTGTTTCTCCCGGAATTCCCAGTGGCTGAATGGAAGTGCCACGCCTGGCGCAGCAAACTATCAGGGCAGAGCAGGGACAGAGCTGGCCTTTTCCCAGCCAGTGCCCCTTCCTCACTGGTGGCACCCAGGAGGACGAAGCTGTCCTGCTTTCTGCGTTCCCTGTGTAGTACGTGCACCGTCTCACTCTGTCCTGCCCATACGCCATGGCAGCGGCCGCTGGCATTCGGAAATCCCAGTGACAAGAGGGAGAGCATGTTTCTGTCTTTCCAAGGTCACGTAGCCAGGAAGTGGAGGAGCTGGACTAAGCCTCAGGTTCCCTCTGTCTGTGTGGAGCTGCTAGGGGTTGATCCTGGGTACCAGGCTCACAAAACAGGTCACATCAAAGTAAAACAAGACCGCTGGGCAGAGATCCGGAGCTCCCAGCACGGTCACCAGCGGGCACGGCCAGCGGCAAGCCACGTGGTGCTAATGATCTCTGGCGGAGGAGGGAGGCCGAGACCGACATGCGCCGCCACACGCCATGCCAGATCAGATTAAGGCACCCGCTGCCACCGCGGGATCCCGCCCAGAGTCCACTAACCCTCATTAAGCCCCGAAAATCCCTTTTATGGTGTTGAGGACACCTCGGGAGGACTTGGCTGTGTAAATATTATTCCTCCGCTAAATCCTGCCACCAAGCCACCAGCACCACGTGAGACCCTGGCAGTTCCCTGGAGGGGGTGGTGCCGCACAGGGAGGGTGGCTGAGGGGCCTCTGGCTCTCGCTGTGGCCCTGGGAACTTGGGTTGCATCCCTGACACAGATTTGGGCTGGAATCAGAGCCTTCACCAGGAGCCAGTGCCGACAGTTGGCTAGTGCCCTGCCGCTTGTCCCCACTGGGGCTGTGCCTGGCCCCTGGGTCCTGTCTCCCCAGCCTGGCTGCCCACGTGGGCATCTTGGACACTGCTGTTTTCCATCCAGAGGAATCTTTGCCCCAGCTGTCCTTCCTCATCACCTTTTCACCCAGACCCTTCATTTTAATTTCACGTGTTTAATTTTTGTAATACTGGGGACTGGACACAGAGCCTTTGCACTGAGTGATATGCCCAGGTCTTGGCTTATTTGTTTGTTTACTTAATTGTCCTTTGGGACAGGATTTCACTAAGTCACTCAGGTGCCCAGGCTGGGCTCCCACTTGTGATCCTCCTGCCTCAATCTTCCCAAGCGCTGGGGTTACAGGTGCACAGGAGGGAGATGGCTCCGATAGGACCCACAGATTCTGGGGGGAAGTGGCGTCTCTGATCTGGCAGACCCTGGGGCTGGAGCTGCCACAGCGGACAGCACTGCCCTTTGTTCTTCTGTCTTTTGAAGAATCCAACTCTCTTTCCTAGCTAACTTGCAGGTTACACTTCTGGATGCGGTGACAGGAGATGAGTACTTCAATGCAGAAAGTTGGCACGTGGGCACAGGACCCTTCAACGCAAGTGTCCTGGCCCCAGCCAGCAGCACAAGGAGGGTGGGGCTCTCATATACTGATGGGCCCAGCCACCCGCGGCCTGGCCCAGCTCCACCTCACCCTGGCCCATCAGTCACTGACTGATGTCCACCATGATGGATGGAGTGGGGTACAAAGGGCCGGAGGGCACAGAAAGGCTGCTGCAGCTCCAGCCCTGCCTGTGGCGTGGCTGTGTCACATTTCACCCCTCACATTCCCTCTCCGGCTCCTGTGGTAACCTTCCAGGCCTCTGCCATGCAACCCAGGTCTGAGAGCTAAACGTGGTCCCCCTCAGCCCTGGGCACCCAGCTTGGGACTATTTGCTTGATCAGTTCTCTTTGCAGGGCACCTGCCGCAGAGTAGGACCTCAATAGGATCAAAGAACCAAAGGGGTCAGGGCACAGCCGACCGCGATTGCCTCCGTGTTCCCCAGCTCCTTGGGCTCCAGGCAGGCCAGTACAGGACATGCCACTCTCCAGGGCTTGGGGGGTGACAGGGACACACATTCTCCCTGTCACCATCAGGTCCCGACACCCAGCTGTTGTGTCAGACACTCATAGACGACAGAAGGCATGATCGTTCCCATTTGGCAGACCAGAAGAACAAGGTGGAAAGAAACAGCGGGAGGGTCTCGTATTCAACCGAGCACCTGTGTAAGGACCGCTACATCTGTCCAGAGGATCGTGAGCAAGCATCGGGCTCTGGGGTGACCGCAGCCTTCTTGGGGTGCAGGAGGAAGACACCAGCAGTGCTGTGGAGTTTGGGAAGGGTGGCGATGGGCGGGTGCAGGTTGCGATCGACGACAGGGATGGTGGGGGACCTCCAGGCAGGCGGAGTGGGTCACACAACAAGGCTGCAGCCTGAGTTTATCGTCCAACTCCATAGGCTCAGTACAAACAAACCTTTATCCTGAAGGGCGGCTCACTCCCTTCTCTGGGTTTGGGGCAAAGCCAGGCCCCGGGTGTCCCCTACCCTTTCTGCAGCCCACAGGAGCTGGTCCTGATGATTCTGCCTTCTCCTGCGGCCAGTGCGCGACTCAGGGCCAAGGCCAGGGGACTGAGCTGGGAAGAGCCGGAGCCCAGCCTCCGCCGGCCGTTTTGCAGGCAGTGTGTGGTGTGCGGCCTGGGCCTGGCCTTCCGGAGCTGGCACCCAGGTGCACTGCCCGCTCTGTTCTTCCCAACGCAGACTGGGCACCATCCCTGCTGCTGGTGTTTGTACACCAGCGTCGGCCTCGTCCTTGGTCACATGCAGACTCTGGGCCCCCAGACCCTACTGCATGAGCCTCCATAGGCAGGGCCCTGGGCACCCGCATCCCAGCAAGCTGAGCGGGGAGGCCGTGGCTGCCCACTGTGGGAATGTCAGGGTGGGGACTCGGCGCCCAGGCCCGAATCCGCTCCTGTCTCTGGAGCCCGCTTCTCTCCATCAGAAGGGCCTTGTGGTAAAGGCACCACTGCTGACCATCCTACTTAGGTTTACACCCTCCGCATCAGTTCCAAGGATTCAGGGTGTCACAGCTGTTTATTACTATTGTTATTACTACTGTAAATCAATTTAATTCCCATTTGCAGCCTTCATGCCTTTGGGCGAGTGGAAAACACAATGCAAGCCAGATATTCTGAAAGCGGACCCCACCTACCCTCCGGCGGGGCCACGGGAGCGGCCAGCCTGGGAACAGCCACCAGGACACCAGGAGCCTGGTCAGCCTCCTGCCTGGCCTGTGGCTGCCCCTCTGACGGTGACAGCAGAGCTGGTGACCTGTGCACTCAAGACAGAGGAGACGGAAATGACAGAACACACTGGGGAAGAAACACGTGTGGGTTGTACGCAACATGGCTTCAAACCATGACCTGAGTGCATCCTCCACTGCCCAGTCTCACCTGGCAGTCTAATACCTGCAGGCACTGCTAAAATAAAGGGAAAAACTGGAATCCATAGCTTGGCCTGGTGCTGTAGGCCTGTGATCCCAGCATGCTGCGAGGCTGAAGCAGGACGATTCCAAATTTGAGCCCAGCCTGGGCAGCTTAGAAACTTAGTGAGACCTTTTCTCAAAATGAAAACTAAAAACTGGGCTTGAGGGGGAGGAGTGGCACAGTGGTTAAAGCACTTGCCGTGTAAGCTCGCAGCCCTGAGTTCGATTCCCCAGCACCACAGAGCCAGGTGTGGTGGTGCACACCTGTAATCCCAGGACTCAGGAGGCTGAAGCAGGAGGATTGCTGTGAGTCCAAGGCCAGCCTGGGCTCCATAGTGAGTTCAGGACCAGCCTGGGCCACAGAGCGAGACCCTGTCTCAAACAAAAACAAACAAACAAACAAACAAAAATAAATGGGCTGGGAACGCTTGCTCTGTGCAAAGGCCTTGGTTCAGTCCTCAGTACCAGAAAAAGCAAACCAACCTCTATGACCCTCACACAACTGCAAGCTGAACGCATATCAGAGATTTTTAAAAATACATTAATTAATGAGAAAACCAGAAAGATGGGACAGTGGTGCAAAGGAGAACTTAAATAGCATGCCCAGACCCAGGCAAACGGAAACGCTGGAATTAATTTACAAGTAGATGTCAACCTGGTCAATAAGTCGAGGGCAATAACCAATCACATTCCGCCAGGCCAAATTCCCAAGCATTGCCTGAGCGTGAATCATCTGTATGACGATTAAGATTTTTTAAATTTTTAACCCAGAGTTCTGAAGTGGCTCGAAGCAGAGACCACCTGCAGGGCTGCGCTCGGGGGAACTCTCGACGATATTCTTGCATTTTTACCCAAGTGAACATATTTCAAAATTTTTCCTAACAGAACAGTACTGCCACCGTCATGCCAGAAAGAAAGGAAAAAAAAGGAAAGTTGTTCAGTGCCTCCTGGGTCTCAGTTTCTAAATCAGTAAAATGGACCCTAAAAGATCCTCAGCAGCCAGCCCCAACACGCCCAGGGCGGCAGGCAGGGCGCCTCTGTCCCGCGTGTCCCTGACTCAGGTCCCACCCTTGTGCTACCATAGAAGAGTTCATTTTTCCTCTGTGTCAACTTTGATTTGACATCAGTGGATGATGTCCAGGCTCTGTACTTTTTCTTTCTTCTAATAATGCAAAAATAGACATATAGCCCCAGAGATTTAAAAAAAAAACAAAAACCAAGTTCATCCCACAGCCAACTATTCCAGCGCTCCACAGGAAGTTCTGGATTGGGAGGAATTTAAACCATACCCCCCCACACACACACACACACGTGCACACACCCAAAACCCTCCCCGACATCCTCTAAAAATCTTTACAATTTGCAAACCCCAAACGAGAGTGGAATGATAGACGGTGCCAGTGGGCAGGGCGGGGAGAGCAGGGTCCCTGGAGACCCCCCTGGGGCCGGTCTGTCCCTCTGAACCGGCCTCGGGCCTCATCCCCTGGCCACGCAGACAGCGGCCCCTCCTGCCATTGCCCCGCAGGAATGCGTGAGTTCTCCAATTTCCAGGACTAAAGGCATGTAATTCCCCCTGCGTGATGAATGGGCGAATCCCGAGACGCCTGCACCTCCTCCCAGGATAATTACTTCTGCACAGAACCGTCAAGGCCGGCTTCCCGCAACTTGCTTCGCATGCAAACATTTGGTGATTAAGCCAGGCTTACTTAATTAAGCACTTTGTAATGACTCTTAAACCTGAGAACAGCAAATGAGGAGCCCAAGGAGGACTGGCCAGGAGGAGCCACAGCACGGGGGCTGGGGCAGGGGTACGGGGACCCTGAAGCCACCAGCCCTTCGCCGCTGGCCCGCGGGTGTGCTGTGGGCACAGAGCCTGAGCTGGGACAGGGCTGCTCAGGGTCCACACCGCCAGGCGCCCCACTGCTGCCGCTGATGGCCGTAACAATTACTACCGCCACCACCATCCTCAGAGCAGCACCTCATGTCCCGGGACCCGGCAGGATTTCTGCCCTGGCATTAGGAACAGCCTGTTTGCCTGTCTTCCTAACTGGATGGTTCCTAGTTCTACGGACTCGCTTTGCCCACCCGTACAACGGGCACTTGCAGTGGGATCCTACCTAACGCACTGCCAGTGCCTGAGGTTCTCTGGGAACTAGAAACGCCCCTCTTTTGCTCTGAGGGCCACAGGCATGACGGGGCCACGGCTCTTGGGCTTTTGGGCCTAGTGCTGCAGAAGGCTTCAGAGTCCAGCTTTCCACAGGCCCAAGCCAGTGCTGAGAAGGGTCTTATTTCTGATCTCTATTAATTGTGTGACCTTGACCAAGTGGCTTGCCCTATCTGAGATACAGGCCTCTCACCTCTCCAATGAGGTAACCCTTCTACCTTTTCCCAGGACGGCCGTGAGCAAATTCTATCAATTCACGGACACAAAGACCCTTCTAAAATCATCTACCTTGTAGCTGGGTCCTGACCTCGGTGACAGTTACTCCCCGTCACTCTGGGAGGCTGGGGCAGGAGGATTGCAAGTTCAAGCCCAACTTGGGCAATTTAGTGACTGAGTGGAACCCTATTTCAAAATAAAAAATGAAATGGAATTGGACGTAGCCCAGGATGAAGGCCCCGGGCTTGACCCCCTGTACTGAACAAGAAGACACAAAATCACCCACCTGGTGCCAGAAGCTCCTCTGACCTGTGCGCGGCCCCACGAAACATCCCACGGTTCTACTTCTCTCCTTGTGTTTGGTTTTTCCTTTCCACTGCAGCCTGGGAAAAGCGATCTGCAGGTCACCGAGTGACGGTCTGGTCACCACAGATGCCAGGTGACTTCGCTGTCCAGGTGGGTATCTGCTGCCCACTGGAGCTCGCTGAGGGAGGAAGGACCCCGCGGCCCGGCTGCATAGGCAACTGCGCGTACTGAGGAGCAGGACACAGGGAGCTGGGCCTGGGGATGCATGTCCATGTCCCAGCTATCAGGAGGCTGAGGCAGGAGAATCACACGTTCATGCTCAACCTGGGACACTTAGTGACTGGCTGAGACCTGTTTCAAAAAAGAAAAAAGAAAAAAAGGCTGAAGAATCAGCTTAATGAGAAGGTCCTGGGGTCAATCCCCAGAACCCCCCCACCCCCCACACACAGACGAGGACACGGAGGGGGAGGTACATCACCAGGTGGCCGACGGAAGCACCAGCAGTGGCCTCAAGGGACCTGAGGTCATTTCTTGCCTTAGACTGGGTGGCCCACGGATCAGCTACACTCAGCTTACGCCCGCCACCCCATACCACCCCAGAGCTTGCACCTGTGAGTTAATCCTTATGGCCAAAAGGAACTTGGGAGTGAGCAGAGTCAGGCTCCTGGCAAACACATAGCTCCCGGGCGGTGCCAGGACTCCCCACCTGCTCCCAGACGAGCCTCGAGTCCCACCCTCAACGTAACCCGAACACCCAACATGGCACCTAGGCGGAGCGCTGGCCAAGTCGGCCTCCTCTGCCATCTCCCAGCTGGAAGGTCGGGAACACAGGGCCCAGCCTCAGTTTCCCCTTCTATAAGCGGGATTAATCAGGGACCTCCCCTGAGGGGGTGCTGAGAAAGCCACGCAGGCCCACACAGTGCCGCTACTGAGCCGGTTAGCCCAGCCCCTGGTGTGGAGTGTGACGTCATGACTCAGGGTGACAGTGATTGGGACTCAACATAGGCAGGGACTGCTATAGTTACCCGGTTCCTTGCCCGTGGTTTCTTGGACCCAACTCTAAGTTTTTTATGGTTGTCAAATTTTATCTGACAAGTTACCAGCCGCCAGGACTAGAGTGTGTGTATCCCCCTCTGTCCTCAGAAAAACCACATGGATGTTCCCGGCCAAGGCAGGGCTTCGTGGGGCCGTAGACACTGCCGTAAAGACAAGAGCAGCGACCATCAGCACACCTGTCGAGGCGGGGTAGCCTCCCATGATGGGCAAAGGCGGGGCGCGCACTGACCCCTGAGGCCCCTGAGACGGTCGCATGACGGCTTGAGGGACAGACCTCAATCATCTCTGTCCTCCTGGGTGCCAGGCTCTCTGCCAAGCACAAGCTTTATCTCCCAAGGAGCTGCGAGACGAGACAACTTCTGTTACTATCACCTTTTAAAGGATGAGAAACTGAGACCCCCAGAGCCCAAAGTCACACTGCAAGTGGACAGCAGGGATCTGGACCAGTTCTGGTCAGCAGAAGCTTTGTACCACGCCGGTTTCCAGGCTCTGATGGATGCTGCAGGCCAGCCGCTCCCCAGCCCAGGGCCCAGCACTGGGACTGGAAGGGAAGAGACGACCTGTCGCTGGGCACCTAGTATGCCCACAGCCCTTCCCCACGGCACGTCCGGGCGCCATGGCCGCCTGGGAAAGCCCGGCCTCTCCTGGCTGTGTGACTCCCAGCTTTCGTCCCCACTCCCTCCCCGGGGACACACCTGGCGATTTGTTTTGGCGGCGTTCAGAGGTGAGCTCCGGGGTGAGAGCCTGACTCAGACTGATTCAGTGCGACAGAAGACAGAGGAGAGGACCAGGGACAGATGCAGCCTGGCTCCACTCGGACGTGGCCAGCCTAGATGCTCACCACCAGCGTTTGTTGAGGGACAGAAACCAGAGACAGCCTTCTCCCGCAGGCACCGGCAGGCGGGTTTTCCTTTCTCCTGTCCTTGCACTTTCTCAGCAAGTCTTCTGCTGTTGTTTGTGGTGCTGGGGATCACGCCTTCACGCTGGGCTAGAGCCCCAGCTCAGTCTTGATTTTTTATTTTGAGACAGAGCCTGGCTAAGTTACCCTGGCTGGGATCACCCTTGTGATCCTCCTGCCTCAGCCTCCAGAGTGCTGAGATGATACATCCGCGCCACCACACCAGGCTTCAGAGAATTTCTGCTGATGCCCTACTATGTGCAGGTACTAAGATCCTGTCCTGTGCACCACAGAGCTGCCACGCGAGCCCTGAGCCACCCCCTGTCACGGCCTATGCAAAATGCTGGTTTCTCTTTCTCCACAGATGCCAACCTCCGATCAGAATCACGCAGGCAAAGCAGGATGCTCGCACCGAACACGCACTGGCTTGTTTCCCAGGCAATATTCCCCAAAGGAGCCGGTTGCATGGGGGCTTGTGGGTGATCTAGAGGTGACTTCGGTCCGCTGCGGTGAATGGAGCCCTGAGCACCAGCAGCCCCAGGGTCCTGAGGGTCCAATTTTCCAGCAAAGTCTTTGCCTAACAGGACACGTAGGCCTTAAGGGGACGGGAAGTGGGTACGTTCCGTTTCTGCTCATTGCTGGAGGGGGTTTCAATGTCCCCATGAGGGCTTGGCACACTCACACCTTGCACACCTGTGCACACGCGTTAGAGGTAAGAGTCCCACCGCAGGCTGCCTGGCTGGGCACAGGGTGTGGGGACCATTCAATCCATCATTCAATTACTTCAGAGACAACAGCTCTCAAGTTCGGGTGTATGGAAGAACTGGGCTAAAAGCGTAGGATGACGCCTCTAGGTCCTGCTTCACAGATGGGGAAACTGAGGCTGTGGGAGCATCACCACTAAGCCTAGGAGTCAGGATGCACACAATGCACCGTCCCGTAAGTGCTATTTCTATTTTTTTTCCTGCCCCACCCCCTGCCCGGGAAGCGCCGCTCCTGTTCCCTCTGGTGGGACCCCAGGCTTCTACTGAGTCTCTCCCGCCCCTCCAGACTGACCTACCCGGGCCCGCGGCTGAGTGATTGACCGCAGCTCCAACAGAGGGCCTCGGGGGTGGAATTATTGGCTCTTAATTGAATTGGAAACAAAAGGAGATTGAGTTTTATGGGAGCAGGAGGCCACAGAAGGGAGCAAATCAAACGCCCAACAAGAAGGAAAAGCCCGTGGAGGAGGGGCGGCTGGGGGGCCTGGGGCCACCGCCATTGGGGGCCTGAGAGGGACGGGGAGCCCCAGTCCCAGCGCCTCACCATGGTGACCTCCCTCTGCAGATGCTGGGCAGGCCAGTGCGATGCAGCCGGCTGAGCGGGGCCGGAGGCTCTGGGTGACTCTGGGCTTGGTTCTGGCTGCCCCACTGAGGCCCAGGAGCTGTGTCCAGGCAGAAGCAGGTGGGCCTCCTGATCTGTGGCCTGCTCTGCACAGGACTGCCGCGGGGGAGGCAGGACAGCCCCAGACCCGGGCTCTGGCATCCTACCCTGCCCCATGGGGGTCCTCCTACACCTGCAGGCCCGCTGCTTGAAGGCTTAGAGTTGTAGGTTACTTTGTTCTGTTTCTTGGGCTGCAGCTCAGCGCCCAGCACCTTCCAGTCCTCGGGGATCTCCGAGTAGACAGATGTCTGTTTAAGGCAGCTGAGCACACGGCTTGGGTGGGGTGGGATGTGGGGACATCCCATGGCGGAGGGTAACAACAGAGAGGCCTTGGGGGGTACAGGGGGAAAGTGGGTGTGAGGAGCCGGGGTCTCTCAGGGGCAGGGCACCATCTGACCTGCTGGGGTGGTGTGCGGGAGGGGCACCCCAGGAAAGCGGAGGCCGTGCGGGGAGGGTCTGCGTGCCAAGCCTGCGGGACCTGGCCTCGGTAGGACTGAGTCCTTCCCGGGGTCTTGCTGCACTTCCACAGACACACACAGTATTCTTGTGGAAACAGAAAACCTTTGATAAACACAGTATATCTTCCTGGCGTGTTCATTAACTTCTCGAGGTTAATTACGTTTTTTATAAAGACAGGATTTCCAGTGTGAGTGAGTTACTACAGAGGAGAAGTCTCGATTCAGCCAGCCAGCTGTGTGGCCTGGCCAGACTCCCTTTGCCTCTCTGAGACCTCATCCGTCGCATGCAGAGAATCACAGAAAAGTCTGTGCGTAAGTGTTCCTCGCACTTTATCCGAGACTGGAATCACTGGATATCCTGCAATCCGTGAGTGCACAGACTGTGGTCCATCCATACAATAGAATACATCTCAGCAAAGAAAAAGACTGGGCTGTCGTGTCCAGCACCCGCCTGAATGGGTCTCAAGGGTATTAAGATGCCAAATGATAAAAAGATTGATCTTGAAGGCTACACACTGGATGGTTCCATTTATGTGACACACTTAGGCTGGCAAAACTGTGTGGCCAGAGAATAGCTTGGTGGTATTCAGGGGTTCGAGTTGCAACAAGGTTCAAATTAATGCAGCATAATCCAAGAGGATTTTCTGGTAAGGATAGAAAAATTCTATACTCTGGTGTGGCAACCGTTCGTCTAAACAGGTGATGAAATGTCACAGAACTATTTAAAAAGAAAAGAGGGCATGCAGTCACCGATGAAATCGGCGTGGGGCCAGAGCCGATGTCCCAGCTTTCAGGGCAAGTGATGGGTCCATCCCATGCTGTCACCGTGGGGGCGCTGGGGACAGGCCACCCCAGGGACTCCTCCCCGTAGCTTTTCCCAGCTCCTCAGAGCCTTCAATTGGGTCAGACTCAAGTTCTTTTAAGATGCAAAGTTGCAGTCACCAGGCAGCCAGGCCAAAGGCACAAGTTGAGGGGCTCCGAGTCCCTGCATCCAGGAAGTCAGGGGTACGTGTCCACGGTGTGACCACCGGGCTCTGGGAGGGGACAGGCTGCGGCTCTGGAGAGCTGTCCCCAGCGCTGATGGAATCTCCTCCTGGGAATTCTTAAGGCTGGAAGGAAATTCTCAAGAAGAAAGAAAAAATGTAAAAAGAAAGCAGGGACAGAGGGACACAATCTGGCTCCACCTCTGTCCCCCGCAAGGTGGATGCCCAGGAACGGCTCGGCGAGCCTGGGAAGCGGCGCTGAGCGTGGCCAGCCGCCTGCCCTTGGCGCCATGCCCCGGAATCGCCGTGTTAATCAGAAACACGCGGTCCATATTGTCAACACTTGGTTTAACCACTTCTATAAACCCAGCATCCACGCCAGGGCGAGCGGGAGTTGATGGATGAGATCGTCAGCTGTCCCAGACAGCCAGACCCCATAAAACACGGGCCGGGGCGAGAGGCTCCCGCCAAGGAAGGAGGCCTCGGCGTTCCCTGCCATGGGATGTGGGGGGACTCCCTCACCCCTGGGCTCCAGGGAGTGGTGGGCGGGGGAGGCGGGGGAGGCGGGCTGGGCCCAGGGAAGGGAGACAGGGCATGGGCTGGGCGGGGCACTGCCAGGAGCTTGTCAGCGAAGGCTAGGGACATGCAGGGGACAGGGAGGGACCCAAGGGACACATGGAGAAGGGGGACAGAAGGGCACAAGCGGTCTCCACAGACTGGACACGGCGCTCTGTTTACTTTTAGTGTGTAAGTGTGTGTGTGCGCGTGTGTGCATGTGTGTGCGTGTGTGTGCGTGTGTGTGTGTGGTGTAAGGATCGATCCTGCCCACAGCTTTCACACTGAGCTACATCACTTGCCCTTTGGTTTTTGAGAGAGGATCTCACTAAATCACCAAGCTGTCCAGGCTGGGCTTGAAATCTCAATCTCCTGCCTCGGCTTCCCAGAGCGCTGGGATGACAGGCTCCTTGCAGACTTCTGTAGCACGTGGCTTTTATGGGTGCGTGGCCACCATGTCCAGAGGCAGGGTGTGGCATGGGCTCCCGTGGCCCAACTCTGACACCTGCCTCCCTTGGGAGATGTTTCCACTTGCCCGCTGAGCACCCACGGTGTGCCAGGCCAAGTGCCAGGGACATCGCAGGGACCAGGTCGAAAGTGGTTTCTGTTCCTGTCAGCCACAGGGTTGGTGAGGGACCCAGAGGCTGGGTGGATCCTTGTGGCACTATGTTGGGCGTGTGTTCCACAGGCCAGAGGAAGACACTGGGGCGGCCCTGAGCCGGGCCAGTTGAGGTCGGACTCCCGGGAGGTGGCGTGTAGTGCGGTCAGAGAGTGAGAGGGTGAGACAGAGGCAGGAGGGGCCAGGAGACAGCTCTGGGCAGAAAGAAAAGCCCTGGGGCCACAGGAGCCCACCAGAGGTCGAGCGAGGATGGCAAGGCTGGTGCCCAGGGCAGAGGATGACAGGAGCATGGGGTGCAGCTCGAGAGACAGGCTGGGCTGGGCTACAATACACTTCCAAGGCTCATGCTCACAGTGGGGAAACCGAGGCGTGTAGAGTTGGCCAACTTCACGGAGGCAGTACCCAGTGGTAGCCAGCCCTCAGCTCTAACCAAGATGGCGGCAAGGGCCGGCCTCAAGTTATACCTCCAGGCAGCCTTCTGGGCCGGCAGCCAGGCTCCGGGCCCCAGGGCGAGAAGAGACAGGCAGGAGGGACGGCCCTACTCCTCCTGCAGCTCAGCTCTCCACATCCTGCCCACTTGCCAGGGCTTTCCCGGCGCCTGTTTTTCCAGAAACACGAGTTGAGCAAAACAGGTTCCCTCCCTGAACTTGACTCTGAAACAATAACGCCAAGAGGCAGGCGCTTCTGGGAGAGTGGCCAGGCCGGGTCTGGCACAGGAGGAACCCTGCCTGCGGGACGCAGCTGTGCCCAAGGGCCTCCCCACCAGGCGGCCGAGTCCATGCGGCCCTGGTTCCGAGTGGCGAGAACTCACGTAGCCTGCTTGCTTGCTTGCTTTTCTTTCCTTCTTTCCTTCCTTCCTTCTCTTTCTTTTTTTCAGATGCAGAGGCCTACCTGGGCTCCACAGGCCCGGAGCAGATGGGCAGCCCGTTCCTACAGATGGGCTATCATGCACAAGATGGTAAAGAGGAAAATCACCGGGCCAGACACCCAGAGGAGAGTGATGTCCCAGCATCCAGCAGGAAAACCAGGAAACCTCCAGTCCAGCTCCCCGACCGCTGCACCTGCTGCCCCTTCCTCAGGCCTTCTGGGAGGAAACAACCGCGTGTTCACTGAGCTCAGGTGGCGGCCGACTGAGGATGGGGTCGTTCTAGGCTCCAACCTGTGTTCCGGAGCTTACGAGCCCTGGGACTCCAGCAAAAGACCTCACGCCTCTGTGACCTCAGCTTGCTTATCTGTGAAACGGGCTGTCGTTGAGATCCTGTGTGGCAGGACGTGGATCCTCCTGTTGTGTGTTGAGAGCCTGGTGATATGGGGCTGAGAATGGTGGCTGCTACCTCACCGGAGGGGCACTTGGGGTTTCCTCCAAGAGGCTCTGAAGGAGGTTGAACTTTTTATTTTGTTTTATTAATTTTTGGAACAGCCTGGATGAACCAGGGGCCCTGGGCACAGCCCAGGCAGTTGCTCTCCCTGCACCCCTCTTGGGACACCCGACACCTGCAAACCAGCTTCTGCCTCTCGATTGTTTTCTGAGCCTGTGTACGCGTGATAAAATCCTCCCCCAGAGGGGACAGAGGAGCCCTTCCTCACTCCAAAGACTGGACTCCATGATCGTGAGGCACAGGGGGTTGGGTGTCCTCGGCTTACGGGCAAGGGCACTGAGGCCCAGGGAGTCATGTGGCTTGATTAAAACCCTGATCCAGGAGATAAGGCAGGTAGAGGCCCAGGGGCCCAAGGCTCACCACTGACCTCCCTGCTGCCTGCTGTGCGCCCAAAACAGCCTGTACCAGGGAAGGTGCTGCTTATGGCCCAGCACAAACCTTGGGCTCAGGCTCCTCACCAGCTCTGATCACGCCTTGCTGTGCAGCCTGGGGAACGCTAGTTCCCTCTCTGGGGCTCTACAGTCTCATCTCTAAAACTTTCTTAGCACTTTAAGGTGGGGAACACAGTGAGACCAGGAGCTAAAGCGCCGGGCATGAGGGTACGTTTGGGAGTGACATAGATAATAATTCCCTTTCTCCAGGGAAGGACTGATGGGCTCGTGGCCTGACCACTCTAGGTGACTGTTTTTTGCCCAACTCCATAGACTTTCCCTCCTCTTCTCGCCTCTTTTTTTCAATTTTTATTTTTGTAGTCCTGGATCAAGCCCAGGGCCTTCACACGGGGCTATGTCTACAGCCCAATTTTCTTCTTGATTTTGAGATGGGGACTTGCTAACTTGCCAAACTGGGTAGCCTGGCCTCCTGCCAGCCACAGAGGACATCCGATGCGCCTAGGTAGGGCTCCTCCCTTGGGGTGACCCACCCTCCAACTGTAGACAGTGCCCATGGGCTCCTCGGCTTTGGGAGCCTGTGCCTGAGGCTCTCTCAGGGTACACTGTGCATGCTCCCTGGGCCCTGAGATGGGCCCTGCCCCACCTCCCAGCGTGCCCAGCAGAACCAAGCATCAAGTCCCCTCTGTGGTCGCCTGCTCCTGAACACACAGTGAGTTGGGTACACGTTTCCGGCCCCCACCCTCTCCCCTACTGGGCTTCCTGAGCTCCCCTCCCAGAGACATGGACCTTCACTCCATCTCTGCTCGGACTCACAGGGACACAGCCACTCAAGCTACTGCCCATCACTGTGTGGCAGGGCCACTGTGCCAGCTGCTGCTCGTGGCTGAGTCATGCCTAGGGGAAGGGGCTGTGGCCACTCCTGTTTCACAGGGCAGAGAGAGCTGGCTGCCCAGACAGGCTGAGGAGCTTGCCCAGGGTCACACAACCAGAAAGTGTGGGAGCTTCTCTGTCGGGGAGTCACAAGTGGACGTCTGCCTCAACCTCCCCCTGCCCTCTGAGTGAGCCTGATGCCACTAGTGTGGGGCTCTGGGATTCTGGGAACGTCTGTGCTGTTCTGGACCCGTGCATATGCGGAAGAATGACTGTGCCCCATGAGAGATGAGAACGGAGTCTGCTCACAGAGCAACGGGAGGGTGGCAGGGATGTGCTTGTGCTGCTGGCCTGGCCTGGTGGCCCAGCTCTGCCTTCTGGGGACACGCTGTCCAGCCGCTCTCGTTCTCTGCGCTAATCCAGCTGAGGACACAGCCTGGGCTTGGCAGGGATCTGGGGGCTGGAGCATAAGGGTCCCCGTCTGATGCCTCACGATGCGGCCTTGGGCAAGTCTCCAGCCTCAGTTTCCCCATTTTCCAAGCACACAGAACGGAGATGCCAGTGATCGTGTGACAGAGTAGGGGAGGCCTCTCTGAAAGGTGACCTGGCAAGGCTCCTTCCTGCCAGCATGCCGGGCCACGGCTGCCTCGCTCCAGGGAGGGTGGCCTTGAAGCCATGCAAAGGCCAGGCTGGCACGAGGGAGGGACTCGAGAAACAACCAGCAGCAGTGTAAACTACAACCCCAGCTACCTGGGAGGCTGAGGCAGGAGAATGGCCAGTTCAAGGCCCACCTGGACAGCTCGGCAAGACCTGCCTCAGAGTGAAAAACAGGAAAGGCTGGGCACGTAGCTCAGTGCGTGAGGCCCTGGTTCAGCCCCAGCCGAAATAGAACCGGCTGAGGGCCAGGCACTCATTAATATTAATAACGTAACGACTCATGGTATGCAACTGATGTTAGTATCTGCTAGCTAAAGTTCCTAGCCGGAGCAGCAGACATGGGTCTCGCCCCTCCTGGGGTCAGGCACATCACAAAGCGCGGTGGTTGGGGTGGCAACGCCGGTGGCCAGAACCGACGCAGATCCCACACTGGACGACGCCTGTTCCCTTTCAAATTCAGGGAAACGAAGAATCATTTTTCAGGATAACTGCAACCCAAACTCCACACTGGCCACGCTGGTGCTGAAGGAGTTACGCGTCCCCTGTGGAGAGCCCAGTCCTTCCCAGGCATGCTGGGCTGTGCCCCTCCAGTTCGGCACCATGGTAACAACTCCCCATTTCAAAGCAGAGGACGCAGAGCCAAGAAGATCGTGGGCCGGAGGAGGTGACCGACCAGGATCCGGGCCCACAGGGCCCCACCGGGCTCCTCACAGCCGCTGGGCTTGGGAAGGCTGCCCAGCTCCTGATGTTACATCAGGCTGGCACCCGGCCTCGGCCTGGGGATCCAGGTCTTCCCATCCCCCGCTCCTGGGCTGGGCTCCCGGTCCCAGCTGTGGGAGGACAGGACCAAGCTCCCGGCTGGCTGGTGTCAGGCAACCCCGCAGGAAACAAGAAAACCGAGTGGGAAAGGCAGGAAAGAATCCACCCATGACGTTATGGCTCCCTGGGCCCAAGTCTCTCTCCTCGGGTGAACTGCGCCCTGTGGCTGGGGCCCATCTGGGGGAGGGAGCAGCTGGTGTACTGGGATCCTGGGCCACAGATCCAGCTTCCTGTGTTGGAGCAGGTCATGAGCGCAACCACCAGTGTCAAGGAGATGTGACTTGGGCTGTGTCAGCAGCCCCAACCTGGCCTGCTCCCTGCCCCTGGCTCCCCTTCCAGACCCTCCCTGACCCCCGGCCCATTGGGTCCCAAGGGTGGCCTTTCCTGGTCAGGCCGCCCTATTCACAGATCCCTACTGCGAGGCCCAGGGGCCAGATTCGGGTTTCTCTGAGCTCCCAAATAGTTCTCTCTCCAAGCTGGGCCTGGCGTCACAGGCCTCTGATCCAGCGTCCTGAGAGGCAGAAGGGCGGAAGGCTCCCCGGGGCGACTTACCTAGACTGTGTTCTGTATTTAAACATCAAAAAGGCGGTAGGGACTTGGCTCAGCGAAGGCCCTGGCGTGACCCAGCCCTGCACACGCCAGCCCAGGTTCTCATCTGCATGTTCTCTCTGGGAACCTGCCGGCTGCTCCAGGCTCACCTGGATGGTGCTGGGAAAAAAACACAGGAAGGAAAGAATGAAGTTTTGGTGCCAAAACCGTCTGTCGGCCTTGCCCGGGCAAGGGCTGGAGGGCATGAAGTCAGCCGGCCTCGTCAGCAGTGGGGGGAGGCCCTGCGGGGCCTGGAGCCAGGACGCGGCTGCCACCTCAGTCTAAGCCATGAGTGCCTGCCTTCTGGGGCCCTGTCCAGCAGCTGCTGCCGGTTCTCCCAGGCCCTGGGAGGGATGCCGGCCACCTCCCTGCTGATTCACGCAGGACACACAAGCCTTCTAGAAAAGACACAGAGCACCTGCCAAGCGTCCTGGCTGCCTGCCATGGTCCCGCAGCCGGGCCGGCTTTGGGCTGTGGTGTAGCTCTGTTTCACAGGTGAGGCAGTGGCGTTCAGACTGTTACCCCGCTCATTACCAAGTTGACTTGGCTGATCCAGCTGGCTAGGCGGACGAACCCTTCCTCCCTCACATGCGCGTTGCTCCCAAGTTGTGTGCTTGGTCGAAGAAGATGGTCTTCCCCACTAGAGGACCGTCCCGTGGTCAAGGGCTGCACCCCGCCCCCCCAATGCTAGAACCTCCAAAGAAGCCCTCAAGAGAAAAGGCAACCTGCCCTACGTCACACAGCACAGACTGTAGCCAGAACAGAAGCCCAGCCCGTGTCACTCAGAGGCATCATAACTGTAGAGGTTCTTGGTTCAGGAACTTCGGGGGGTGCTGGGTTCTGCCCTTAATCTTGGCAGCTGGAAGCTGGAGTCAGTAGGCTGGTATTTAAGGATACTGAATCTATCCTGCTAATGAGACTCAGCAGCCCTAGGGCCCCCTGGACTCATAATCACACCCCAGGACCCACCCAGTCCGTTCACGGTGGCCAGGTACCTGGTTACCAGCAGTGCTGGAGGTGACCCTCAGCGGCTCAAGTCCCAGGCTCCTGGGTGTGGTGCGGGGAATAGGGAACTTCGAAGGTGCCTTGAACACGCACGTGCCACACATTCCCCTGGGCTCTGGCAGGCAGGCTGCCCCCTTGGACCCTGTTTCCCAGAAAAGGAAATCGTTGCTCCGCACTGCTCAGGGCTCAGGTTGGGCAGCCGTGCACAACCCAGCGCATCCTCTGGTCTGCCAAGCTCTGCCACCCCAGCCTCCAGAGAGCACCATCCCCACCCCAGGGCCCGCAGCCAGGGCCACCCACCCCAGGAGCACCGGGTAGGGACCACGTGCATCTCCGTCACCTGCTGACCCTCCGCCTGGCACAGCGCCGTGTGCGGAATAGACTCGTGGGGGCCGCCAACACGCATGACCCTCTGCTGAGCCAGGGCCCCAGGTGTCCAGCGGGGCGAAGGGTGTGTGGATGGCGGAGTGGGTGCTGTGTTTACACCAAGGTGAGCACGGGACTCTTTTCACCTGCTTTCCAAACATTTTCATGTTCCCTAGGACCCAACCCTGCAGCCAGGAGGATGGGCTCATGACACAGCCTGCATGTGGTCTGCCGGCCATGGGGACTACTTGGAAAGAGGCCGTTCTGAAGAGATAATAGCCAAGCTAAGTCCTCAAGAACCAGGCGGGGAACAATGATGCAAACAGTTGGAGAAATGGTTTTCTCAGCAGAGGGTGCAGCAAATACAAAGGTCCTTATAAGTAGTTTGTTGAAAATAAAAAAGGAAAGGGTGGCATGCCGCTATGTTTGCAAAGATAACACAGTGCAATAAAATTAAGTAAATTAAAAGGGAGGGAGCTGGAGCCGGAACTTCAGAACTAGAAATTAGGAGCCCTCGCTCCCTCCAATCCCAGCCAGTCCCTGGATGCCCCCAGTTCTCCACCCGGGCCTGACTTTCCTCCTCTGTAGACTGAAGGGGACTGAGTCCAGTGACCTGAGACTCTCTACTTGACCCACTCACGAGCGTCTAGGACTGAAAGGCACTTGCAGCTGATCAGCCAATGCCATCAACTTAATTAGGGACTGGGAAAGTGATCATGTCAAGACCGGGATTTCTCATGCATCTTGGGTATCAAGGAGGGGCGGGGACGACAGCAGGGAATGCCAGAAGCACACGGGAGGCCGGCAGGGCTCCCAGGCCCTGAGCTGGCCCCAGCACTGGCTGGAATGTGGAACGCGGGGCTGCGCAAGTCGTTAGGCCTGTGCTCTTGGCAGGAGCCGGGCCTGGGCTCTGGCCTCCTCTGTGCCGCTGGTGATCCGGATCCACGGGGGGCTGACTTGGCCCTGGGAAGGGCCTGGATCAGGTTTCCCCACTAGTCTGTGCTTTGGAAAAGCAGCCGCACGCTGGTGGTGGAGGGAGTTCAGGGTTAGCTAGGAATTTTCTTCTCACACACATTTCTGGTCAGTTCCAGAGGAAACACCGGCTCGTAGCTGACCCACAGTGAGGGCCTGGATGGAAGGAAAGGGGCCTCTGGTCACAGAGGGGATCATCTTCCCTCCCCGGCTCTCCTCTGCCCTTCCTTCCCTGTCCCCCAGCAGCAGGAGACGGCTGTCTCTCTACAGGACCCTCAGATCTGTGGGCCGTGTGCTCACCCCGCTGGCTGGGGTTCCGAATGTGAGGAGCTGCTGGGCCCCCGGCTTCTGAGGGTCAGCGGGGACCGTCGGCACCCATCTGGGGGCCATTCACTAGCAGGAGAGGGAGGGCGGGAAAAATAAATCCACTAAAACATTCCAGTGCACGATGACGACTGATATTGTTTTTGGAAAGAGCTTTTCTTTTGTTGTAAAAACTGATGTTTCCTAATTGTTTAAGACAGAAGGAAGAGGAGAGAGGGAGGGGACAGATCGCCAAAAACCACAGGGAAGGGACAGTGAGAGTCCACATTCCTCGCAGGTGCGACCAGCCTGCTCCTCTTCATAAATTCTGATGAAAATTTTTATAAAGGAGGTTTTAGTACTCATATGCCACGTCTTTAACTACATACTCATTTTGTGTCTCAAGACAGTTCCCCTTTCCTCAAAGTAACAAGGCAAAAAAAATGGCCGCTCATGGGCCTCAGGGTCAGCTGGCTCCCTGAGGAGGAGACAATGTCTTGTGCCACCTGTACCCAGAATCTCCGATGCTCCTATGTAGAAATCATGGTGTGCTGGAGGAGGCTAACAGGGACCCACATCCAGCAGCTGGAAACCAGGCCACAGCACAGTGGGAAGCAGGCCACCCCGCTGCAGCCACATCTGCCCACGGCCTGCCCAGGAGGTCCGTGTGCTTGGGGGAATTCACAGGGGACCCACAGGGAGGAGAGAGGGTTGGGCTGGGTGTGGAGGGCCTGGCAGGAGCCACACTGCCTCTGGTCCCTGGGAATGCAAGAGGCCCCTGGATGTCAACAGCAGGTAACTTTCTCCTCATGTTTTTAATCATCTTCTATATAGAATCAAGACTGTTCAGATACACAGGGCCAGGGCATCCAGGGCTGGGATTCTCCTCCCAGGTGGGCATGATGCCATCACAGCCCGAGCGAACAGAGGCTCTGGGAGTTGCAGGGACATCACCAGGGACCCTGGAGGACTGAGTGTCACAAGAGGGAGGGGAGCTGGGGCCCCATTCTAATGCCCTTCCTCAGGGCTCTGCCCAGGCTCCGCGTGGTCCATGCCTGCCCCATGCCCTCCACTCATCTCCACTGGTGTCCAGCCCATGGCTTTTCCTCAGAACCCCTTTCCCTTCCCTGGCAAGCCCCCCTTGTCCTTGTTAGACTGGGCCCTGACGTTTTTCCAGGCTGTCTCCTCTCGCCGTGGAGATCCCTCACCCGTTCCCATACTGGATTTGTGCCTTTTACGCTTATTGTTGTAGTTGCCCTGCATCTCCTCCTCGGCCGCGCCACACCTGCAGGCAGCAGCCCTGCCACGCTCGCACGGCTTCCTGGGCAGTCCAGGCTGGGAAACACGTCCCAGGTGACTGAACGCATGGGTGAACCTGGGTTGGTGGGCTCAAATGAACAAATGTGGGCACATGGACCCTAGGTTCTCACAGCCTCTTGCTAAAATGGTGATCACCATCCTCAGAGACCTGAGTGCCCCATGGCGAGCACAACAACACTGTCCTCTCTGTGCCAACCCTGCATCCCCAACCACCAGGGAGCAGATAGAAAGAGCTCACCCCGTGCGCTGCTTCCAGGACAACCATGGGCCCTCTCTTTCTTGGGGTGTCACTAACAACATCATGAAGCAGAGCGCTTCTCCCTGCTTTCTTTTATAATGGAAATGTTAATAATAAATATTTATCCTAATTTTTCTAGTGAAATGCCCTTGTCTCGGAATCCATCAACCTTAGAACCAGGAGGAGATCACGTGATAAATGGCCAAGAACCTCTAAAAGTTGCTTGGAAGATTCAAGATGGCCTCCCAGATGCTGGCTGCGGTCTGGGACATCTGACTGCTTGTCTTCTCAGCCAGTGACGTGCTGTGTAAGCTCGGGCTCATCCGTGACCACTCCTCAGCCATCTTCACCCACCCACACCTCCAGCGGGAACGTGGAGACAGCACAGGCTGCCCCCCACCAGGGCTCCGCGCAGTGCTGACCTGCGCCTAAGAACAGCGGGACCCATATGACCGTTACCGGAGCCTCTGGGGCCCAGTCACTGGGGTTTCCTTCTGTTAGTCCTGACCCAACTGGGTGACCCGGGCCCACAAGCCGAGTGTTTCTGTTTCCTCAGCTGCAAAAGGAGACAAGAACATTTCCTTCTCCAGCAGGTTGTGAGGACCCACGGGGATAAATAAACCCACAGAGCCTGGCTTGTCAGAAAAGTGGTGGACACAGAGGGACGGGTCACACAGCCATCGTCGGGCTGCTGGCATCTTTACTATCTTTGTGAATGTTATTTGTTGGGGATTTAGAAGCCAAGTTCTAACAGAACAGACAGGAATCTTGCAGATAGCCATTGTTCCCATCATGTAGCTGGGCAAACTGAGGCTCGGTGTGGGCAGCTCAGGTACTGGAGGCCACAGGCCACCGGTCTAGCCGTGTCCTCTGAGCTCTAGCCACTGGGATCCTTGTCCCTTGTACTGCTGAGCCACGAGGGCTTGGAGGTCAGCATTCACCTGGGATCTCTCCAGGGAGGGGTCCATGTCCTTCTGTGCATGACCTGCGGAGCCTGGAGCTCTTCTTCCCCTGGGAATGGGGGCTGTTCAGGGTCCCTGGGGTCGCCTGCGCTGGGGCCTTTGCTTCTCTTTTCCTCTGCCCTCGGCGCGCCTATCCACGCGCCTGGTCTGCCTTCCCTGGTTCTCCATCTTCTGCTTGTCCCTCATACCTCTGTTTTCCCTGCCTCCTATTCCCCCCTCCACTTGCTCCACTCCCTGCTTCCGTGGGTAGGCACCAGATCAGCCTTTTCAAGGCAGGGCGGAGACCACGGGCACCCCACGACGGCTCCCACGGGCCAGAGCCACCACACGGCCTGGCGGATGAGCAGCAGGGTCTTGTACACCCCGGGGACAGCGCACGTCCCCACTTCTCAGCCACTGCCCAGGGACGGGGCTGGGGGGCACTGAACAAAGGCAGATTGCTCCTAACTTATTTTAGCAGTTTTCAGTAATATAATTTTCAGCTCATTTGGTTATCAAAAACACACGTTTTCCCCCTCCTTACGTCTCACCAAAGAGACAAAAGCCAGAGACGGCGCTGAGGGCGCTGGCGGCTCGATGCGCACATACATATATGTATAAAATCTCACACAGGCGCACACAGATCCCCACTAATTTCTCCATGCTGTGGAGAATTTGTCACACGCGCAGGTCTGTTTGATTTCATTAAAGAGAATATTTAAGCATAAAAATTGTTTAATCGCCTTGTGTCATTATGAGATGAATTTCATTTTGCATACATTTGCATACTTCATCCGAATTAAGGCTGCTAATATGCAAATGCGGGACAGGTTGCGGCTGAGGTGTTTATTGTAACGGCTGCAGGCTGTTCCGCTTGGACAGCTTTCCCGGCGGGCGGGCGCGTGCGGCGGAGCGGGAGCAGCGCCGGGGCGGGACACTTACGGAACCTGTGCTTCCCCACTTCTGCCTTCTCCGCCCAAGTGGGCAGGGCACTCATCAAGGGCGGGCCAATCAGAGTGGGTGGCGCTGAGAGGTGGGACCACACCCAGCGGTCAGCCCCCGAGGCTCCTGGGAGTGGGCGCCTTCACGCCTGGCCCGCCTCGAAGGCGGACATGTTCTGGAAGGTTCCCTGCCTGTGCTGCTTCTGGTCTTTGTTTCCTCTGCGCTTTGTTCCCGACCCCGTGTGGTTTCCTTTTCCCGCGTGTCCCCTGCGCGTCCCCGCTCCTCTCCGCCGCCTTGCCAGCCCGGCGCTGGTGCCCCCTTCCCGGCCGTGCACCCCAGGGCATCTTCCTGTCCCCATTTGAAGGTCAGAGATCAGATACATGCCAGTTCCTCTGCAGAGCCTGCATGGGCCCCTGGTGCCCCGATGCCCGGTTGGCACCATCTCCACCAGCGCGTTCGAGGCCTGACGCTGCAGGCCCAGAATGCCGGTGCCCTGGGAGGGTGAGGCAGGCGGTCACGAGGTCAAACCCAGCCTGGGCAGCTTAGCAGCTTAGTGAGGACCTGGCTCAAAATCAAAATAAAAAAGCTCATAGCTCAGTGAGAAGACTTTGGGCTCTGTCCCCAGTCACTGCCACAAACATGCCCACACGTTCACACGCACAAGGGCGGCTTCAGGGAGGCCCTGGCCGGAGCCAGCCCGGGGCCTTTCTCTAGGCCTCAGTTTCCTTATCTACTTCTCGTAATTTTCTAGAGATTTCCTTAGAAATTGCAGGCAGGAAATGATGGGAGGAGGACCGGATGTGTATTAAGCCAACCCTGATTCAGCGAGCACAGCGTGCGCACCGGGCACTGTGTAGATGTGGCCCGGAAAGAGCCAAGGCCCCCGCTGTCATCGGGCAGCAGGCATCGGAGTGCAGAGGGCAGTGCCAGGGGACACACGCAATCCAGCAGGAACTGACAGTGCCCGAGGGGAGCTCTGGGGGCAAGGGCTGTGGGCTGAACCAGCTCCTGCTGTTCTCTTTCGGTTGTGCTGGTAGCCAGGCTTTGGGCTGCACTGCTGAGACCCGGTGCTCTTTCTCCTGATGCCCCTAGTGTCTCTCGGGCAGGGAGGGCAGCATCTGGCAGCCTCTCCACCCCCCCCTGCCAGATAAGCTGCTCAGGCCTGCGTTTCTGAGCCCAAGCAATTAAATCAGAATTAATTGGCTAGTAGGCAATCTCCCTCCGATGGAGCGGGCTGGGAGGGGTGGCGCGTTCCGCTGAGTGGGCTAACCCCGCAGGATGGTATGGGTGGGGGCCACGGGGTGCGGGTGGGCAAGGCGTCCCCTCCTCCCGGCCTCCAGCCAAATGCAACAGCCAGCGCAGTCCCAGCCTCCCTGCAGGGAACGCGGCTCCCTGGTGCCGAGCTTTCCCGAAGAGAACGTGGACTCTGCAACTTCACCCAGTTCAGCCCCGATGGCTTTCTAAATGCAATTTAGTTTTTAATGTCTTTATCCTTTCCTCAATCACAAAAGCCATCCATTCGCTATTGATTTTAAAAAATCAAATGTTGCTCATCTGTGAGGTTTAGGAAGCCGTAAGTAAAGTAATACATCCGCATTTGATAAAAGGGGACAGTGGGCAGGGCCAGCCCTGGTGCCAGAGCACGGGCACAGAGCTCAGTGGGTGTGTGGCCGATAGTGGAGCTCGCTAGTGCGAGATGTGGAGGTTTGGCCTGTTTGTGGTCACGGGGGACCGTGGGATCGACCTTTGACTGAGCCACCCAGCCCCACTCATGGTCACCCGGGTGCAAAGCTCTGGTGGCATCCCGACCTCAGTGCCTTCAGCTGTGGAACTAGAGGAGCACGGTACTTCCATCAGCCTCCCAGGACAATTGCGTGGCATGGACATCGTGCTGTGCCTGCTACAGGACGAGGGCTGCGTGGACTGTCCCTCCGGGCACCTGCCAGCCTCTTCAGTGAGGCAGCAGGCACACGGGGCCTTGGGGTCATGCCACCACAAGCCGCAGGTGCAGCCAAGGCCACCAGCGCCTCACTCTGGCCTTGCCTGCCCCCTGTGGGACTTGAAGATGAGGCCATCTCCGGCTCGGGACCAGATTCCTCCCGTCTGCAGAACCCAGAACAGAGACGGCGCAGGGGGAAAACCAAGTCCCCTTTGTGGCAGGACAACACAGAGACCTGAGGTCACCGGCCACTGTTACTGCTAGGCCTGTGGCAGAAGTGCTTGTCCTTTTCTTGTCCGTGGCCTCAGTCACCCCATCCGTGTCAGGGAGTGGAAGAATGAAGAGCCAGCCCGCTGCGGTAGAAACGCCTGTGACTCTGCCCGGTCCTTTCCTGTTCCTGGATTTGCTTCTGAGGGAAGATTCAGACTCCAGGCTCGGGAGTCGGGAGTCGGAGGAAGGGCGGGCACCCGAGGGCCACGGGTGGTGGTGCAGCCGTGGAAGGAGGCCCCCTCCGAGGCCGGGCGGGAGCTCGGGCTGGATGGAGGTGAGTGTTTGTGTAAGAAGTGGGGCGGGCGGGCGGAGGCTGCGGCAGTTGTACCGGGAGGCCTGGAAACCTGAGCGCGTCCTGCCATCCGTCACGGGGTCACCAAACCCAGACTAAATAGTCTGGCGGGCCAGCGCTGGGCCGTCTGCAAACAATCCCGGATGGAGGGAATGCGGCAGGGAGGGGGTGGGGAGGGCTTGTGTCCAGGGGCAGCCCAGCCCAGGCCACATCCCACCATGCTGCGCGGCCTGCCTCTGACCGGGATTGGGAGGCCTGCTGTGACTTTGTGATTTCAGCCTCTGTTTCTTCATGGCAGAGGGCGGGAGGCAGAGCGTGGCCCCATGGTGCCAGGTCTCAGCAGCTTGTTCCTTCATAGGGCTGGAGCCAGGTCCTCACCCCTGGAGGGCCTCAGGAGTGCTATGTGGCCTTGGACTGGTTAAGACACCTCTCTGGGTGCTATCATCTGTTAATCATCAGGAATGTGCCGGTGTGGTTTCATGGATTGAGACCCTGGATGCGGACAAAAGCCTCTCCAGGCAGCCAGTGCCTCCCGGGTTCAGGTCAGTGCATTGCAAGACTGGGACAGTGCCGTGGGCAGCGCCCAGCACACGTCCCCATGCCGGGGCACCCGGCACATTTCTGAGCATCAGCCCCGCGCCGGCTCCTCTTCTGCTCTGCCTCTACCTTCCTCTTCTCCTCCTGGAATGGCTCTGCGCTCCAGCACTGAGCTGCCACCCAGCCAAGTGTTTAGTTTTGATTTTGAAACAGAATCTTGCCAAGTTTCCCAGGTTGGGCTTGAGCTCCCCATCTTCCTGCCTCGGCCTCCTGAGTAGCTGGGATCACAAACGTGCATCATCGCGTCCAACTCTCCCCCTTCTCAGAAATGAGGAAAGGAGAGAGGCCACATCACTCATCCAAGTCACACGGCTGAGACCCAGTGTCAAGGCTGAGGCACAGGTTTAGTCCTGAGGCCTTTGCCTCAGACACTGGCACCTGCTCTCATGTTGTAGGCCACAGCCCATCGGTGGCACCAGCCCAAGTGTCCATTGATAGATAACTGTATAAATGCATTGTGACATATATGCCAAGTGGAATATTACACGGCCCTAAAATGGATTATCACCCTTGGTTAGAATACATGAAGCTTGGGAATGTGATGCCAAAGGGGAAAAGGCAGGTAAGGAGAGGGTGCATGGCTCCACTTACATCCCAGGCGTCTAGAATAGTCCTACAGAGGCAGCCGCTGGACGGTGGGCGTGAGGACCTGCTATTTAAGGGGTCAGTGTTTCTATGTTGCAAGGGTTCTGTGGGGCTGGGGGCTAAGCTCAGCGGTTAGAGCCCTTGCCTAGCAAGTACAAGGCGGGGGTCTGATTCCCCAGCACCACATAAGCTGGATGTGCTGGCGCACCCCTGAAATCCCAGCACTCAGGAGGCTGAGGCAGGAGGATTGCCGTGAGCTTGGGACCAGCATGGGCTGCAGAGTAAGACCCTGTCTCAACAACAAGGAATTCTGTGATGGAGTTGGGGCGTTTGCACAACACCAGCTGCACTCAATGTCACGGAACCAGGTACTTTTGCATGTGAGGTTTTCCAGTGTCTGTGTTCCCAGGACAAATGCATGACCCCTTTGGAAGGAGCTTGGGACTCCCTGGTCCCGGTGCCAGCCAAGGCAGCTGCCAAGGGGGACCCCGCTTCCACCCCAGCAGATATGGGTTTCTGTGCCCCAGTTGGGTGAGGGCAACACCCGGCCTGTGTCCATGGCTCCCATGGGGCCAGCTCAAGGGCCTCTACCACCTTAGGAAACAGTCTGGCATGAGCACCCCATTTACAGATTTGAGCATCGGCCCTTTGCATGGCTGTAATGAGTAAACATTCACTGGGTACCCACAGCCTGTGGCCCCGAGCCCCTCTGGCAGTCCCCGCTTCCCCAGTGTGGGCCACATCCTCTGCACTCCCTCTAGAGGCCTGGCAGTACCCTTCAGTGCCCCTCCAGGTACCAGGGGCCTCTGAGCCACAAACTCTGAGCAGGGCATGGTTGGGCAAGCTCCGCCCCCTAGGCTAACGGAAATACTGAGCGTGCTGTTCTCCAACCCCGCCCAGGGCCGAGGACCTGCCCTGCACTGTTTCCCAGGTCTCAGCTGCAAATATCACCCCTTATACTAGAAGTGGCACCAGGGTCCTGACCCCGGGCCCCTCCCAAGGTCGGCCTTCGGCTCTCCTCCCTTTAAGACCTGGTTTCCAGCCCCGAGAATCTGCCAGCTCAGTGCCACAAGAACGGTGCTGAAATACTTGGCATGACCATGCCCCGAAGAGCCCCCCAGCCTAATGGCCACAGCGTCCCCGCGCACGAACCTCTGGAAGCCACTCATCCAAAGCCTGTGGTGAGTGAGCCGAGACGCGAGAACTTGGGAAGGCGCCATGGGGGTGCTCACTGTGGTCACTTGCTCCTGGCTGCCTCCAGCTCAGAGCTCTGACAGAAGCATGCCATGATCGATTAGCGATGTCTGCCAGGTGCACAGCTAGCAGAGATTTGGTCTGCGTGCCAAGGACCTGCCACCCTAGCTCGCAGGAATACCACTTGTTAAGTGTGGCTGCCAGGCAAGTGAGCACATGTGGACAAGATGCTACATGGCTCAGAGGAGGAGGCAGCTCCGAAGGGACCTCAGCCAACCACGTCGCCCAGTCACCAGGCTGACGGACGTGGTACTGGCCCTCCATAGGGCCCACTGCCTTGAGGTGGGACAGGTAGGGCTTCAGATACTCATTTTTAAAATAGGTGTGAGGACAGCATGAAGGAGCCATCTCCCAGGAGCCCGGGGGGAGGGGTCTTTGTGTGAGGTGAAATCTGAAGGGCATCGGTGCCATGCCTGGCACAGGGCTGGCACCAAGAGGGACACAACTCCACTGACCACCGTCCCTTCTGATGCCTCTTCCCTCTCACCATTCTGACCATGGTGAGATCTGACTCTGAGACAGGGTCTCACAAAGTTGCTAAGTTGTCCAGGCTGGGCTCAAGCTTGTGATCTTCCCACCTCAGCCTCCCAGAGTGCCGGGGCCCCACTCCCCCTTCACCACTACCTCTTCACCTGGCAGCTGTGAGAATCCCCAGGGAGCCTGAACTCACTGGGGCAGCCCGTGTTTCCTCATCCCAATGCTGGGCTTGGCCGTGTGACTTGCGTGGCCAACAGGGCATGGGCAGAAACGACGCAGGCAGAGAAGAGAATGGGCCCCTCTCCCGTCACCTAACCCTGCCCTGAAGCCGGGCCGTGGGGAGACACCAGGCAGAGCTGCCAGACCTGCAGCCTGTGGCTGGGCCCACCCAGTCACGGATGAGGTCAGTGCCAGAGCGCAGGTCCCGCACAAGGCACACAGGCATCATTCTCAATGGCTGTGAGCCCAGGGCCCATGTGTCACGCAGCACTGGTGTAGCAGGAGCTGACCGCCATATCCCCCTTGCACTGCTGGCCGGCTCCCCACGGGGCTAAAGCCAGGATCACGGTGCCCATAGGGCACAATTCTGGGCACATGGAGTCAGGCCACACGTGGGAGGACAGTCCCAGAAGCCCGCATCTCGGGGCCACACGGTGGTGGCCACCCTCCTTCATGTGGCTCTAAGTCACCCCACGGCCAGACACACCACTGACAAAACACGCTTCTCCGTGGCCCCTGCCACCCCATGCGGGGCACTGCAAGCCTGGGGGTCACCTTCGCTGTCTTTCCCGAGTGCTTGTGGTAGCCGATGCCGTCCCCCACCACCTTGCCCACTCCTCCTCCCCGGCCACCGGCCCCTCCTGCCCCTCCCGCCCAAGTGGCGGCTCTGCTCCCAGCGGCCCGGCTTACAAACCGCATCAGTTATCAGCTAGTTAGGCCGCGTCCCGAGGTGCGGCGCATACAGATCGGGACCCATGTATTATTCAGTGCGAAGCCGGGAGAAGTGAGCAACCGGCTGAGCCAGCCCAGCCGCGCAGGAAGGGAATAATTAGCGAGCTGTCACTGTCGCTGTCACTGTTTCCTCCCGTAACACGGGAGCAAAAAGAAAAAAACAATTTTTTTTTTTCTTAAAGGGAGAAGAAGGAGAAATACAAATTGAAAAGGCGGGGAGGACGGCCATGGTTCCCAAGGCGGCTGAGAGGGTGATCTAGTGGCCCAGGGACGCTGATGTGTCACCGAGCCCCCCTTTCTAAGCCTGGAGATTCACCAGCTCCGCCCGCACCCGGCCTTCCCCCAGCTATTCTGCAGGTCTCCACCGCCAGCTGCCACCTGGGAACCTGCGTCACTCGAGGGCGTGGGGTGTCCAGGAGGGCCCAGCCTGCTGGGGGTGGGGAGTAGAGGAGGTGACCTGGTGAGGAGGTAGGTGGCAAGGAGGCTCTGCCCTTGATTATTCATGAGGCGGAGAGGAGTCATGCTGCTGCGTGAGTCCTCAGTGTTTCTGGGGGAAGTTATTTTTATGTATCTATTAATGTCTTGTTAGAAATGTTTTTCCTGGTGGTGTGCGCTGCTGATCTGCCACTTGGGGCATGGCGCCCATCCTGTCAGGTCTGGGGTGTGCCGGGCCTTTCTGCTCTGAGGCCCAGCACCATTTTTTGCTTAAGTAGGATCTGGAAGCCGTGCCGAGCTGCTAGTGGGCATAAACCTAGGGGACTCCGAGAGACCTTCCCAAATCAGGACCCATGCAGGACACAAAGCATCCAGGTGGCTGGGCCTGGTGGTACGGGCCTGAAGCCAGCACCTTGGGAGGCTTTGGAGTCCGGCCTGAGCAACTCAGACCTTGTCTCAAAATCAAAAATAAAAAGTGAGCAGGGGATGTAGCTTGATGTGAAGACCTGGGCTCGACTTCTGGCACCTCCCGAAAACAGAGAGAGAGAGAGAGAAAGGGAGAAGAGAAGGAAGGAAGGAAAGGAAGAAGGAAGGGAGGGAGCGAGGGAGGGAACAGTGCTCGCACAACGCCCAGTCAGGAAACAAGCCAGCCTTCTTCCCCAAATCACCCTAGCTTTCTTACAGCTTAACAGAGGTCAATCAGGGATGAAAGATCTTCCTGACAGCTCAGCAATCATCACATTCCTTCATGAAGCCCAACCTAGGCCCACAAGCAAACCTTCCATGGCTCCTTCCCCCATGCCCCAGGCAGACATGGCTAATCCATACCAGAGCACCGAAACTCCATGCAGTGCCCTGGGCACCCGGCTCCCAGCAGCCTGCACTGGGAGTCACCCCTTGAGCAGGAGTGCCTGGAGTCAGGGGACCGTACACTCTTAAGGGAGGAAGCTGGGGTGCCAGATGTGTAGGGGCAGAGTGTTAACACCGACAAGATCAGGAGTTCTGGGCGAGGGGAAGGGAGCATGAGAGCTCAGTGGGTGTCGGGGAGCTGTGTGACCTCAGGCAAGTTTCTCCGTGACCGAGGCTTCGGTGTCGACGTCTGGGAAGTGGGTCTAGCAATGGCGATCCTGAAGCACCCAGAGGACCCAGAGGAATGTGTCCCACTAAATACAGCCCCCACGCCACACGTGCCACATCTCCTGGCCTCACCCTCCAGGCGCGCTGCCTTCCCCATGCTCTTTCCTCAGTCCGGAACGTCCTTCCTCCCCAGGCCAACATCCATGTACCAGCCATCCGTCACCACCCCGTGGGACCTCTAGGATCGAACCCTCCGGTCTCAATGACTCTCTTGTTGCCCCCACTACACACCTGTAATCCAACTTACACACCTGTAATCCAGTTTACATGCCTGTAATCCACTCCTCCAGACTAGGCCCCAATCTCCCAACTGCACATGGTTCCATAGGCAATCTATAACATTAAAATACATGAGACTTTTGGGGGACATTCCAGATCCAAACCACAAGCAGCTTGGTGGCGGCTGCTGGTCCTCCTTACTGTCCTCTAGTCAGTAAGACTAGAAAATATATATTTTAAATTGAAAGCATTATTGCTCACCCCCAACCCACTAAACGTAACCGGGGGAGAGGAGGTCAAGGCTGCATGTTACCAGTGGTAGCCCAGACCAGACCATCAACTGTGGCCCAAGGTCCTGCCTTGCTCAGGCTGGGGCAGGGCAGCAGCCGCCACCAAGCTGCTTTCCTTTGAACCATAAGCCCAGACTCGGGCTGCTATCCAGGACGAGCTAAGGTCCCAGGGGAAGGAAGAACACATGAGCACCGCGAAGCCTGGTAGACCCAGGCTGGCACCAGCCTCTGGACTCCAAGTCCGGTGTTTCTTCAGGGGTCCCATGCTGGCCTCTCCTCACTCCCCAGGACTCACACCGCCCTTCGCACCCATCCCCCCATTGGCCCCACGTGTCGTGTGACCCTCACTGGGGACCTCCCAGGGCGCCGTGCCTGCACCTCGGGTCCCAGTGCAGGGTGGGGACACACTAGGGAGCTGGTGGACCCATGCTGTCCAGGCTGTCCGTTTCTGGTAGAGGTGGCTACCTGCATATCTTCGCAGTCACATCTCCCCTGTGCTCCGCCTCGAGGCTTCTGGGAGGGTGTTACCTGGTCTGTTACCTGTTACCTGGCCACAGGTGGCCATGAGCTGCTTGCCAGGAGCAGAACCTTGGGTGTCTCAAGCCCCTGCCAGTTACTGCAATGTAATCGCTTTTGTCCCAACAGATATAGAGGGGTTCATGTGTCTCTGGCTTAATGCCAGAGCAAGTGAGCCCAAATGGGATTATAGGGCTGTTGACACATTCCTCAGTCATGGTCCCCGGGAGGAGGCAGGATTCAAACCCCCATGGAAAATGGGGATAATAGGGTGTGGAGCAGAGGGTCTCAGATGCAAAATCATTATAATAAAGTTAGAGCTTAGTTCCTCTGCCTACCTGCCACGCAGCTGGTGAGCACCACGCCCCCTCTCCGGGGACACGGACGGGGATGTGCCCAGGGGTGCAGCGAGTCCATCCAGAATCCTAGAGCTGAGAAAGGGCTGAATCTGAGGAACCTCGGATATGGAATCTTGGAATGTTGGTATCTCCATGCTAAGGGGCAGCAGGAGGGCAGAGTGTGTCACTTGTGGGCCCATGAGGGACCGCGGCCATTGGTGACCATTCAGGGGCCTAGCACAAAGAGCCCGCAGCCAGCAAGGCCGCCTCCCAAGGCGGAGTGGGGAGGCGGAGCAAATCCTCTCGTGATGCGTCACCCATGAGGTCAAGGTCAAGGTGCCCACGAGGGCCACCGGTCCTCCACATAAAGTGTGTGGGTAAGTAAAGCCAGCATTAGCCTTTGACTGGGGAACTCCCACCGGCCCTGCCTGGGGGCATCTGCCCCATGGCCCAGGCTGACCTTCGGGGCGAGTGCAGTCGCACTACTGAAGGCAGAACAAAGCCCCTGGAGCTTTCTGGTCACCCCCTCTTCTCTCCGGTGGACAGGCTCCGGTCCTGATGGAGGGCGGAGCTTGCGACTGAGAAGATGCTTATCAGCATATGCCCACCCTCGGACCGCAGGGATTGGCTCAAAGGTGGACAGGGAACCAAGCTGGCCAATCAGAGTGGATCTTGGGGCTTTAGGGCCAGCCAGTGCTCTTTCCTCCCCTGGGGTGGGGGGTAGAGGGGGGAAGACACACACACACACACACACACACACACACACACACACACACACACACACTCGCACGCACACACACACCCCGGATCCAGCTTTACCTGATGGCGGACCCTCCCACTGTTCTACACCTGCGTCTACACCCCTCATTTTGAAGCCGTGTTTCCGCTCCTGGCAGCACACGTTGGCCTCGCTGGGGTGCCAGCTAGAAATCGGGACCAGGTCACGTTCAACACCTCCTCTTTGTGGGCTGCCAGAGGAGCAGGAGGCAGAGCTTGTCCTGCACAGGCCCAGCAGAGGCGAGGGAGGGGCCGGGGATGCTCCTTTTGGCATGGCTGCCGCAGGATAAGTACATGCAAATGTATTCCCGTAGCCCTGCAGGCGAGCAGAGCAGGGAACCTCTCTCCAGAGGGTCCCCAGGCCTGAACATCTACTCAAAATCCACCCCGGGAGCCCACTCTGTGAGCCAGCTGGGCATACCCCAGGGTCCTGCCTCCTGGAATCTCCGGGGCTATGTCCCCAGCCCCCACTCCAGGCTCCGGCCTGCGACCGTCCCCTGCTGGCCACTCAGACGAGCCACCGCTTCAATAAAGCCCGCTGATGACTCCTGTCACCCCTAGGATAAACCTCAGGCTCCAGGCCAGTGCAGCTGACTCCACAGCCCTGTGGTTTCCCTCTGTCCCAGGGTCCCCTCCCGCCACAGCTTTACTGCCCCCAGAGCGGCAGGCCTGGCGCTGGCTGTCCCCTCTGCAGATCCTCGGCCAACTGGGGACCCACCCTGTCCCCAGATCCCACCCCGAAGCCACTTCTCCCTCCCGTCACACCCCTTCTCTGCTCCGTAGTGTGACATAATGGCTCATTTTTCTGTGTCCCTATAATTAAAGTAACAATAAAAAACAGAAAGAGTGGGCCTGAGCCAGGGGCCTTTGTGTGGGCACGTTGCTCCACAAGCCACGGGCCCTGTCCGGCAGGCAGCACTGTCCTGTTCTCCGTGTTTCAGCTGGGGAAGGGTTGGCCCAGGGAGACGAGGCTGCTGCCGGAGGGTTCCACAGCGGGAGGGACGTGGGCCACATCCACACCCTGCTGGACGTGCTCGGGGATGGGGCCTTGACTCAGCACTGCTGTACAAATGAAGCCTCTGCGCTCGTGAGGACCCGAGAGGTGTGCGCCTGCCTCTCCCATGATGCCACAGGTATCCTGAGCACCTCACCAGGGCTGCAGGATTTCTAAGGCCCCAGCTTCTGGCACGAAGGCCTGTGCTGGCCAGTCGGCCCGGTGGGTGGTGGAGGGAGCAGAGTGGTTGGGGCGGCGAGGGGTAGAGGGGCATGGCTCACTGGATGGACAGTTGAGTAGTGAAGGGGTTGGTACATGGCTCACTGGATGGACAGGGATAGAGAGGGGACACTGTCAGGAGGGCGATGCCTGGAGGACCAGGTCAGGGCGCGAGTCGGCACACGGACGCAGGACATGCCCCACTTGGAGCCTTACTGCTAACTCCATCACTCTCCCAGAGTCCAGGCATCGCGTGAGCCATTACGTCCATGTGTGACCCAAGCGGACAAGCCCCACTGGCCCCAGCACACCCTGCCTGCCTGGAGGGTCCTCAGTGACCCCACCAGCCAGCTCCCCTGTCCAAGAGGTGGCCAGGCCGGCATGCTAGCGCACGCGCGGGCCATGGCTCTCCCATGGTGCAGCTAGGCCGAGACGCGTGGGAAGGAGCTGCCACCGGCTTGCCAACAGCGCCAGCTCCACGTGGAGCGCCTCAGCCTCCCCGACCACCGATGCCTGCCTTCTAAATAAACCCCGAGACAGAGCTGTGTGGGGTTATAAATCAGCCGGAAATCAAATGCTAACATGTAAATAAATTGCAAATCAGCTGAGAAATTGGTTTCATTTTGAGACGATAAAGCACGTTTCTCCTGCGCCGGTTTTGCGAGGCGCCCCGTAAGAATTGTAATATTTCTGTGCGGTAATGATAAACATTAGCGAGTTGCTTTAGAAAAGAAAAACTAGACAGCCTCTGGGGGTTTGAGAAACATATGCACTTCAAATTTGAAAATCCAATTTAACTGTCCATTATAAGGAGAATAAAAAGGTAAGCGGAGGATAATTTTGCAGTTACGCAGCGTTTGACTGAGTCTGATCCGGCGGTGACAGGCACACTTGAAGAGCCTCGTGTCGGCGCGTGAGGAGACGGCGGATCATTTATTTATGATTGTAATCTGGCTCCTGTCGAACACGCCGGCGGCCCTGCGCCCAGCTGCAGGCGACGGGGCACCTGTTGGTCAGCACAGGAAAAGCCAGGAGAGAGAAGACACGCTTCATGTCCACATGGGAACTGCCGAAGCCAATGAAGAAACAGATCTCAGGGTTTTGCTTGCCGCTGAGAGCAACTCAGGGGAGCAGGGTGGCCCACACACACCCAGCGGGGTCCCCGCAGGCCACACAGGGTCCCCACTTGCCAGCTGGCCAGCTTCCCTCCTGGGTGCTGTCCCCCACCCAGAGATGTCTGTCCTCCCCAGGCCACCGCCCACTCACGGGCAACACCCCCATGGGTATAGGTAACTTGCAAGGATCTTTCTTCAGAACAGCCTGGGAGAGCCCCACACAGAAGTGCAGGTTATGGATTCCAGGCTGGCCAGACCCAGGCCGCCTGCTGTCACGGAGGATGGATTAGACCCCGGGACTGGGTCACCAGCCCTGCCGGAGTCTCCCACCTGGCTCAGGCAGGACCTCCAGGGGTCTGAGGGCCCTGAAGTCTCCTGGGGATTTCAATCCAGCTAGAGTGTGCTTTCGTTGCAAGGGAGGCTCCCTTGGGTTCCGGTGGCCCGAGGTCACTCGCTACCCAGGGCAGCGCCCACGCCTTGCTGGCTGAGGCCCGCACCACGTGGTACATCCGTGCTCGTTTATTTGTTCAATCCCACTGATACCTGTGAAGCACTCGTGTCTACCGGGTGAGGGTCTGGGCAGAAGCGACACTCAGCAGAGGGGCCACGCACGATCTCGCCTTTGAAGACTGGGCAGAAACTGCAAAGAGACTCCAAGCGGGATGGCTCAGCCTGGAGTTCCAGCATTCTGGGAGGCTGAGGCAGGAGGATTGCAAGTTGGAGCCCAGCCTGGCAACAGAGGAAGACCTTGCCTCAAAATCAAATAAAAAGCAAAAAGGTGGTGTGGGCGGCTGGGGATGGAGCTCAAAGTAAAGGTCTGGAGTTCAATCTTCAGTATTACTACTAATAATAATGGTAACGGTAAAATTGGTAATTTGTATTAGTAAGTGTTATGAATGAAATCACAGGGATAAGGAAAAGAAGTGAATCTGGCGAAGGATGATGACAGAAGGTCAGGAAGGGGTCCCCGAGGAGACAGCCACACACAGGAGATCCGGGTGATAAGCTGGAGGCAGATCTGTGCACACTAGGGAGGGAAGAACATTCCAAACAGTGTGCATAGAGAGCGCGCAGACCCTGGGGCACAGGAATGAGCAGTCTGGTCAGGGAATACGAGTCTAGCACCAGCCCAGGAACTCTGAGACGTCACAAGACCATTTCTAGCCAAGAAATAGCACTGTCTAGTTTCGGCTTTGGATCCCACAAAAAGGAGCCCAGTGCACCAAGCAGTTGAGTGCCACAGTCATTGCTGTAGAGACGGGGCTGCTTCCACCCGCCAGGCTAAGCAGCAGAAAGCCAGGCGCAAAGGGGGTATTTTCCCTCTGTCCAGGCTCCCGCTGTCCTGAGTCAGCCCCGCCAGCAGCGGCCAAGTCCACCCTCCCTTCAGACCCAACTGGGGTGACTTCCAGTGTTCAGATCGGACGAGGCAGGAGAAAGCCGGAGCTCGGGCGTCCTGTGTTCCGGGCCCTGCTCTCAGGCCACGGAGAGGAGAAGAGCCCCGTGAGCAGGACCCCCAAGGGCGACCTCCACTCGAGGGCACAGCAGTGAGAACTGTGCCCAGCCCCATCTCAGTTGATGCAGAAGGCAAAGTCCCCTCCTGCATGGGCGGTCGGACATCGGCGTTGCCCCACTGGACTGGGCTGGCGATGAGGGCACAGACCCCAACCCGGGGACTGCGGCAGCCGCAGCTGGCACCATCACGGCCACCCCCACACTCAAAACTGGGAAACTGAGGCTCCACATGGCCTGGAACCTATGAACGCACGAGCAGACCCTGGATTCCACCTTCGGAGCCCCCAGGCGCCCCGCTTCCTACAGCCCCCCACGGCCACCTCCTGCCACAGGCGGGTCATCGTGAAACCCAGGAACTGACCCCTGGGCGACCGGGAGAACCGGGTTGTGACTCTGCTGTGTTCCTTCTCTGCCTGTTACCGGGAAGTATCCGCGAGATTTGATCAGAATTTCACAAAGCCAGGCAGAGCCAGCGTGGAGCTGTCAGATGAAATAATTTGTCAGGGATGATTGTGTGAATTCGTAAATATTTATGAATTCACAAGTTATAAATGTGCCGCGTGCAGGAGGGGGGAGTCGATGCTCCCGAGTCACAGATTACAATGAATATTTACAGAAACCCCAATCTGCTAATATTGGTTCTTTGTGCTTATGGAAAGATGGGGGGGGGGGTAGCGTTTCTGGGGATGGTAACCCTTCCTGGGGATGCGTCTGAGTGGACACAAGTCGACTTAAAGGGACAATCCTCCCCAGAGAGAAAATAGCAGAATCCCAAGGCACCACAGGGGCGTCAACTGGCTGTCCCACGCCACGGCCGCGGCCTCTGATCAGCCACTTGGAAGCTGCCAGCTGAGCTGGGCTCAGGTCAAGTGGGAATAGGAGAACCAAGATGGCGGACGGTCAAAGGACTCACTCCTTCCAGTCCGGCACCTGTTTGCTTGAGTGGCGGGTCACATCCTCTACTCACATACATCAGCCCGCCCAGGGCAGTGGTGGGCACACCCTCGCCCCAGGCCACGGAAGGTGGAGGAAGCTGGGGCGACAAGGAGAGTCTGGGCTCAGGCGTGGTCACGTGGCACGGTGTGGCGGTCCAGAGTGGCGATGCCGGGCACTGGCTGTGAGTGCTGGGACCAGGGATGCGGCTCGCTGTGCCTAGGGTGATGTGGCCGTGAAATGGGGTAGCACTGTGCTTGTGTGGGGCAGGGGTTACTGGGGATTGAGCCCAGGCCCTTCACACCAGCTATGGTCACAGGCTTTCTTTCATTTTTATTGCGTTTGAAACACAGTCCTTGTAGGTCGATGGGTTACCCGGGCTGGACCCGAACTTGTTCTTTCCTGCCTCAGCCTCCCAGAATGCTGAGCTGACAAGCCTGCACCCCCAGGGTGACTTCGCCAACCCGGATCACGGGGCCTGGCCTGTCGCAGTGCCACCCTCAGAGAGCCCCACGCCGTCCCTGTTGCTCGCCACAGGTGATCTTCTGTACTGTGCACTGCTGTGGCTCTATTCTTTGGAGCAACTGTGAGATCTCAAGCCTCGGTTTCCCCATCCATAGCATGGGCACCAGAGATCGCCATGGCATGGCCCCAGGCACGGGCTGGGCTCAGCCTCGGGGCCCGGCACATGGGCAGGAGCTCGGGCAAGAGGGCCAGGAAGGAGGGAAGTCAAGGTCACCAGCCCCAGCACCATCTTGTGCCTGCAGAGAGTAAGAGTCCCCACACCACAGGGTCGACTGTGGGAAACTGAGGCATCGGGTCCTGCTGCTGGCACGATGAGGCAAAGCCACGCCAGCCTTTGGAGCCATAAGGCCAAGGACTGGCCCACAGGAACACTTTCCCAACTTGCCTTTTTATCTTTTTTCTCCCCTCTGTTTAGTTTTGTTTTGTTGCAGCACTAAGGATCAAACACAGGGTCTTTCTTTGCACAGAGCTACAACCCCAGTCTTCTTTATCTGTTTATATTTTTGAGTTAGGTTCTTGCTGAGCTGAAGTTTCCCAGGCTGGCCTCCAGCTTGCAATTAATCCTCCTGCCTCAGCCTCCCAGACGCCCAGCTTCTGCTTGTCCTTGAAAGAGAAAAGTGAGTGCATCTGGGACTGGGCCATCTTCAAGCAGTTGAGTCACAATCTCTCAGTTTACCTTCATGACCGGCAGCTGAGGCTCAGAGAGGTCACCGAAGTGGCTTGGGGTCACACTGCTGGAGAGCAGGCAAGGCAGGATTCAAACTCTGCACCCAAGATGACTTTTCCTGTGAGTTGGAACCAGACTTCTGAGCCCTCAAGGGTTGAAAGCCACACTGAAGAGGCATGTGCGCCCGACACACGGCCTGGCACACAGGTGGCCCTCACCAACACCTGTCAAATGAGCTGCTTTAAAAAATATATACATATATATACATACATATATATATATATACATACATACATATATATATATATATATATATATATATATATATATATGCCACTCCCTCCTGATCCTTAAAAATCTTCCTTTATAAACAGGTATGTCAGGGAGCAATTATCCACGTCGCTCACGACATCTTCGTTTTATATAAAGGACTTACGTCAGGATGCCTTTAAATAGCAAGCCCCTCAGTGCATTAAAAATACACGTCAATTTATAGCTCGGAAATACACGCGCGCCGTCAGAAGTCCCCGCGTGAGTAGCAGGAGCTGGCACACACGCCATTCATTCATGTCTTTCCAACCGGCACCTACTGGGTGCCGCAGGAGTGCCAGGACCTAGGGATTCAGAGGGAAACACCATGACCCCGACTCTTGAGTCATGGACCCGGGTTTAGGAAGGGGGCTAGTGGGTGGGTGAACTTTCCCACAGCTGGATTCATGATCCTGGAGAACAAAGCACGGACCTTCATTCCAGGGTGCCGGACTGGAAGGAGTGAGTCCTTTGACCGTCTGCCATCTTGGTTCTTGGGGAGGGGAGACCCTCCTGAAGAGGGGTCCTGTGGGGCGGGCCTGGTGGGATGTGTAGGAGTTCACCAATGGGAAATCCTCAAGATAGTCGCCACCCATGTCCCAGGTGAGAACATTATCAACATGTGTGCCTATTTCATATTCGCCAAGCTCCAGCAGCCACACCACTGTTCCTAGGGGACAGCAGTCATGTTTCAGACTCACGTCACGCTGGGAACTTTGGTGAATTATTTTCACGTGGTATCTCTCAGCTGCTTCTCAGTCAGTACAGCCAGGGAAGGACAGGAAGGCGTGTGCGCTGTGGACACCCAGCCAGGAGCATGGGGTGGCCTCATGGTCCGACACAGCCAGGAGCCCGGCGTGGTGGCTCCCGGCAGGTGCACGATGCTGGTTTACTGTAAGGATTTTCTGGCGTCCCGACTTGTGGCGGGCTCTTTAAGGACAACAAGGCACCACACCCGGAAAGGGTTCATAGGCGGGACTCGGTCTGCATGGCTCCGGGTGTCCCCCTCGCCTGCCCGACCCCGCGCACCTGGCGGGCCCCCTCAGGCCCCTGTGCTGCCCGGCCAAGGGACTGGACCGTCGTCTTTACACCGATCCCCTTCCTGTCTTTCTGTATTTTATTTTTCAATCAGGCCTCACTGAATCCCCGAGCTACCCCGGCTGGGTTCGAACCTGCCACCCTCCTGCCTTGGACTTCCAGAGGGCTGGGACTAGGGCCCTGGGCCCTGGGCCCTGGGCCAGGCACTGCCGGGGGTCTCACGGCTACGGCTCTATGTGCTAGTGTGGCTGTCTCCTGCTCTCCACCCCTCACTCACACGCACACACAGGACATTATCAGGCAAAGGGCGCGGCTCAAGGGGAAACACAAATTTTCCCACTGGCCAAGAGAGAAACACTCTGGAGCCCCAATTCACAGGTGAGGCCCCCCAGGGTCCTCTCCCTCTGTGGCCTTGAGTCCCATGGGAGGGGCAGAGGCGGCCAGGGGTGGGCGGCGAGCCCAACCAATGAGGCCACCGCCCTCCTGGTCCTGCCTGCGGCTGGGTCGCCAGCCCCAGAGTGGGCCCCAGGGCGGCAGGGCCTTGTGGGCATGGGCTGGGCCACAGCAGGGGCAGAGTGGTGGGCAGCTTCGGGGGTTGCCGCTGGCTGCCCACGAGACAGGAGCCTGGTGTCTCCTCCACGCAGCAGCAAATAAGTTCTGACCTCTGTCCCCGAAAGAGGCGGAGGCAGGCACCATACACGAAGTGTGTGAGGGGCTACAGCCAGGATGCCATGGTAGCTGGACCCACGTCCGCTCACCCTCAGGCTGCTGGGTGCCAGCCAGGGAGGGAAGGCAGGGGGTGGCCGGAAAGCCGGGGTGGGAGGGAGCAGCGGTCAGCTCTGCATGCACAATGGGGCTGTCGCTGGCTCTGGGCGCACAGTGGGCTGCAGCTCACTGCCCCTCCCGGCCTTCAGGGCGGGGGCCATGCCATCAGGCCTGCGGCCCCTGCCCGTGGCCCCACCCTTCCCGGGGTCCCGCACCCACCTTCGCCCCCCGCAGGAATCACCCCTTCCCGGTCCTCTCTCTGCAGGGCCGTCCATGTGCAGGTCACAACCGTGCTCCAGAATGTCACTGGGGCCAGGCGGCCAGGCACGCCCGTCCCTTCACAGCCACCCGTGAGCTCCGCACAGGCCAGGCCTGGCACCCTGGCTCGCAGGCCTGGCTGGCTTCCCTTCAGAGGATGCTGGCGGGAGGAATGCTGGCAGAGGCCGTGGAAAGAGGAAGCGGTGTCTGAGTTCGCCTGTCCCCACCAGCGGACACAGTCATCCCCACCTCAGGCTGCTGGCTTGTGGGGAAACCGAGGCTCCCAGAGGGGAAGGCAGAGTCCAGGACGTGAGTGCTCCACCCACCGCCAGGGGCAGGCATAGCAGCGAAACAAAGGACAGGAAGGGGCGCAGAGTGCCCGGCTACCCCTCGTGGGTCCTGACTGCAGCCCCCTCCTGTGTGGGGTTGGCTGTGTGGTCCTTGTGTGACACGTGAAGGACCCAAGGCTCTGAGGGGATGAAGCCACCCACAGTGGTGGCCCAGAGCCTCAGATCCTGAGGGGGCCTCTCCCCACAAAGCCGGCAGGGCCGCCATGGCTGTGGGTCATCTCGGCCACTTCTGGGTTCACCCAAGGAACACGCATAAGGCCAACACAGCCAACTCTCTGGCCAGGCGGGGACATGGGGTGGAGTGGGGCCATGCCACCGAGGTGCTGGAGCTCCAGGTGCCCTCCCCTCCCTCTGACCCAGGGCTGGGACTGGTCAGGAGCACAGCGACCATGTGACAGGTGCCTAATGTTCCCCAGCTCCTTCCGCCCACCCACTGCCGACTGCAAAGTCCTGCAGCGCCCGGGCCAGGAAGGGACTTCTCGTGCTGTAGCCGATGGGACAGCCAGGCTGTTCCTTCCCTACGAGGCCACCCCGCACTGGCCCCATCCTTTCCGGGACATCTCCTCTACCTGGGGTGGCTTTCGATGGAGCTCATCACCCTCAAACACAGACATGGCCTCCAGATGTGGACCGAGCAGCTGCTGGGGCCGTGTGGGTCACGTAGCACTGCTGCCGGTGGCAGCGTCCAGGGCGCTGGAAGCTCCGGGCAGCTGTGGCCCTGTCACCAGGCCTGTGTTGGTGGGGTCTTCACCGCCTTGCCAGGCATTAGAACTGATAAGTGTGCAAGATGGATTGTGGGGCTGAAGTGGCGCACGCGGGACTCCATGGGACCAAGTTATGGGGGGGGGAGGGGGAGGGGAAGGGAGGGAATTGAGAACCCTAAGGGGAAGGGAAGGAAGCGGAAGGCCCGGAAGAGGAGGGCTGGGCGGGCGCTGGCGCGGGAGGGAAGGTTTATCTCTCCAGGAGCAGCAGGCTCAGTCACTGATCTAATCAAATTATTCAGCATTAAAAACTGCCAAGACATTCCAGGACTCGCCCTGAGCCCCAGCTGGGACCAAATGCTAATCAACGTGGCTGTGACATTTATTCCCGCTGCCGGGCTGGCGTGTTTGTTTTCTGAGGGCTGCATACTAAACCCAGAGCAGGAGGGGGCCGAGGATGAGGCTTTGGCTGTGGTGGGCGGGCGGGGCGCAGGCCACCCCGGCGAGGCCCCATCTCCCTGTGGACCTGCCCCAGCTCCGCCCCCCAGGGACCATGCCCCGGCACTCTGCTGTCCATTTCCACCAGGACGAACTGTCCTTTGGACTAAGCTCTGTGGCCCCAGGCAGGTGGCTTGCCCTCTCTGGGTTTCCCTTTCCTCCCTGACTTGGGGCCCTGAAGTCGTCTCTCTGCACCTGCTGCGGGTTCAGGGGATGGAGGTGGGGCTCGGACACAGGACCCAGGGGTCCACAGAGACGCGGGGCTGGGCCTGCCTGTGTGACCTTGGCACCACTGCCTACGCTTTCTGTGCTCCAGCTGCCACCTCTGCCAAGCAGGGGAGCGGATCCTGTGGGTGAGCGCGGCTCAGTTTGTGCTGGGAAAACCCCCTGGCTCCCAGCAATCCCAGAACACCCGCTTGGATTAATGTGGAGGGAGGTGAGGTGACATTGGACCCAGTGCCCACACCACCACCGGGAAGGTGGCTTGCCGAGTCTCTCTGCGGAATCCTCACCGGCAAAGGTTCAAGCCCGGCACCCACCTCGGGGAGGCTCCCCACGGCCCGCGCCCTCTACTGCTCCCGAAGGTCGCTGTTCCCGGGTGCGGGAGGGGACCGATTCCCTTGTTTTTCATAGTTTCATTTTTAAATTACAGCCTTCCCTCCTCACTAATAAATACCGAACAATTACAGCGTCTTTTCCCAAAGTGTGACTTCAAGATCCCAGCGTCCCTCCCTCCTGTCACCTTGGCTGCCATAAACACATTCGTAAAAACTGCTTTTGACGCCCCAGCTGCCATTAGCCACTTAAAATCCCGTAATTATCATCCTATCATGGGCCTGTTAACGAGCAGTAAAAATAAGGCCATTGAATATGGTAATTTATTCGTAAATTAGCCTAATGAGAATAAGGCTTCAGACTGTTTACTTGCGGGCTGCCTCGCCTGGTGCCTGGCAGGGCCATGCCCGCCGCGTCCCCTCCCCACGCCCCAGCCGCCATTCCTGCCCTCTGTATCCACGGCCGCTGCGTCCCGTGGGCCACGGAAGGCAAGCCACAGCCGTGCCTGTCCCGGGCGGCCTGCGGGACATGCAGCTCCACCTGGAGGCTGGGTGGCCTTGGTGACCTTGGCCGGCCACCCGGTAAAAGTGGGGTCCCTGCAGGTGTCACGGAGCCAGATGAGGGCAGGCCCCAAATCCTGTGACTGGTGCCTTAGGAGCAGAGGAGAAGACTCTGCGGAGACCAGGGGGACGGGAGCCCCACATGGGGACCAAGAAGCCAAGGGCACTAGGAGCTCCCGGAGGGAGGAAGGGGCAGCCGGGGGACGCGGGGGTCATGAGTGGGCGCCCAGGAAGACATAGGGCCCGTTTTCTGAGACTCGGCTTTGGTTGAAATGGAGGTGCAGGTCTGGGTCAGACTTGCACAGGCCACGGCAGGGCCTCCGAAGGCCTCTGGACTCTGACTGCTTGGTGCAGCTGGGACTGGCCCAGGGCCTAGATGGCGACGGCAACGGGCATCTGAGGGACCCCATTTTCTGCCAGTCGGCAGGTGGCCACGGGTCACTGTCTCCTCCCAACCAGAGACCCAGGACTTCCTTCCCAGCCACAGCCTCTTCTGCTCTAGCTTCAGGCTGGTGGGAAAGCTCAGACCTGGGGGACCCTTCTGAAAAATCCTGCTGGCAAGTCTCTGACTCTGCCCAGGCCTGGGTCATCTGTCCTCTGCTGGCTAGAGGTGCTTTTCAGGGGCAGCAGAGACCTAGCCTCCTGCTGACTTTTGACCAAGTGGATTTCCAACTGCCTGTGAAAAAGAAAACACCTTTGCAAAGCACCAAGTCCTGAGCCATGGCGACTGACCAGGGAATTTATGCCTCTGCTGATATGGCCCCTGCGTGCCTGGCCCTGACTTGGTCCGAGGCTTTCACTCAGATTTAATCTATCTCCCTCAGGCAGGAAATAGGCCCTTCTCATCTAGTCTCAGGTTCCCCAGGTCCCTGTCCCCACCTCCTGAAAGCACACCTCCCCTTCCCTCAGGAACCGCCAAAGGCTGAGGATGTAGCTCAGTGATTAGAGCGAGGCAAACCCAAGGCCCCACATTCAAAGCTCCCGGAACAAAAGGTTAACTCTGTGTGGTGGTGCACTCTGCAATCACAGCACTGGGGAGGCTGAGGCAGGAGAATTTCCGAGAGTCCCAGGCCAGCCTGGGCTACAGAGTGAATAAAGGATCAGCCCTGACAACAGCGAAATCTTGTCTCAAAAAAAAAAAAAAAAAAAAAAAAAGGAAGAGACAGAAATGGGCTGGAGGAATGGCACAGCAGTTAAAAGCACTTGCGTTGCAAGCACAGAGCCTTGAATTTGATTCCGCAGCACCACATAAAGCTGGGTGGTGGTACACGCCTGTAATCCCAGCACTCGGGAGGCTGAGGCAGGAGGACTGCTGTGAGTCCAAGCCCAGCCTGGGCTCCATAGAGAGTTCAGGACCATCCTGGGCTAGAGAGAGTGATTCTGTCTCAAAAAAGAGGAAAAGAAGAAAAAAGGAGCTTTTGTTAGAATAAGAGTTCCCCAAAGTGTCGTGTGTTTGAAAGCTGGGTCTCCAAGGTGGAGTCACTGGAAGGAGGAGGAACCTTTAGAAGCGGCGCCCTGCAGAAGGCCCTTTGGTCACTGAGGATGTGCCCTTGAAGGGGATCACGTGACCCCAGCCTCTTTCTCTTCCCCTCTGCTTCCTGGTGGATGAGGTAAGCTGCTTGCTCGGCCCGTGCCCCTGCCACGGTGCACTGACCCCCAGGGGCCCAGGGCAGGGAGACCCTCCGACTGCAGCGGGGACCTCTCCCACCATGAGCCAAGCTAGCCTGGGTTGACATCTGGCTCCTGGACTTGCTAGCCAGGTGGCCTTGTGCAGGTGACCTTATTTCTTCATGCCTCAGTTTTCTGACCTGTAAGTTGAGTTGAGGAAACAAGACTTGTCCCCTGGATTGTTACGGTGTCGTGAGAGTTGGCAAAGTCCTCGGAACAGTGGCTGGCTCCTCTGCGTTATTAATGAATGCCACACATTACTTTCAAAAGAGTGACTTTAAATGGCTAGCTTAAGATCCAGTTTCCTTTCATCTGGGCCAGGCCCCTGCTTATTATAATGCTGCAGCAAGGGTCCATTTTATAGGAGAAGCAAGTTGAACAACCAGCTATTGAATTAACTTAAAGTGAGGTAAGCACGTCGCTTCCTTATGAGCTTTGCTAGAAAGTATGGCTAGATTATTATGAAACACCCATCTGAGATCTGAGAGCGATCTGGAAATTTCTAGAATGTCCGGATTTTGCCTCTATTCTGGTCTGTCCTTTTATTTCCTGGCCATAAAACCTCTCCAAACACTGGAAGATGAAAAAAAAAAGCCTTAATTGAGAGCTCGTAAAGGAAAATAAACACTGTCTTCTTAACATTTCAGAGTGAGAATCCACAAGCCATCCTGCTCTGAAAAAAAAAAGGCTTCGTTGTGTGGCTTTCTCCACTTCCTGTTTCAACAGGAAGTGGCCGCTTTCGATCTTCTGGGCAGTGTAGCCGGGATGCTGCACCCAAAAACTCCTTCCCTTAGCAGAGTCAAAGGCTGGAGCTTCTGTTCTGCCTCACGCTCAGTGAGCCAGGACCACTTCTGAGTATCAGAGCCCAAAAGATGATCTCAAACACTTCACGATTATTACAGGTGTCAGCAGGAGGCAAGCATAGCCAGAATCGGCACGAAGATTGAGCCGTCGAGAAGGAGTGTCCTGCTTCCCAGCCTTCCCTGCCAAGGATGACCTCACATTCATCTGTTCCCATTCACGAAGGCCTCAATTTTATTAAGGGTGCGGCTCCGTCTCCCACTTTCCTGGTCCCAAAACAGGGCTGGGTGGGGCTGTTGATGCTCAGACCCAGGGCACATCCAAAGAAGAGGCTCCCCGCATTGGCAGTGTGTGGTGCCTGGCATCCCTGTCCCTGCTCGTGGCCCTGCTCCACACACCCAGCTCTCTCCTGGGGCCTCTCCATAGCTTCCCTGGTGAACATTTATTCTGGGAACGTAGACTTGGACCAGACTCAGCTCTGTAGTGGAGCTCGCAGCTGGAACATAGGAAGGGGCTTGGACATACACGCAGGCAGGCGCAGTTGTAGGAGGCGTGGCCTGTGGGGGTGGAGGTGCGGAAGGGAGGGGGGGACAGGCTGTGGAGCCTAGAAGTTTCCATGAGCAGGAACGGGGGACGGAGGAAAGTGTGTGTGCTCGGCAGCTCTGCCTGAACCTGCATGCATCCCTGAGCTCTACTGGTTCTGTGCTCAGCCTTGGGTGTCTCTGAGTCTTAAGGATTGCTCTAGAAGCCGACCAGTAAGGCTAGAACATTCCCTGCCCCAGCTGAGCACAGCCTCCCCCTTAATTTCCAGAGATGGTGTGTCAAGATCACAGCTCTGGGACGGCCCCAAACTTGGGTCCCACAGAGTTTTCTGGAATTTGTCTGCAGGACGGAGGTGCCATCACCTGCAGAGCGAGTTGCTGGGTGCCACACCCACCTGACGTCTTCCACCGCCCCGGGGGCTTCCTGGAATGGGACCTCAGCTCCTTGCTCTCCATTCCTTACCTCCAAGTCTGTCCCTGGGGAGACCCAGGTGAAGACAGCCTGCCCCAGACACCCATGGGGGGCTGATTTGGGGTTCTGTCCCCGCACTTTGAAGGAAGTAGAGTTGGACACTCTTCAAGTCACCTCTCTGTGCCTCTGAGGAGTCACGGAACATGAGACAGCTAGTCGCGATATGTCCAGGCAGTGAGAACAAGGGACATCCTTTCAGACCCAGAAGTGCTAACACTCCCAGGCTCCACTGCAGCTGCCTCTGGTTGCACAGGAACGAGGCACCGGTGCATGGACACGGGCCCTGGACAGTGCAGCCCAGCCCCTCCTGGGGCTCACACCCGGTCGGGCCCAGAGGAAAGCAGAAGGAAAGGAGGCCCCCCAGAGGGGAGTGTCCTTGAGCGGAAGCAGCTCACAAGGGGGGTGCAGAGCAACCCCGGCACTCCCACGGCGGGCTCCACGGGGCCAGTGGCCCAGAGCCTCTGCCTTGTACAGACACAGCTGGGCCCGCAGCTGCCCTCAGAGGTTCAAGCACAGCCTGGACCAGGCGGCGTGTACAAGACACACAGATCCCACCAGCAGCTGCAGGACGGGAGAGGCATGTCCCCCGGGCACACCTTCCTCACCTGGCTTGGCACCCTGGGAGGTAGGCTCCGCAGAGGGAAACCCTGGCGTCCTGGGCAGTCATGTGATTGGTCCTCAGTCACCCTGTGTCACCTGAGGAATAATGATCCAGGAACTGGAGGACCCTGCTCCCGGGCAGCTGGTCTGGTGCGCTTTCAGTAAAGAACTGAGGCCCCAGATGGGACATGGTCTGTCCAGGGAGACTTCTGCCCAGGCTCCCGAGATCATGGCGGTCCCTGAGCACCTGCTGCACTGCCCAGCCACACAAGCAGAGAACAGGGGACAGGCCCGCCCAGGGCTCTGCGTGCTCCAGAGTGACCAACAGACTCCTCACAAGTGCGCTTTACATGGCCCCACCCTGGTGTGCCTGCTGATTTCACATGAAAAATTGATCGTTCATGTAACAAGAAGAGATGGAGTGAGAAAGGAGGTGGAAAGAGAGGGAGGGAGGGAAGGAAGGGCGGAAGGAAGGAAGGAAGGAAGGAAAGAAAGAAAGAGAAGAGAGAAATCTGAGAGAAGCTTTTGCTTAGGGAGGAAAGCAGAAGGAGAAAACTGATTTCTAATCCCAGATCCAGCCAAGAAGAGGCTGGCGTGGGGCCGCAGTTCCCTCAGCCTCAGGGCTGCAGGGTCCTTCCTTCTCCCACGCCAGGAAGTCAGCTTCATCCCTTCATGGGCTGCACTCTTTCTTTTCTTCTTTTACCCCTCTCTCTCCCCTCTCTCATGGTACCGGGAATTGACCTGGGGGCCTTTGCACTGAGCTACATCCCCAGCCCATTTTTATTTTTGATTATTTGAGACAGAGTCTTGCTAGCTTCCCAGGGCTGGGCTTGAACTTGTGATCCTCCTGCCTCAGATTACAGACTGCACACTGGGCCTGGCTCTCCCTCCCCTCCCTTCCTCCCTTCTGCGCTGGGGAGTGGTGGCAGCTGGAGCATCACACATGCTCGCTGGTGTCTACATGGAGCCATGCCCCAGCTGTGTGCTGAGGTTATCGGTCACCACACCACTGCCCACAACAGCACTAGCATTAAGGATAGTCACAAGATTCGGTGGCCAGGTCCTCTGACCCCTTTTCGTCAGAGGCAGGAGCCAGAAAGGCAAGAGCAGCCAAGTCCCTCGAATGACCCCAGCACACCGGCGGCACGGCCCTTGCTGTGGGCACGGGTGACCCACTGACGAGGCCACGGGCAGGGAACACACACTCAAGGCACACACACATCGTCACATACACGCACGCACTAGTTTGCACACACTCCCAGCAGCCCACAGTTCCTCCTCTCTCCTCTATCCGCGAGCACAGTTCAGCCCCAGAACAGGTGGAGCAAACCTGTGGCCTGGCCCAGAGGTCACAGCCACAGAGGGACGGGACCAGAGAGGCGGCAGTCTAGGTCAGGGGCCCCAGGGAACCACGGAGGCCCGCTGCGCCATGCGGCTGGCCGGGCCTCCTCAGCCTGGCGTCAAGGCCCGCAAGGGACCCTGGAGGCTGCTGCCTACACATACCAGCCCGGTCACACAGACACTTTGGCCACATGGCCCTCCTGAGAGCTGCTGGCAGTCCCCGGCCGCCCCTGCTAGCTCCCAGGAACTGGCCAGGAACAGCAGATTTGCGGCAGTGTGTTGATTGGGATCAACTTTCCCTGTGTGCTTTGCAAGAAGAAAACGTTGTCTTAGCCTGAACTGCTCCCAGCTCACCTAATGGCGGTTCACATCCCGCCAGCAGCAGCAGAGGCACCACCGCCATGGTCCCAGACAGGTGCTGTGAGCGCCCAAACCATGGTGGAGCGATTCATGCCTTAAAAACGCATGGGGGGTGGGGGAGGGAGAGGGAGGGTCCCTACCACGCGGGACTGTCCCCAGGGCTCCTGGGAAGGCCCAAGACACAGAGACCCGCGGCAGCGCTGTCCTGTGGGCACAGGGCCGTGCCACAGCACGGGGGCCTGAGGTGCCTGCTGGGGGAGGGAGACATCCCCGCTGACTCCATCCCAGGTCTGGAGACATCACTCATTGCTGCAAGCCTCAGTTTACTCATCTGTAAAATGGGAAACTGCCGGCAGGCAGCTGCCCGAATGTCTGAGGAAAATGTGGTTGCCAGGCTACCTGCAGTGCCGTTCCCAGCCAGGCCAGGCAGATGGCAGACGCTCGAGGACCTGCTGGTACAGAGCCCATGCCGTGAGGCAAAGGGAAGGTCCAGAGCCACCACGGCCCCTGCGTGACTGTGCCCAGGGTGGGGACCTTTTTCTGTCAAGAGCTACTTAGATATTTAGAACACTGTTACAGGTTTACAGAACCATCCAGTTAACACCAGCTGCTGCCTCTGGTAAAACGCTCGATTAAACTCACCTGGATGGGATGGCTGAACCCAATTCTCTCTGGTAAGGCCTTGGCCCACTGGACCAAATGACTTTGGGGGCCCCATGTGGCCTGTGGGCTGGACCATCCCCACCCTGGAAAGTCCTTCTGGCCTAGGGAGGACAGTGGAGAGTGACCACTGGGTGGGTGCAGAGAGGGAAGGAGGAACAGGGGAGGGGGAGAGCGGAAGAGGAGGGGTGGTCACCTGAGCAGAGACCTGGAGGACCACGTGAGGGGCAGGTCAGGGGAGTCTTGGGGATGCCTTCCTCTGTCCCCTTCATTCTCCCTAAAAATGTGTTTAAGAAGTGCTGGCCCTGCCCTTGATCCCCATGGGATAGCTGGTCATGCAGCTAAAGGTCATAAGCCAAAGGTCACAATGGATGTTGTCCTTCCAAAATTAGAAGTGTGACTGCACACTTGTGTCTGAGGCACCTACTGTGTGCTGGGCACCGTGCCAGGGAGCAGGGACAGCGGAAGGAAAATGCCCGTGGTCTCTGCATCCTGGAGCTGCCTACCCAGGCTATAAACTAACACAGTCTATGGGTTGGTTTCTCCCCAGACTCTGGCGAAGTGTCCTGAGCTCTGAGGTCAGCCCCACCCTCCGAACCGTGTGACCTTGGTCAAGCCTTTAGATGCTCTGGGCTCAGGGTCCCTTCTGTAAAATGGCCTCAGAGACTGCTGAAGGGTCCACAGGACACGCGTAACAGAATAACGCCATAACCCCAGCTCATCTCTAGTGGCCTTGTGGCCTGGGGAGGGCACAGGCCTGGGGCAGTGGCCAAGACACCGGGTATAGTCTCTGTCCAGTCACTCTGCCCCCGGGAGCACCTTGGGATCCCCACCATGCAATGAGGGGCTCCGTTCCCCGTCACAGGAAGGACGCACGCAGTGTGCAGACCCACAGAGGTGAGGAGGCAGACCCAGCCTGGCCAGCGTGGAGACAAAGGCAACATCGTGTCCCTCAGGCACCCCCTCCAGCAGCCGCACCCTCCCTGCCGCCTCAGTCAGAGCAGTCCCTGCCCAGGCTGGTCCCACAGTGATGGCTACGTCTTCAGAGCACCCTCCCAGGGCTCCCCCCCGCTCGGGGCTCCCTCCCTGCTCCGTGGGGCCACGGCCAGTGGTCAGCGACCCCTCCCCCTGCAGCCTGAGCCTCTCTTCTGCCCACCTGCCCCTGGCCCCTCCACTTGATGTCTGAATGTCCCCCAACCCTAAGGGTATCCAGACATAAGCCGTGATCACCACCTCCAACCTGGCTCGCCAGCACTGTTACCCCCACTTCGGGGAAGGGCAATGGTCGCCCCCCACTGGCTCGTGCAGAAACGAGCGGAGACTGGGACCCCTCCCACTCCAGCTCCACCCGCACACAGCAAACGCTGGGGCTCCAGCTCTTTCCACTGGAGTCTGAATCTTTCCCATGCACTCTCAGTTGCCACCCATGTGCTTGTCTCTGGGGTTATTACAATAGCCTCCAAAGATACGTCCCAGCCCCTGGGCATATGGTCTTATTGGGAAATGGGGTCTTACTGGAGTAGGGTGGACCTGAGGCCACATGGCCACTGCTCCACGAGACGAGGACATGTGAGCACAGACACCCAGGCACAGAGGGAAGGTCAGCATGGGGATATGGAGACAAAGGCCAGAGAGACGTGGCCACGAGCCATGGGACTCTGGGGCCACTGGAAGCTGGAAGGGGCCAGGGACATCTGGCTCACGGAGTCGCAGAGACAGCAAGGCCCTGGTAACACCTTAGCTCAAACATGAGGGCTCCAGGGCTGTGAGACAACACACTGGATTTGGGCACATGGCTCTGGGCAGCCTAGGGACAGACAAAGAACAGTGGAGTGGTCTTTCCTGAGGACTGCATGATGCAGAGGGTCCCCAGAATCGACGTCTTCATGGACACCACTGGGGTGATGTGCAATCACCCTAACATGCTGGGGTCACCTCTGCTGGTGGACCAAAAGGGAACAGAGCTAACACCTATTCAGAGAAGGTCATGGCCCCAAGATCTGGGGACACAGGGCCCTGTCCAGCTTGCCCCTCTCACGTCCACAGGAGCCGGAAGCCTCGAGCAACAGCACCCACTCAGAGTTTCCAAGCTCCATGGGGTCCTCACGCCGGGACCTCAAAGCCACGGGCTCCTCCTCCCAGACATCATAGCCAAACCCTGCCTGCATCCACTGGCCCTCCGGCCCTGCTCCCCGACTCCAGCTGTCCCCTATCCACTGACATGGAACCCCAGGGCCACATCCTCTGGGAAGCCACAAACACGCGCTCACCCACGCTTTACGACTTTATAACTCACCAAAGAAACCGGGTACCCATAACCATAAACCAAAGCAGAACGAGCTGGACAGGCCCCAGGCAGGAGCCATGGGAGGGGCCGCGCGCCCAGGGTTTGGGCCCCGCCGCAATCGCAATCTGGCAGCAACTTAATATTCCAATCAGCACCCAAGCCAGGCGTGAGACGTGGAGGCGAGCGTGAGTACCCCATAGCTGGGGGAATATTACTCACCAGGTCATGGTCGGCTGCGTAAAATACAACCCGCATCTATCATTATAACTGCCAGCCTGCGACAGTTATAATTGAGACGGCAATAACTAGGAGAGAGTTCTTTAATTTAACATCCAATTATTACAAGTTATCACTTCTTAATAAATGTAATATAACAGACAATCAATGTTGCATGCGACGGCCCAGGCTGCAAGGGGATGGGAAATTTATATCCTGGGGGGAAAAAAAAAGTAGACTCTCTGTCGCGTGCGTGCGCACGTCCCTGTCCGCGCGCGTGTTTCAGCTTTCCAAGTCTGCTGCCAGCCTTGCAAGGCTCCAGCTATAAATAGCTGAGTTCCCTCAGTAGCTGACAGGGACATATTTGCATATGTACAATATCCCCAGGTCTCGGGAGCCACGGAAGGAGGGATTTCTCCCCCCTAGCGCAGAGGAGGCAGACCCAGGGGGACCATGGCGCACAGGCCCCAGAGCCCAAGGCTGCAGCTGGAGAAATCGGCCAGAATCTTACTTGGCCAAGCGATTTCAACAAATATTTTCTTTTGGGATGTGGAACACATACATATGGGAAAGTGGCCACCAGCAGTAACGCGATGGGCTTTGTACAAAGTGGACACACCCAAGGATTCAGCCTGCAGGGAAATTAGAAATGATCAGCGCCCTGGAAAAGGCCCTCAAGTCCCTGATCCCGCCCCTGCCCCAGGCCCAGCCCTGGCTCAGGCCCCGCCCCTGACCCAGGCCCCGTCCCTAGGTGGGGAAGCCCTTGATCCTGTGTTTCCGCCCCTTTTATTTGGGGACCTTTGCTCTTTTTTCCCCCTCCTCCCTACTTTAGAAACGAATCTTTGTGCATTGAAAAGACAGCAGATAGCCAGCTCCTTCCCACTCTGGAGAGCCGTTCACTCCTTCCACGTGGGACAGGGTGTTTTAAACCTTTAATTGAATCCCATTCGTGAGGCTTTGTTCTTTTTGTCATAAGTTGTTTCTTTACAACACAGAATTCTGATCATTTTGGGAAAATGGGGGTATGAGCAAGATAGGTCTCAGCAGGTAAATATCCATGAAGAATAATGGGCTGGGTGGTTTGCTTCTGATTATTTTTGTTTTGACCCACCCATTTCCCCCTCGTGGCCTCAGTGGGGAGAGGGGAGAGATTATTCATCCGCCACCCACCCACCCATCCATCTTTATCCGCCATTCAGTGACTGTCTTATATGCCAGGCACAGTACTGAGAACTAGAGTCACAGAGATGATCGTCACAGGGGCTGTGGGTGACCTCAAGAAATATAAATCGGGAGGAAGACATGGGAGAGAACTCTTAGTCACCATGACTTTGATTTAAAAAGAATTCTTACCTAAAACATGAGAGGATCAAAGCCATGAGAACCATATGAATGAAAAAAAAAAAAAAAACACTTGATGGGATGGATGGATGGGGGGATAGATGGGTGGATGGGTAGATGGGGATGGATGGACGGGGGTGGGGGGGATGGAGGGTTATGGAGGGATGAATGCCTGGCTGGACAGACCCATGAGTGCACACATGGAGGGTTGCATGGATGGTTGGATGGCTGGATGGGATGGGTGGATGGCTGCATGGATTTCTGCTGTGGCACACATGGGATTTGCATGTGTCCTCCAAAGTTTCATGTATGTGAAGCCTGGACCCTGCATGACATCATGGAAGGTGATGAGACCTTTAAGAGACAGAGACCAATGACAGGTGACTAACGGATTGGGGCATCACCCTTGGGGCGAAGCAGCTCCCAGGAAACCCTGGCTGGCTCGTCTGAGAGGGCTGTTACAGGAAGGGAAGCCCATTCCCTCCAGTAACCTTTTGACCTGGCCCTCTGCTCTCTCCCTCCCCCTCCATGCCTGCCCAAGGTCACAACCAAGGATCTGGGCGCAGCCACTTGGTTCGGACTGTGGAGACCCAGTGTGACAGGGAGAAGGCATTTTTTAATCCTGTGGGAAAATACGTAGAGTGGGAAGAGTGCTGGGGATACGGCAGCGTCAGCACTTCCTGTGGCTCACTGGTCTTATTCCCTGTTTGGTTACACATTCTCACATTCTACATCAACTAACCATTTCACTGTGGTAACACAGCACTTTAATTATCAAAGCCAACTTCAAGCAAAAAGAAAAGGGAATTCTCTGTAAAAGAGAGAGAGAGAGAGAGAGAGAGAGAGAGAGAGAGAGAGAGAGAGAGAGAGAGAGATCCCGAATGTGACCACGACAATCAGTGACAAACTATGTTCTCTTGAAGTCACCCCTCTCTATCCTTGTAAGTCACCTGCCCCTCAAGGCAAAGCTGTGTCGGGGGAGGGCCAGGCAGGTCCATTTGTGCTTTTTTTTTTTTTTAAGACAGGGGTCTGGTTCTGTAGCCCAGGCTGGTCCCATACTCACTGTGGAGCCCAGGATGGCCTGGAACTAATGGCAATCCTCCTGCCTCAGCCTCCCAAGTGCTGGAATGACAGGTGTGCCCCATCATGCCTGCCTTATGTGGTGCAGGGGAATTGAACCCAGAGTCTTGAACATTCCAGGCAGATGTTCTGGTCACTGAGCTCCACCTCCAGCCCCCATTTGTGCTTCTGAAGAGGTTTCTCACTCCCCTGTCCCGTGTGTGTTTTGGCCAATGTGCCAGGGGCCGAAAGGGGACTCCCTTCCCAGGAATGAGTGGTTTATCAGAGGTCAAGCCTGAGTGACAGGACTGTCACCCGTGTACCCGAGGGAGAGGTGCCTGAGTGGGGCATGAAGTGTACACCTGTAATCCCAGTACGCTGGGAGGCTGAGGCAGGAGGATAGCAAGCAAAAACCCAGCCTAGGCAAGTCAGTGACTTAGCAAAATCCTGTCTCCAAAATAATCACACTGCATATGTAATTCAGCGTTCACACCCAGGTTCCATCTTCAGTTCAAGAAAAGAAAGAGACAATGGAGTCAGAGGAGGAGAAGCAGCTGGTATTCTAACCACAACATCCCCCACTGACAAGCTGGCATCCTACAAAAGGACAAGTCTATGAACATCTGTCCTCCGGCACTGCCCTCAATCATGTGGCCCAAAACGACACAGACATCCCCAACTTCCAGAACCTGGAAGGTACCAGGGTAAAGAAACTGAGTTTTTCAGAACTGAAATTGAGCTGGGCATGCGGTAGTGAGCTTCATGTCTTTGGAGGTGACCAGGCAGAAATGAGCTCATCCCTGCAAATATAAGGTCAAGCTTTCCATGGAGACTGGAAGAGCTGATCCCCTTCCCCCTTTCCAACCTTAATGTCCCAGGCACGAGTCATCTACTCATCCATGTGCTGACCTGACTGATGATCCAGCACCCACTCACTACACACCAGGCATCGGGTTAAATGCCAAGAGACAAGAGAGAAAAATATCAGCATGGCTTGAAGGTAACGGGGAACATGATGACACGTGCAGGCTGGGAGTACCTTTCGCCTCTGGCCCAGAGGGACAGGCGACCTTTTAAAAGCCATCAAATTTTCCCCGAAAGGGGGTTGGCACTCTTGCTTTACAGAGAAGGAAACTGAGTCACAGGGCTGGAACCTGCCCAAATGATGGGAATAACACAGCCAGGACACAAACGTAGCTCTGTGACAGTGTCTCTGACCCCTAGATAACAGAGGGGGTCTCCGGAAGGCACCTGCACTGCCCCCCCCCCCAATGTACCCAGCAGGTTTCCCGGGCCAGGCTGGGTGCCCAGAGCCTCCATGTGCTTCCTGGGCTGCGGAGACCCACGCCTGGAGCCCCGAGCCCAGCCGCTCCCTCCTGGCTGAACATGCTCTCTCTAAATTAAAGTTATACTTCATTTTAAATTAAGGGGTTTTTTAAAAGATGAAATATCTACAACATTTAAATATCATTAGTAATTACATTTTACTTTATTTTGAGCTGGTTGGAAACATTTTATTTCTAATTAGGTCCATGTATTTGTAGCAACCAGCTTAGGGAGTGGAAGGAGCTGAATGAGGTGAGTGGGGAGTCCCAGGGCCTGCGAGCTGCTCCTTCAAAAACCGCGGCCCTGGGCCCCGTCCCTCGAATTCTCGTCACTCATTAGGAAGAAAATGCAGACCTGGACGCGGGTGGAAACTCCTCCTGCAGCCAGCTGCCACACCCACTCATTTTTTGTGCACTGACACCCTCTGAGGCACCCAGGCTCAGCACTGCCCTGTGCCACTGCGTCACATCTGCTGGAATTCCCGATAGAAATATCCTCGCAGGTCCTTCCAATCTCTCCCTCCCAATACCATAATCTAGAAGGTGCTGAGATGGTCATTTCCTTAGTGAGTTTGGTTGCAGACTCTGACTTCATCCCATGGGGGCATCCTCGGGGGTCTCCATGGCGGGTGGTGAGGGTGCTGAGCCTGCCCCGAGAGCCACCTCCAGGAGGTGGAGGTGCATGAGGGGCGCCTGGCTGCACATTCATGGCTCACCCCAGGGTCCTGCAGTGCTGAGTGCTGGATCTGAGCCCACCTCCTCCTGCAACCGGATGCCAAGCCACAGCACCAGTCCTTCTGGGCCCCCCACAACTACTCTTCCCTGAATCCCTACCCTGGGTCCTCAGGGGCAAGGTGGGGTCAGGGGGGGTCAGCTCAGTGAATAGGCTGCAGTGTTTGCTGACTGGATCAGGGAACTCTGGCAGGATGAGCTCAGAGCTGGCCACACTGAGCTGGAACAGGTCTTGGATGTCACGGAGAATATCACTTTCAAAGTTGGGGAGGTTTTCAGCTAAGATGCCAGTGTGAGCCCCAGCCCCCGGTGGCATGGTCCCTGGTGCAGGCACGCTCCACATCCAGGTAAGGGAGGACGTGCGCGTACACACACGCGTGCGCTCATGCTCACACACACACACACACACACAAACACACACACACAAACAAACACACACACACACACACACACACACACACACGGCCCACTGTTTCCGATGGTTCCGCATCTATAGACTGAACGAACTGTAGATCAAAATGAGGCAGGAAAAAAAAATGCTCCTGATCACACCCAGACTTTCTTGTCCCTATTCCCTAACCAACTCAGGGGACGGCGATTCCCACAGCACGCGCAGCCACGTGACACAACTTTTACAGGCACTGGCCATACACAGGGGTTGGGGTGACACGCAGATATCAGGCTGTGGGCAGACACCGAGCTGGGCATCCCAGAGCCGCAGCTCACCCTTCTCCCTGGCAGTGACCAACACCCTGCTGGCTCACACCCCTGGGGACCATGCCACCTGCCAAGTGGCCAGCTGGACCACTGCCCTGGCCAGGGTCCAGCTCTGCCCAGGAGCTGGCTGGGCGAGGCCAAGTCCTAGCAGCAGGAGTGGCGAGCTGCCGGAATCAGCGCTGACACTTCCCGGGTCGCAGCTCACTGGATGGAGGCACATTAAACACAGCGCGGCCAGCGGGACTGAGTAAACATCAGTCTCCAAGGTGGCGTGTGCGCGGGCACGGAGCCGTTTTGGACGGTGCCCTCCTCCTGACGTGCACCCCGACCTCACAGGCTCCAGTGCACGCCGGTCCTGGGAGCCTGTCTTTCTCCCTTCCTCTCTCCTTGTCTGTGACCTCCCTCCCTCCCTCCTTTCCTCTCTCTCTGTCTCTCTCCATCGCTCTCAATCTCTATTTATTTCAGTTCTCTTATGTTTTTTGATCCCAGACTGGAAAAAATAATGTCATACAGAAAACCAAATATCTCTATGGCTTTCTTTTAAAGACTAGGATTTGAGATAAAACTCCAAAAGACTTGGTGACAGTCCAACTGAAACTATCTTTGTTTGTTTGTTTTCCAGTTCTGGGAACGGAACCCAGGGCTTCTGCACTGATGTGCATCCCCAGCCTCTTTGTTGGTGTGTGTGTTTGTGTGTTTTTATTTTGAGACTAAGTCTCACGGACTCACAATCCTCCTGTCTCCGCCTCCCCGAGCGCTTGGGTCACCAGCCTCTGCCACGAGGCCCAGCTAAAGCTATCACTTAATACATGCTACACATGGAAGATGAGTTTCAAAGAGGAAAGCAGTGGCAAAACCTCACCCCCCCCCCCCC
>PVKB01001899.1:100197-279772 GCA_004027205.1 Ctenodactylus gundi | reverse complement strand
CATCTCCAGATTACTTACAACACTTAATGCAATGCAAATGCCATGTAAATAGTGGTGGTACTGCATTGTTTAGGGAATAATGACAAGGAAAACAGTCTGTACGTGCTTAGTACAGATGCAAATATCTTCCTGAATAGTGTTAATCCACAGTTGGGTGAATCTGTAGATGAAGAACCCAGGATGAGAAGGGGAGAGGCTGTGGAGACCCTAGCAGCTCCTCTCCAAGGTCGGCTTGACTGGCCTGCGAGCCGCCCAGTTTTAGGTGTCTCGCTGTGTCCCAAGGACATGGCGGTGGGGACTCTGGCTCCAGCCCTCCTTCTCTGGCCCTTCCCTGCCTCTGTGTCCCAGCTCCATGGGCCAAGCAGCTTTGTCCCGCCATGCCTTTGTGGCTCAGAGCCAGCAGACTGTGGGCCGCGTCCCCTCAAACCATGAACCACATAAACGAGTTGTAGGTGCGAGATGTTTGGTCCCAGCAAAGGGAAAGTAACTAATAAAAAGGGATGGATACATAGATAAAAGAGAGAGCGCCAGTTGTGCTGTCATGGTTGCCCTGATGCTCAGAGTTGGTGCAAGCCTTTGTTTATCCCAGTCATGCAGACTCTGGAGGGGAGCCAGAGCCACACGGTGCCAGATCCAGTGACAAGGGCAGAGGAGAGCACACCTCAATCCTTTCCAGCAGCCACCTTTCTGTCAGACGGGGCTGGCATCTTCTCCCAGACCTAGTAATGACACTCACGCGGGACTTCCAGAGCTGCTTCAGGAAGCGGCAAGAGCAACGGCTTGCTCAAAGCAAGGGGGCCACTTTTGAGGAACAATATGGCAGTGTGTCATTCACTGTAATAATAAGTTATCATTTAAACATCCCTGGTGTATTCTGGTCAATCTTTGCACACGTGTGTACACATGATACCACGTCTCCCATCACCTCCCACATTACGCAGTCCGTTATCTGCCATGCGCGCACATACACCCACACACACACTGGCAGGAATCTGCAGGGCCTAAGTAAGCCCCAGGCATCCGATCGACCAACACTCATTTGCCGAGCACCTACTGTAGGGGAGACATGAGGCTTGGAATGGCTGGGCACGCAGGAAGGGCAGAGTGGCCGGGCCAACCACCCACTGCCACACAGCAAGCTGCCTTGCCCCGAGGCTGGAGGGGACAGTGATCAGGCCCCTGGGCCTGCAGGCCAGGAGCAAGGGCCCATGGAGAGGGTGACAGGCAGCGTGTCAGCATCCCAAGACCTGAGCCAGGTGGGTTTCAGCAGCAGAAGCTCCTCCCACCAGGGCTCTGGCATCTGGGAGTCCGAAGTCTGCACCGGGCACAGACCTGCGCGGCCCCCGTGGGTGGGCCTCCCCGGCAGCCACCGGCCCCATCCCTCCCCTGCCACTTCCTGTCACTGTCCTCCCTAGTGACCCTGCATGGTGACTCTGGTCGCGCAGGATCTACGGTCACCCCTCCTGCTGTGGTTTGTGTCTCCCTCTGTGAAGACCCACATCCAGCCTGTTCTGTGACCTGTCTATACCATCCCATCACTTCAGGCAGCTGAAGCAGGAGGATCCTGGGTTTGGAACCAGGTAGGGCAGTGCTGCAACTTAACAGGACCCTGTCTTAAAGTAAAATATGAGGAAAGGGCTGGGAATACAACAGGGCCCAGGTTCGGCTCCCTGTGCCGGGGTTTGGGGGACCTGTTTGCAAACACAGTCCAACCACGTCACAGAGATTAGGACTTCGGCAAGGCTTTCTGGGGACGCCCAACCTCCCCCTGCCAGGCAGTCATTGCAGGGTGCAACAGGGAGGATGACTTGTTTGAGTGCCCTTTGATCACTATGTAGAAAAGCAACTCTGGGAATATTCCCAGGAGAGGAATTGCTGGATCGAATGGGGATATTTATTTCCAATCTTTTGAGAAACCTTCATACTGCTTTCCAGAGTGGTGGTACGAATTTATATTCCCACCAGCAGTGCAGGAGGGTTCCTTTCTCCCCACAGCCTCACCAGCACTGATTACTATTTGACTTGTTGATATAGGCCATTATCTCTGGAGTGAGATAGTATCTTGGTGTTGTTTTGATTTGCTTTTCCCATATGGCTAGGGATGTTGAGCATCTTTTCATGTATCTATTGGCCATTGGAACTTCGTGAGTGAACTGCCTCTTCACTTCATTTGCCCACTTTTCAATAGGATCCTTTATTTTGGTGGGCTTCCTTTCCTTCAGTTCCCTGTATATTCTGGTTATGAGCCTCCTACCTGAGGTGTTGGTGGTGAATATTTTTTCCCAGTCTGTTTTTCTTTTTACAGTGTTGATAATTTCCTTTGCTGTGCAGAAACTTTAATTTGACATGATTCCATTTGTTGATAATGGGGATAATTTCTTTTGCTTTTGGTGTCTTATTAATAAAGTCTTTGCCTACACCTAAGTCTTCTAGATATCTGCCTAATTTGTCTTCTAGGAGGTTCAGTGTTTCACTCTTAATGTCTAGGTCTTTGATCCACTTTGATTTGATTTTGGTGTATGGTGACAGGTGTGTGACTAGATTCATTCTTCTGCACAGGGATGACCAGTTTTCCCAGCACCATTTGTTAAACAGACTGTCCTTTTCTCCAGTGTATGCTTTTGGCTCCTTTATCAAAGATGAAGTATTTGAGGGTACTTGGGTTTTTCTCTGCATCCTCAGTTCTGTTCCACTGGTCTGTCTGTCTGTTTTTGTGCCCATACCAAATTGTTTTTATGACTACTGCTTTATAGTACAGCCTGATGTCTGGTATTGTGATGCCTCCTGCCTTGGTCTTGTTACTCAGAATTGCTTTGGCTATTCTTGGTCTCTTCTGGTTCCATACGAATTTAAGGATTATTGTTTCAAGTTCTTTGACAAAATTTGTTGGTATTTTGATAGGAACTGCATTAAATCTATATATCAGTTTCGGCAGTATAGTCATTTTAACTATATTTATTCTGCCTATCCAAGAATACCTTTCCATTTTCTGATGTCACCTATAACTTCTTTCTTCAATGTAATGTAGTTTTCTTTATATGGGTCCTTCACTTCCTTGGTTAAGTATACTCCTAGGTATTTAATTTTTTGCTGTGCTACTGAGAATGGAATTGTTTTTTCTGAGATCTTTCTCAGTAAGTTGTTAGTATAGACAAAAACTATTGATTTTTTAGTATTGATTTTGTGGCCTGTAATTTGGCTAAATTTTTAAATTATTTCCAAGAGTTTTGTAGTGGAGTTTTTGGAGTCCTCCATGTAGATAATCATATCATCTGCGGATAAGGATAGTTTGACTTCCTCTTTTCCAATGCAGATTCCCTTTATTTCATTTTCTTGTCTGATTGCTATGGCAAGTGTTTCAAGGACTATGTTGAATAAGAGTAGTGGAAGTGGGCAGACTTGTCATGCTTCTGATTTGAGAGGGGACGATTTCAATTTTTCTCCTTTTACTATGATATTTGCAATAGGTTTAGCATATATGGTTTCTATGAGTTTTAGGTAGGACCCTTCTATACCTATTTTTCTCAGTGTTTTTATCATGTAAGGGTGCTGGATTTTTATAAAAGGTTTTTTCTGCATCAATTGAGATGATCATGTGGTTTTTGTTTTCAGTTTTGTTCATATGGTGTACTACATTGATTCATTTACATATGTTGAACCAGCCTTGCATCTCTGGGATGAAGCCCACTTGATCATAGTGTATAATCTTTCTGATTACTTGTTGGATTCTATCTGTCAGAATCTTATTATTTTAAGATATAGTCTCACCAAGTTGCTAAGGTGCCCGGGCTGGGCTTGCCATCCTCCTGCCTCAGCCTCCATAAACACTGGGATTAATGGCTTATGTTACCAGGCCTGGCTTAATTTTGAAAAGAAAATTGGGGGTGCTTTTGATTTGATTCATTTCTACTTCCATACCTTCGAGGTCACTAATCTTTTCAATAGCAGTGCCTAAATTTCTCTCAAAACTACCCCATATATTTTTTATTTCAGACATTGTCATTTTTATTTCTGGATTTTTAAATATCTTTCCACTGAGATCACACTCAGCCTTCCCTCTCGGTACTTCAACATATGAAACATAGTTATTACACATTTAATGTCTTTCCAAGCCCATTTGAATTAATCATCTGTTTTTCTTCTTTACGGTTCTTTTGTCCTACTTAACACACTTAGTAAATTCAGACTGTGTGCAAGCTACTGTGAATTTCACTTTTTCAGGTGGTGGAATTTTTCTTTTTGTCTTCTTTTTCCTCCTTCATTCTTTCCTCTCTTCCTTCCTACTTGTATGTCTGTCTTAGTTACTTTTCCATTGCTGTGACTCAATACCCGATAAATCCACAAATTTAGGGGAGAAAAGGTTTATTTTAGCTCACAGTTTCAGAAGGTCTCAGTCCACTCAGGGGCGGCCAGCAGCAATGGAAGTACATGGCAGAGGCAAAGGTGGAGGCAGCAGCTCAAGACATCACAGACAGGAAACCAAGTCCCATCAAGCCCAGTCTCTCCCCAGAGGAAAAGTTGTAACAATCTTTCTTCTTCCTTCCCTTTATACAGTTGAGTTCCCAGCTGGGCCTCCCACAACCAGGTGGGTGCTCTTCCCTCATTGGCTGGCCCACATATCACTCCCACTCTAATCCAGGCTGGTTCCTAATTGCCTAATCTAGACCTGGTTCCTATACCTTCATCCACGTGTGGTTCCTGATTGCCTCAAGCTGACACCATCTCTCCAGTGGTGACAATGTCCATTCGTCCTGAGCTTTGTATCTTGGTGCAATTATTAATTGGACACACAAGAAGAGATCTAAAACTTTAATGTTTACTTTAATGTTATCTTAGTAAAAGACACAGTAACAAGAAAGATGTAATAAGTGTGTTCAACACAAGGTAAGGTATTTCAGTATTCTGAGGAGGATTAATGTCCATGTGTCTTTTACTGTAGTAATTTTTAATTTGGATATTCACAGTACTTTATGGTCATCACTGTGGATCTTGCTATTTTTGTTGTCTCCGTTGTTGGTGGTGTTGGTATTTTGTTTTGCTTTTTTTTTTTTTTTTCGATACTGAGGACCGAACGTGGGACCTTCAGTCTGAGGTGCATCTCCAGCACCTTTTTATTGTTTATTTGAGACAAGGTCTCAGACTGGGCTTGAACTTGTGGTCCTCCTGCCTCAGCCTCTCGAAATGCTTGATGGACTCCAGGCCTGTGCCACTGGCCTGGCTCCAGTCCTGTGTTCAAGCTTTTCCAGGTTGTCCCAGGGAAATCTTTCCTCTAGGACTCAAGAAACCATCCTGAGGCCTCCCCCTGCTGGAGTAGACTTATTCCTGGATAATGTTCCGTCTGATCCTCGCAGGTGCTTCCTCCCTGCCTCAGGTCATTTCCTTGCAAGCATGGGTTACCAAGATCATTCTACTGAAGGGTCTGGGGAATGGCGTGCAAACCTCTGGATGTGTCTGGGGGTCCCTGTTGCATCTGCTATAGCCCTGGACACCACCTCTATCTCCTCTGCTGTGCAGATGCTGCAGCTCTGTCTGGCTGCCCCTGCCCACATGGGGCCCTAGAATCTCCCTGGACAAGTGTGAGCTAGGCTCATCCTGTGGGTCTCCCATATCTACATGACTCCTGCTCCTTGATGTGTGATGGCTGATGGGATGAAAGCCATTGCCCACTGGGTTGGCTTTGCTGCCGTTGTGGCAGGAGAGCAGATCCAAGTAGGGGGTTCCATCCTTCCTAGAAGCCAAAGTCCTTGCATGATCAAGCTTTGATAAAAGAAATCACAGGATGTGGGGCTCCAGAACTGGCTTTCCTTGGAGGTTTAGGCTATACTAAGCCCTACATTCTGCCCTCACCTGTCTCTGCCCTGAAGTGATGGTGTTACCCATCCCACAGAGTAGATTATTGAGGTTCCAGGACATTGCAGGAGCTGCCTCAGGTTTCAGACCAGGGACACACTGCTACAGGCCTGTCTGGTTTTGCCTGCCCCTTATCCACTGCTCCTTTGCTCATGGACCAGAATGAAGTGGCAGGAGGAAGGAGCGTGTGCATGTGTGGATGTTAGTTAGCACCCATCAGGTCACCTCATAAAACAGACGGGCTGGGAGGGAGTCTGTGTGGGCCCCCAGCCCACTTGGGAGGCTCAGGAGGGTGGGGGTTACCTAGAAGCACACATCCAGGGACCCAGCCTGAGAGGGTTGCCCCTCCCCTGCCTCTTCCAATTAATGCAAGAACAGGAGCCCCACAGCACTGTGCACATATGTAACTATACATGTGTACATGTGTGCATGCATGTCTACAGACAATTTGGGTTTAAAGATGAGTTTGAATACATCTGTTGCAGCTAGGCTTGCAAGCAGTTGTGAACTGTTTGCACAGATGAGTCAGGTGCTAGGATCAGAAATGGGTGGTAGAGAGGAGGTCAGTGCTGGCCAGTAGGCCCGAGCAGGGATGGTCATCTGTGGGGCTGCAGCAGGCTGATCTGCAAAAGCGTGCTCTGTCCCCTGGCTTTGGGGCCGGGACCTGGCTCCCGAGGGCCCTTGTCCCGTTGGCTCCTGCTCCCACCTCACCCACCCTTCAGGGACTGCTCCCCAGGGACCCGGGCTGGAAGCCAAGAGCATTAAAAACGATGGAGGGTTCTTGGTTCCGGCTGACAGGACCTCATGAGGCACATGAGTCTGGAACAAGATGAAGTCCAATCTGGGCTGTGACAGTCTGCTGATTAGGGCTCTTGGTTTTAAATTACAAAATGCAATTCAAACTGAATTAATAAATGCATAATGAATAAATCTAAATCAATTCTGTAAATACACATGTGCACATGTATGCATATGTGCACGCGCGCACGCACACACACACACACGCACGCACACACACAGCTGTCCCTCAGTATCCCCAGGGAATTGGCTCCAGGATCCCACTGTCATGACCTGAAACACCCCCAAAACTCAAGGGCTAAAGGTCCACTTGCCAGCTGCCGGACTCTGGGCATGTGACAGGACCAGTAGGGCTCTGACCTCACCAAGCAGCCTGAGACTCCTACAACTGGGAACCAGAAGAATCCTCCCCTGATCTCTGAGCTGCTGTTCCCAGGTATTTGGTCACAGCAGTGAAAAGCTGCCTACCACACCAAATCCATCCATGTGTGAGAGCCCCTCACATACCACAGCTCAACACTGCTTTCAACCTGTGGACACGGTCCTGTACACTTCAAATCATCTTTAGATTACTTGAAATCCCCGCTACTGTCAAAATGCTACATAAGTGGTTGTTATACTATATGGCTTATGGTGTTAATGATGAGAAAACATCTCTATGCTTTAGATGCAGATGTGTTTATTGAATCCCTGGATCCACAGGTGCAGAAACTGTGCATACAGGCTGGGGCATAGCTCAGTGGTTAGAACACTTGCCTAGTGTACATAAGTCCCTAGTGTGATCACCCAGTGTCACATAAAAAACAGCTAGGCATGGTGGTGCACACCTGTGATCCCAGCATTCGAGAGGCTGAGGCTGGAGGACTGCCATGAGTTTGAGGCCAGTCTGGGCTACATAGTGAGCTCAAGACCAGCTTGGATTACAGAATGACACCCGACATCCTATCTCAAAAAAAAATTTTTTTTGCATAGAGAGGACAGAAGGCCACTGTGTAACTGCCCGTTACCAAGGAAGTGAGGTGAACGGTATTAAGATACAGCTGAATTGTGTTTATTTCCTTTTAAAATAACTCAGTTAATGCCATTATAAAATAAAATCATGGTAATTTTATTAAAAAACTAAATATATTTGAAAGCAAACCAAAAATATCATCCCAAACCCGCCATCCAGACATAACTGGGCTTTCCATGAGTCTTTGGACTGACATCCTTGAGACTGGCAGGCGTGTAAACACTGTAAACTCCCATGTTCACCTTTTTTCTGATTCTAAAATCAATACACACACGTGGATGAACATTCAAGAAAGAGAGAAGCAGGCAATGTGAAAGGAATTGATCAGAATCTGCCTAGCAGAGATGGCTCCAGCTCCGGCCACGGGATTGTTTGGGAAATTTCCACCTCAGCCGGCGTACACAGGCCGCGGTGCGTACAGCAGTTAGCATCTGGTCATTGCAGAATCCTGGCAGTAGGATTCAACACCACCTCATATCTACCAGGGGCAACTGATATGTCTTTTTTCAATTAAAAAAAAAAAAAAAGCCCAGGGGACCTGGACACACAGGGTACAAGATCAGTCAACCATTTCGAGAACAACTGGCCAACACAGCAGCTCTCCTGATGCAGAGGCAAGTGTAACCTGGCTTTGCTCCCGCTTCCCCCGAACCCCCTTCCCAGCCTCCCAGATTCGGGGTCACTTCCCTCTGCTGCTGGCAAGCACTGGCCCGGGATGGCTGGATTTCACTGTCATCGATGTGGCCTGGCAGCAGTGCTTTTGAGGCTAAGCAGGACTCTTTGCCCCTGCCTGTCTCTGTTCACGTCCAGCAACAGCCCAGACACCCCGTGAGCCTGAACTCCCACACCAACAGCGCTTTAGCAGCCCTGGAGCCCGGCTGCATCTGATTTTAAAGGGATACACACGTGACGTAGCATTCATGTGGGTTTAAACACAATCTCCTCACTTGTGGACATATTTGGCTTGGTGGTGAGGCTGGGGCAATGGCCAGGAAAGCTTGCAATATTTTTATTTTTTCTTTTTGAGCCAGTGTCTCACTCTGTGACCCAGGCTGGTCCTGAACCCACAATGTAGCCCACGCTGGCCTCAAACTCACAGTAATCCTCCTGCCTCAGCCTCCCGAGGGCTGGGATTACAGGCATGCACCACCACTCCAGGCTTCTGTGGTGCTGGGGAATCGAACTCCCGGTCCTGTGCTTGCAAGGCAAGTGCTCTGAGCACCAATGCTCCTCTCGCCACATTACTGAAGGCCTGCTGTTGGGGCTCATGAGTCAAGTGCCGACAGCGCTGCTTTCCTCGGCGTGGCACAGAGAAGCTTCCATGGGGAAAGCAGCAGGAGGCATTTTTTTCAATGATTTTAGTATAGTAAAAAAAAAATCACGACATAAAATGTAATTTTTTTGTAAATACATGAATTCCAAATTCTGTAATGCATTAGAACCTTGGGGTCTGGGGGATCAATGAGCATCTATGACCACCTCTTTTTCAGAGTTTCATCCCTTTCCTATCTGAGCACTGCCTCTCTTTCTACCCTGCCATTCATGTTGGGGCCTTGCTATGTTATTATTTTAGTGCATTCATCAGAGGGACACCCATCTGTAGTCGGTCTTTTGTGCTTGGTCCACTTCACTGAGCATTATCGATCCTACATGGTCCCATTTTCGTTCAAATGCTTCATATCTGTCTTTTTATGGCTGCATAGTATTCCATTGTGTACAGGTACTACACCTTCTTCAACCACTTCTCTATGGATAGGCAGGTAGATTGCCTCCAGGTTTTAGCTATTATGAATCATGCTGCTATACACATGGGCATCCGTGTGTCTTTTTGGTATGTTGACTTTATCTCTTTTGAGAACACAAGCAGTAGCTAGGTCAAATGGAATTTCTATTCTCAGTTTTCTAAGAAATCTCCAGAGTGCTTTCCATAATGGTTGTACCAGTGTGCACTCCCACCAGCAGTGGAGTAGAGTTCCTTTTTTTTCCCCCAACCTCGCCAACAATTGTTTTTTGAGTTCTTAATATAGGCCATTCTCACTGGAGTGAGGTGAGACCTCACCCTTGTTTTCATTTGCATCTCTGATGGCCAGCGATGAAGAACACTGTTTCATGTGGTTGTTGAATCCAAAGAGAAAGAAATCAAGAAAACAATCCCCTTTACAATAGCAACCAAAAAATAAAATAAAATAAAATAAAATAAAATACTTAGGAATAAACCTCACCGGCAATGTGAAAGACTCATACAAAGAAAACTACAAAGCACTAAAGAAAGATATTGAAGAGGACTTTAGAAAATGGGAAGACATTCCATGTTCCTCAACAGGAAGAACTAATATTGTCAAAACGGCCACATTCCCAAAGCTACTATACAGACTCAATGCAACACCAATCAAAATACCAATTATATTCTTCACAGAACTAGGAAAAAATATCTTAAAATTCATATGGAACCAGAAAAGACTCAGACTCCTTAAAGCAATTTTGAGTGACAAGGGCAAAGCTGGAAGAATCGCAATCCCAGACTTTAAAAATTACTACAAAGCAACAGTGATTAAATCTACGTGGTGCTGGTGTAAGGACAGACAGGAGGATGCGTGGAACACAACTGAGGACAGTGAGACAAACCCAAACACCCTCAGCTGCCTGACAGAGGGGCCAAAACCATCCACTGGAGAAAGACAGCATCTTTAACAAATGGTGCTGGGGAACTGGATCTCCATGTGCAGGAGAATGAAGGTAGACCCACATCAGTCATCACACGCCAAAATTAGATCAAAATGGATCAATGAACTGGACATCAAACAGAAACATTGAGCCTGCTGGAAGACAGAGCAGGAGGTGTCCGCATAAGGAAGAAACCTTCGGGAATCGCTTTAAGCTCCAATAACATGGGAGACCCCACCTGTCGTGACGCTCGTCCTGCTTCCTCCCCGGCACCCATTCATCTCCCCTCTCAGCAACCTTCCCACGCAGACAGAACCTCCAGGGAGGTGTGGGCGTGGCCAGCGGCAAGGACCCGGATGTTTGTTCCCACGTTACTCTACCCACCCGCAGGTGCCAGCCATGGGAGTCGAGTGTAACATGTTTTTTGCATAATTAAAAAAAAAAAAACAAAGATACCCTCCAGCTCACTGCGAAAGATCATTCCCCATGAGTTCCATCCTGGTTCAAAGCCGCTGAACTTTTTTTTTTTTTTTAAAGCAGGCAATACTAAAGCAAACCAACAAAAAGAAAACTTGCACTGAACCTCCAAAACCGTAACCCAACATACCCTGTTTCTCTATAAGCTGACTTATCTCAGGTGTTTGTTATAGGAGCAGCAAACCAGCTTAGCTGAGTTTGAGTTTAGATTTGTTCATTTGCTGGCTGGAGTACATCTTCAGGTAATTTTTCAAAAAAAAAAAAAAAAAAAGGGTAAATGCCACTAAATGTATAAGAATAATTTTTTTCTGACTTCTTCATATACTGAAAACAGTTTGGCTAGGTATAAAATTATTGAGCCACATCTTTCATTCTTTTAATAACCCCTTTTGGGGGAGTTTTATTATTACAAAGATGAAATTTAACTTTCTGGAGGTAAAGACCATTTTCATATTTAATTTTTTCTGTCTAGATCCTCAGAAGATTTGTATTTTACCATGGAGATTCAAACCCATTAATCATGAACATCTTTATACTATGTTGCCTCTAGTGTTTAAAATCCAGACACATTATTAAGATTTTTTAAACTCTGAGATGTTTCTGTTGAATTTTTGATTAATGCTCAAGATACAATGCTGGCCTTTCATGGCAGCTATAATAATTAATTGAATTTCTCTTGTGAAACAATGAGGGGGATGCCTGCATTCACTAAGAGCCGGACCACTTTAATTCCCTGTGCTGTCTCCTTCAACAGACATTTTCTGGAATAGCTGGGCCTCTTCTCTGGGTAAAGTTCACATGTGTTCATAAATTAATGCTGCCTGTCATTCTTGTCATTAAGTCCCTAGAATTAGGTCATCCCAGACAGGGCATTTGATGACTTCCCGGAAGGAATGATCTGACATTCCAGAAACATCACTGGGCTTTTGATCTGATACAGACCCACTGTGACTGTTCCCAAAAGGCTGTGAGCACAGAGATGCACACACTGGGCTGTGAGTGAGGATGCACAGGAAGTGAGCCCCAGATCCAAACTGGGGATCTTCTTCAAGTAGGAAGAACTTTTCCTAAGCAGTTATTAGGGACCAATCTACAAATTGCTTGTGGATTAATTACAAGTCAAGTGCTCCAGAAACACCCGCCGGTAAGCAGTCACACACTCATGACACCATTACACACCAAGTGACTTACCTGCCTACTTCTGTGGTTGTATCATGTGCTAATTACAAAGACATCTGAAGGACTAACGTCGACAAATCAAATGCATGTCCACCACCTTAGAAAATTCTACCCGTGAAGATACACAGGGAATAATCTGAGATATATATTTGCAAACAATCCCATGTGTTAATTACACAAAACTTTAAAAACACTAGCATAGCCACAACTTGTCTGCTAATGACACACCTAACCCCTTAGAACCTCTCAACACAAATGAGTGATGTGTAATTACACACCCAATACCTGAGGAACACCCATGTTCAAATGATTTATGTACTCATTACACCAACACTTAATTTCAAAAAAAAAAAAAAAAAAGACTGCTAACAACTCACTTGCATGCTAATCACTAACCCAAACACTTCCTTGCGGTTGATGCAGCCAAGCATTGGCTGTTCTTATCTGTTTGTTTTAAGGACCGACGTCACCGACAGACTGACTGCTTCCTACTGATTGTACCAGGACATACACGAAACATCCAGACGCGTAACAGAAAGGTTTTAGGATGAGCTCCAAGTCCGCCCTCCCGGCCCACCCCAACGCTGCCCAGTCGCTGCACTCTGACGAGACTTGGGAGGCTGGGAAGCCAAGGGACTCACCTGGGAGTGGCTCTGGAGCAGCAGCCAAGGGCACTGATGTCCTCTTCCCTTTCTCTGTCTGAGGCCGTCGCGATAGTCCACGAGGTGCAGGTGCACACGAGGCACTCCGCATCCATGTGGTTGTTTCACGCTCGTGGTGGGTCTGACTGACCGCGACGTATTCACTTCTACATGTTACCATTCCCTCCATCACGGCTTCCATGACTCCCTTGTGTCCAAACGCAGCCCTGGGGATGTGGCTCTGTAGAACAGCACTTGCCTGGCGTGTGTAGGGTCCCAGAGTCCCAGCACTGAAAAGAAAAAAATTGAGAAGAAAAATTGACATATTCATCATCTTATTTGTATCTTACAGAAGCTGGAAGAACCGAGACTAAGGATCAGGCCTTCCCATCCGCAGATGGGCAAGCTGAGGCTCAGGACAGCAAAGCCCCCAGCCCAGCCAGGCCCCACGGCCACTAGTCCTTCTTCCACTTGCTGTGCGGGGGCCACAAAACCCAGGCCCATGGTCCTCTCACAGACTCCAGCACCAAAACACCAGTGCTGCCCACAGTGTCCACTCTTTGCTTCCTTGGCGGCTTGCTCAGGGGCCCCCCCCCCCCCCCCCACGTGCCACATTTCCCGCCCATTTCGGGAGTCAGCATGGCTCCCACCTCTTTAAGAGTGAAAACAGATATCCCTGAGACTGCAGCCTCATTGGCTGAGGAGGAGTGGGAGGTGCAAAGTAGCGCCCAGCGTGAGTGGGCGGCAGTGTGATGCCAGAGCCTGGGAGTCAGCACACGGGGTGGGACTGTGGGCAGGATGGCACTTCCCATTTAAGAGTCTCTCCTCTCTCTCTCTCTTTCTATTTGTTCTCCTCACTGCTGTATCTGCATATGCAAACCACACCATGAATTTTCATGAGCTGCTGCCACTGTGAGGCCTTGCTGGGTGCGCCACAGGCCTGCCGCAGGTGACAGCCCTTGGCATCACCAGCCGGGTGCCAGGGGGTGCAGTGTGGAAGCCCAGCCAGGCCTCCAGCTGCAGCCTGTCCCTTTCAGGTAGCCTGTGACAGGTGGCCTGATGGCCGGGCAGCTGGTGCCCGGGAGGATGAGGTGGAGGGTCTTTGCTGCGATCCCGGGGCCACGGTGAGGGAGTCCCCAGATCCCACCTCGTCCTTTGCCCTGATGCCAGTCATGGCATCTGAGGCCTCACTGGTGTGCTCCCTGCCGTGCTCCAGCTCACAGGCGAAGGCCTGGCTCCCCATGTCCGGTGTCTGTCCTGCACATGCGTGCCACCCCTGGGGTCTCCGTGGGACCCGCATTTCACTCAGACTGGGTAAGGGCCTCGCCTGATGGCTTCGTTCCACCCTAGCCATCTCTTCCAAGGGCCAAGCCTGGTGGCACAGGCCTATAATCCTAGCACTCTGAAAAGCTGAGGCAGGAGGGGGCAGGCTTGGATATTGGCTGGGCAGCTTAATGACTTAGCAAGACCCTGTCTCAAAATAAAAACAACAAAAGATATGAGGCTGGATACGTAGCTCAATGCAAAGGCCCCAGAGTAGGTCCCAAGTGCCACAAAAGGGGGTGTCGCCAAGTAGTCACATTCTTAGGCAACCCGGAGGGATTTCAACATAGGAATGACATGCCCAGACGTATCCTCACGACCTTGAACACCTTCTCAGCCCTGGCCCTTCCAGCTTTGCTCGCCTGGCAAATGCCACCAACACAAGAGGGAGGTGCCCCACAGGCTTGGGCTCTCCTGCTCGGCTCCCCTGCCCCACCACCCTGACTCCCCGGGGTCCCAGCTCAGGCACCCAGCACCCCCTTTGGGCCCCCAACTCCAGCCGCTGTCTCCCGGGCAGTGCACCCACCCTTCTCCCCATTTGTGCAGCCTGCCCGGCTCAGAGCCCTGCGCCCGCCTGCGTCTTCCCTTAAATCAAGCACCATCAACGCCCCCAGCCCCACAGGACACACAAGTCCGTGGACAGGTAGCATGCAACGGGAGGCCATAATCCTTTACCACAACAACAGCCGTGTCTCCACCTCCTGCTCCTGCCTCACCCAGCCATGGAATCAGACCCGCAGGTGTATCCGCGTCGCATCACATGCACTGCACGACTCAGCAAGTTCCCGCACAAATATTACCAATAATCCCATTTTAACAGGCATTTAATGTGTGAAGCCCACTGCTAAGTTTTCTTATTTAATCATTAAGCCTTGTTGTTTCATAAAACAACTTAGCAAGTTAAAACTATTTAATAAAGAAAATAATTTAATACGTATGGATAGATTTCTAGCAGCTGTAGCATGGGAGGTAGGGAAATGTATCAAGTGGTTCTTTGCTCCCACTGTTATAATTACATGCAACGTTGTTAAGGCGGAAACTGTTATGATAAAAATGTTTATAAAGGAAGTTTTGTTACTTGCATGCATTAACTATAGTAGATACTTCCTATGTGGCTCAGGACAGCGCCTCTCCAGGCCTTGGTTGGTACTCAGGCCTGAACGGCTGGTGGAGAAGGAACTCAGTTGCACCCATCACATTTGACCCCATCCCCTCTCCCCGGCCACTCTGGTCCCCTTTGGCGGGTTGGTTTCCTGCTGTGACCTCCTGTCACTGTGAATGGCTCTTGCATCAGCCCCCAAACTCAGGCCTCTCACCCACCCTCCAATGGAGGTGCCCAGTGTCCACGATGTCCAATGAGGACAACCCAGGCAGGTAGAAATTGGTCATGATGTGTTCCTGAAGCAGAATTTGTAATTGTTATGTGACTGAAAGTCACTGCCAGGCACTTCCATAATTGACTAGAGTGAGCCAAGCCCCCTCCCACCCAGGGAAAGTTTTGAGTGGCAAGAGAGTCACAGGAAGACGGACGCCAATTCCTCCCATGGACGCCCCTACCCCAGCCCCAGGATTTCCCAGGGAGTGAGGCACACAGAGGAAGTAGCCTGGTATGAGTGGGAGCTGAAAAGCAAAACCCACACAGGCAGCGTCAAGGCCAGCAGTCCCCAAACACCAGGCACCAGGGAGCAGTTTCACTGTGCAATCTGTTCCATAAGCAGACACAACCTAGATCCCTCCTGTGCACCCAGGCCATAGCAAGGTCTGTGCTGCTACGAACGTCTTCTGCTGCTGTTGATCTGACAGACTGTGGCACTCAGATGGCATGGCGAGGGACGGGAAGTGGCTGTAAATACAGACTGAACTTCAGATGCCAGCCTGCCACTTCCCTCCCGCTGCATGACTCAGTTTGCAAGAGGCTACACACCAGTGCCAGCCTACAGGCCAGGAGATGGAGACCGCTGGTCTCGGCTTACTGGCTCGCAGTCTCAGTTTTCTGTGCACTTGTGCAGCTGTATTAGCCGTGGGTCCTCACATGTGCACCTAGGGAACTCAAGGCCATGCATATCCCATTTGGCCCAAGATGATCCAGTTGGGCCTTATTAGCATATATTTACATGGTGGTGTGGCCCCTCCCCCTTTGGGAAGGCTCACTCAGGCACAAACTTTGGAAGTCTAGAAACTCCTCCTCCTGGCAGAGAGCTGGAACTTCTTGTTGACGGACAGAAACTCCACTGGCTACACACATTGATGTCTCAATTTCAGGGAAACACAGTAGCACAAGAAATGCTGACTCCCCTCCTGGCGGGGTGCGTAGTGAACCACTCTGCTGGGACTGTGTCTCGCCTGCCATCCAGTGAAGGCGTTTGCTCCGTCTGCTCCTGTCTGGGGACCTCCTTGCGGACTTCTCGGGACACCCACCAGCTCAGACACAAGCCGACCGCCCACCTAGCCCAGGCAGATCCTGCAACACAGCCTCGAGCACGAAACAGCGCTTCCGTGGGGCAGAACCTGGAAATGGTTGCACCTGGAACACCCTAAGCGTGTATCCAACAGCAACCCCTGTGGACACTGAGGGGCTACATCCTGAGTTTTGGGGAACCGACTCAGAAGAGATATTCCCCGCTGACCACAGCTCCTAGACAGCCCCTTGACAGAGAAAGGGTCTCCAGAGGGAGAAGATGGCACGTGCAGGCTTTGAGTAAGCTTTTAGCTTTTGGAAGAGACTTTAGTTTCACTAAAGAAGAAATCTGAATAGTAAAGAAGCCCATGGAAACAGCTCACCTTTTTAGGCATCTGAACAATGCAGGTTAAAACCACAACAGCATACGTGTTCTCCAGAACAGAAAGAACGGGTATCATCAAGTGTTGGGGAGAAATGGAGCAACTACAACTCTCATCCCTGCTGGCTGACGGAACATGTGTTCAGCCACTGCAGGAACCTGCCTGGCAGGAGTGACCCAAGCTGAACACGCAGGCTGTGGCCCGGTCGTGTCATGTCTGGGCCTTGTTACAGAAATGTGAACATTACTGGGGACACAAACCTCACACACGGGACTCTCCTCAGAGCCTAGAACTGCAAACTACCTAAAGCCGCCAACGAATCGTGGTATAGTCGTAGAATGAAACACTGCTCAGAAGAAAAGGGGGTGGAGAAAAAGGAGGAGAGAGAGGAGGGGAAAGAAGAGATAGAGGAGAAACGGGGTGACCTGGCAGAAGGTCACAGTCTTCATGTAGAGTAAGGGAGACCAGGCACCCGGAAGAGTCCATGGGACACCTCTGTTAATGCCAAGTTCAAGACCTGGAACAAAGCAGCTCCTTGGGGTGGGGTGGGCGTGGAAGGGTGGGACACTGACCAGATGGGGCATAGAGGGGCTGCCAAAGAACCGGAGGGGCACTTTTTGGACAGCATGTGCGCCTCCCTGTAGCCCCGAGCTGACGTGCTAAAGCTCTGACCCCCAATATTCTTGGGAAGAGGTCTTTAGTAAGTAACAAGGCTGCATGAGTTCACAGAGCCTTGATCCATCCGTTGACCGTCCTTAGAAGGCCAGGGGAGCCACACACAGAAGGCAGCCATCAGCAAGCCAGCAAGTGAACCCTTGTCAGCGGCCCCACCACCTGGCGCCTGGGCCCTGAATGTTCAGGCTCTGGAGCTGGAAAAGAAACCCATGTGTGTTGCCTCAACTGTCCCATGTGTGCTATGCCACTGGGTCCCCGGTGGCCAGCCCTTGGCTTCCCTGTCTGCCTTTTTCTCTGGATCCCAGAGACCTTTCCTTTGGCCTGTTGGAACAGCTGGTGTACTTCCATCTCTGGCTTTTTGCGTGCAGACCAAGTCCCATGTGATGGCACTGAGGGGGGCAAGGCAGGCGTGCTGCTGGAGCCACCAAGGTCCCATCCTCCACAGGAAGTAAAATTAGTAAATTAAAACCTGGCACAGAATGGCAGGACAGAAGTATGTGTCATAACGGGCAACCCAACGGGCAGCTCGAAGAATTTTTTCCCAAGCCGACACCCCATACAGCAGGCATCATTAGACTGAGAATAGCACAGAGGCGTCCCCTGTGTCCCCTGCAGGCACCAGCATCCCCCAGGCTCAGTGTCCTCCACGGTGGCGCAGATGTCCACTGAAGGTTCCCACACTGTCCCCAATGCCTCTAGGCGCCTTACACTCCGTGAGGCCACCTAACTGCTGTGTGGGTAGTTGTTACTGTATTACTTAGAGAAAACAGTCTGTGGTTGTAGAATCAGCAGGAAGAACCTGTGGATACCGGGGTCACTTGTGCTAGAACCCCATGATACCCTGTTTCGTCCTCCTCCAGATAACGGCCAACCTGCCCGCCGACCTCACGGGGTTCTGCCTGTTCCTGGGGTTTATGACGCAGAGCTGTCCAGGCTGTTCCCACGCGTGTCACACTCGTGAGGGTAACCCACGCGCTGCCGTGGCTCCTCCAAGAGCTCTACGCATGGTACTCCATCATGGACTGCAAGGCACGAATCCATTCTACCACCCGAGGGCAGCGGCTGCTTCTGACAAACATGAGGCCACTGTAGACACGGGAGATGTAAGTGCGCGCTTCTGTCAGAGGAGTGGACTTGGAAGTGGCCTGCTGCCTCCAGGCAAGGGCGTGTCCGGATCCACCTGCTAAGAACCCTCGTGCCCTCCTGTGGCTATGCCCTCCCCACTACACTAAATGCCTTTGTCTTAAGGGCCCCTGAAAGGAATCACTGGCACCTGCCCAGTGCGTGGTATACAGCAGGTGCCTAACAAAGGCTAGTTTCATTAAGGCCTGAGTGAGTGAATGAAGACCAGGGTGGGACACCGTGGCAAACACGGAGCCGCCTGGCAATGTGCCCCCTCTTGGCTGCTCCCACAGCTGCGGACTGAGGTACAAACAGGGGTGGGTGGTGCAGGGTGCGACTCGAGCCCCAGGGTGTCCGCCTCACTGCCCAGGGGGTTACAGAAGTGCACCCGGGTGCGTGCCTGTGCCGTGGCGGGACCAGGTGCCGTATGTGGCCACTGCACCTTCCTCTCTGGTGCTGTCCCCTGGACACCGTGAACCACACGTCTTTCCTCTCCTCCCACCCTGTCCCACCATGACACCGTGGCCTGGGTCACTGGGGACCGGGGTCACTGGGAGCCACCCAGTCTTCTCTGGAACCGGGAACTCAATTCCCTTTCCTCTCTGTGAGCCGCAGGCCTCCGGGGTCCCACTGAGGCAATGTGGCGCAGCCAGCACGCGCTGGTCGGCTCCCGGGGGTTAGAGGTTGCTGGCAGTTTGCCAAAATGCTTGAGCTCATTTGCAGAGTGCCATGTTCTCCCTCTTGGCGGAGTCCAGAAGACCCGCCCCCCCCCCCACCCCGCGCAGGGTCCCGGGACGTCGCAACACGTCGGTGTGTCGTGCAAGGACGCACCTATGTACCAGCTTAACCAAACACCAGGAATCATTTTTTAAAAATAATTCTGTTTTTAAAATATTAATACTTGTACTCCCCTAGTTTGGGGAGGAAGGCAATCTCAAACGCCTTTAGAGAAATACTGAGTTGTACCATAGGATCCATATATGGTAAATTCAAAAGGGAAGAAAAATCAACGCAGAGAGAGAGAGGGAACAAGGAACCGAAAGTGAAGTAAAACTTACCTGGACCTTCAGAGGGACCGGGCAAAAAGCGAATAAATGAACTTAAAAATAACCACAAAGACGCTCCTCGAATTCTGACAGTTCACAAGAGACGCGGTCAGAGGCCACGCATTCGGGCAGGAGTGCGCGCGCAGCCGGCAACACCTCCTTGTGACATCACTTTCGGAGGGTGGCCCTGCAGAGATTCACTTTCGGGCGCGAGTGTTCCTTCCTGTTCCAGTCCTGTCTCCGCGATCCAAGTGGCACCATGCAGCTCCTGGGGCGGGGCGGGGCTGCTGGAGCTGGGGGTCAGCGGGTGGCACCCTGAGATGCAGCTCCCTCCCAGGTCCGCGGATCCACATGCGCAGTTCCTCCATGTCCCCAGTTGGAGGTTGGGGGTCACCCAGCCCGCTGGGGACTGAAAGCACCCTGTGTGCACACGTGTGGACTCTTCTCATAATTGTCCCCTAAGGACCGGAGGCAGGAAAGTCACCAGGAGACGACTGAGGCATGCAGGGACTTGAAGGTTCTCTGATAGGGCAGCCTTTTAAGGAGGCCTGAGCATCCGGAACAGGGAAACCCGGACCCCACCCCCCTCAGACACACGGAGCCGTTGCCTGTCCTGTTGAGTGTGCATGTGAGCACCTATGTGTATGCCTGTCCTGTCGAGTGTGCATGTGAGCATGTGTGTATATGCCTTCTCCATCGTGTGTGCATGTGAGCATGTGTGTGCATGTGCGTTATGTCACGTGAACATCTGAGCATGTCAAGTTTACATGTGAGCACATGTGTCCCGTTAAGTGTACATGTGAGCACGTGTGTCCTGTCTGGCAAACTGCCTACATGTGAGCACGTGTGTGTCCTGTCAAGTATACGTGTGAGCATGTGTGTATATGTGTTCTGTTAAGTGTGTGTCCTATCGAGTGTGCATGTGAGCATGTGTGTACATATATGCCCTGTTGAGTGTACATGCAAGCACATGTATATATGTGTGTATACTTTCTTCCTTTCTTCTGTACTCACTGTGAGGAACTCAGCTTTGAACAACAAAAATGAAGCTTTTTTAAAAGACCCCCAGCCCCTTCCATTAGCACTTGAGAAAGACAAAGGCTTGTGGCGGGTCAGGACACCCACCCCAGTTGCTGGCCCCGTGATGGCGGTGTCGAGGCGGGGCAGGGGGTCACCCCACCCAGGGACCTCAGGCAAGACCACCTGTTCCTGTGAGCAAGTGTCCTACCTGTAATAACCTCCCTGAGCAGTGGCGCAGGTGTGGGCCCACGCCTCGTGGCAGACCACTGATACACCCGACATTCACCCAAAAGAGGGGGGAAGGAGGAGAGGGGGGAGGCGATTTGAATCTCATGAGATTTGTTTGTCCCCAGATGACTTCAGGGGAAACAAGGTGGGGTGGTGGCCAGTTGCCGGTGTGGAGGGCACGCTGTGAGAGCCGTGGCTTACCCAGCCGGGAAGGGCCCTGCGTCATCTCACAGACACAGAACCGGCTCAGATGGGGCCCAGAGCTGTCCAGGGTGCCTCCGCCGCGCAGGGAGGGCAGAACCTGGTCTCCCTGCAAGCCATGTCCTGGCCTTTCTCCTACCTTCCACTAGCTCTCCTCCAGGTGCCATGGGCAACGGTCACCTTCTCCTTGCAGCCCTCCAGAACCACAGTGGCCTGTGAGGTCTCCCCACCTTGTCCCAAAGTCGCCTCCCACCTGAGTGCCCACTCCCCAGCCCCCAGCCACCCAGCTGTTCTGCAGTTTGCAAGGCGGAGCCACTTGGGTCCAGGGAGACAAGGGAGGGTCCCCACCCTGACAGTCCATGGCACGCTTGGCGACGCGGGGCGTGTCATGAAAAGGCAATTTCTGCGCCGCGCAGGGGGGAGAGGAGCCAGGCATTTTCTCATTCTTTTTCCTCAGACCTTGATGAGAACACGAAACCATCCACGGGCAGGAAGCAGAAAATGATCATTTGGCCGCAGGGGGCCCTGGGCCTGTGCGCAGCGCGCCGCGGAGCAGAAGGGGCCCTGGCCGGCGCCTCTGTGCCACGTTTTCTTGCAGCCCGCAGGGTCCCTGCCCACCTCACCCAGGAACCTGGCACCCCAAAGGACCCAACGGAGGGCCCAGACTCCCACACTCCTGGGACCTCCACTTGGGCTACTCCCTGCTGGGTTTGCACAGAAGATTTTTCTTCAAACAAAGCGAGTCTAGCGGGAACCAGGGGCCGGGAGGAGAAGGGCATTATAATCCTGGGGCTGGGCTGTGTGACCTTCAGCCAGTCACTTCACCTCTCTGTTTCCTCCACCATGTGGTGGGAACCGGTGGCTCTCCTTCCTTTGGTTGTGGAGGTAACAAACCACCACCAGAGCGAGCCCAGGACACGGTGGCTGTCTGGGGGTGGCACAGGTTCAGGCGACTTGAAGCAGCTGCACAGGGCCATGCAGGCAGGGACAGGGCAGCGGGCTGGAAGGCGGGGTGGGGCCTTAGGCGCGGGGCACTGCCCAGGGTGGCACATAGTGGCCAGGACCCCCAGGTATGACCACTGTGCTTTCTGGGGCCCCAGAGGCATCGCTTGGCTTGCTCTGTCATTTACAGTCGTGAAATTCTCACCATTTTTGAGCAAAGGCCCCAACATTGCCCCTCTGCACTGGGCACACCAATTCTGGTCCTGAGTCTCAGCAAACAAAGTTTTGTGGGTTTTTTTTCCCCCCAGTGCTGGGGTCAAGCCCAGGCCCTTTGCACTGAACATCACCATCAGCCTATTTTATTTAGTGTTATTTCTCACTGAGTTGCTAAGTTGCCCAGCCTAGATTCCAGACGCTTACAATCATCCTGCCTTATCCTCCCAGAGTGCTGGGCCTCTGGGCCTGTGGCACCAGGCCCCCCATCGCAAAGGCTTCTGGGTCTAATTTCAGCAACTCCATGGCAGACTCAGGTAAAGGGCTAGCACAGCAATGCCCTCCATCCTCTGTTGACCTTTCCTGGACCAGATGGACACCCCAGGGCATTTCAAACCAAGTGCCCACTTTCAGGACAGTGAGGAGTCAAGTCCCAGGGATCCGGGGCCGTGCTGGTGCGGGGACCCTGGTCAGAGGCTGCTTCCACTTCTTGGACACCATGGGTAGAGTGGTGGGTGATGTGGATGCACTCTTCTGGGTGCCGGGGGTGAACTGAGATCATGCATGCTCAGCGCCATGCTGGCGCTTAGCCCATAGCCCTGTTATGACTGCGTGTATCCCCGGATTCCATATTTGAGGATTCAGCCAAAGTCAAAAAAAAAAAAAGTTTCATAAAAAAAAATCCAGTTTCCAAAGGCAAAACGTGAACCCACACTTCTCGCGGCAGGTGGACAGCTCTGTGGGGTACACTGCTGTACCCCGGCCCCAGCTCCCACTGTCCCCTGCCCAGCCTCACTTCTCACCCCAGGGTTGTGAGCCGGGCCTGCCATGGTTCTAAACACTTAGGGACGTTTCTTGCTTGTCATTATTCCCTAACGCAGCAGCCGCGCCCGCAGAGCTGGTGACCTGCTACAGGGCAAAGGAGCGGCTGGCCAGAGCAGCATGAAGCCCCGCCTTCTGTCAGCACGTGCCTATGAGGTTCTCCCGCGGCTGTTGATTGACAGGAGGCAGAACAGGAGGCGGAGCTTCACCTGCTGCAGGCCAGAAGGCGGAGCTTCACCCTGCACCTCTCTCCAGCTTCTGCTCACTTCTCAAATGGAACCTCCAGCAGCCCCCTGCAAAGCAAATACTCCATCCCCACTGTCCTCGGGCGGGTGGCCTTCACCGACATCCATCCCTGGGATCAAAAAGGCAGGAGACCCCCCTGGGCCTAAACCAGGCAGCATGCAGGTACTCCCACAGCATCTGTACCATTCTAGGTATTTAGAAGTCACCTGGGGATGGGTGTGGCCTCCGTGGGGACAGGGTGCCACCATTGAGAAAGGGCTTGGGAGCCCTTGCATTTCTCTACCTGAGATGCACCTGGGGAACTTGGAGCCACCCCTGGGGGACATCTAGAAAACTGTGTTTATTAAATTGAGTGCCTACAATGTGCTTAGCACCGCACTCTGCTCTGAGCATCCTGGGTGAGCAGGACAGACTAGCCCAATGGGATTCATGGCCCAAACAGGAAGGCAAGGAGGTGACCAAAGGCTGTGGTGGCTTCGGGAAGTGACACGAATCCTGGGTCACCTCCCCAAACCAGGGCGGAGACCAGGGGCTCTGCTGTGCACCACGCAATGAGCCCTTCCCACTTGAAATTAGGTTCCTTTTTTTCAATATGGAAATTGAACCCTGGGAACACCGAGCTATACCCCCAGCTCTTTTTATTTTTCTCTGGCCCAAGCTGGGCTTGAGTTTGAGACCCTCCTGCCTCAGTCTCCCAAATGTCTGAAATTACAAACATATACTACAAATTAAACTTCTTCTGAGCCTGAGCCCAGGAACTCAGCCCACCTTCCCCAGCACATCGCTCTCAGGGAACAGAATTGTTCCCCTCCCCAGCTTCATATGTGGACAAGGCAAGTCCCCAAGGACCCCAGATGGTGCCCTGACCTGGCGCCATCACACCCCGCATTGGAGCTCCGGAACACTCAGGCCAAATAAAAAGGATACGAACAAATTATCCTCATAATTTGTTTAAGAAAGGGAGGGGAACTCACCCAAGAAAAATGGTCTCCAATAAGCTGGTGGGTTTCTAATGAATGTGTGGGTAATGAAATAAACCAGTTTAGGCTACACTCGGCCCTGCTCTTTCCAGACCTAGATTAAAAAATGGAACATCTGTGATGATTTAATTTACATCTTAATAACAAACAGGCCTCGAGAAACCCACGGATAAATGCCGTTTATTGCCCGCGTATCTCTGGCACCGCAGCTTGAATGGAAACTCTGGTAATTAATTGTTTTAAGCGATTCTATTAAAAAGTGTCTGCGAGAGCCGCGTGCCGAATGCTTATGTGGCCGGCTGTGGCGGGCACACAGAGACCCAGCCCGGCCCTGAACAGGCTCCCTCCTCCCCCCCCCCCTCCCACTCAGGGCCTTGAAGACACTCAGTCCTTTTATTGTTCCTAAAGAGAGCGATGGAAGGCTGCCGGTTCATTTTCCCCACAAGTCTTAATTCCCCCAATCCCAGGCGCTTCCTACCTGCCACCCTCTGATCACTTATCCAGGGACCACACTGACACCGATTGCTGTGGGCACCTGCCCCTAGACCTGGTGGGGACCCTCAGGTGGGGCACAGGGCCGCCAAGGCCAGGTGGCACACATCCAGGCCAACAGGGCACCTAGGTAGCAAGAGACACCACAGGGGCCAGGCATTACCCACCCCTCTGAGTGCAGCCTGCCCATCAGGCATCTGAGACAGAACCCCAAGGGAGTTTCCCAGCGGCCCCAGGCCCTACCCACCCACCCCAGGTCCTGATTTAATTAGTCCAGAATGGCACTGAGAGTAGAATTTTAAGAGCTCCCAGAGTTGTCCCTGTGGCCACCGAGGCTGGGGGGGGCGGGGGCACCAAGGGCAGGGAGAGGAACGCAACGTATCTGTGAGGCATCTCGATGCCTCGAGGACCAAAATCAGGTTTCTGAAGGGAGAGCCTGAGGAGCAATCAGGGTTGACTTCCCAGAGGTGGTGACCTCTGCCCTGTTCCAGTGCCTGAAGAGCATTCCATGCAGTGGGAACAGTATGCGCAAGGTGCTCTGACTGCAGGAGGGATGCAGAAGCATGCGGGGAGGGAAAGAGGTAGGCAGGGAGCAGGAGGCCCCACGCTCCGTGATGGTGGGTCAGCGCGGTGCATGTGGTCTCTCAGACCACCTTGGATCGGGGGTGGAAGTGCTGGAGCGAGGGAGGACAGGGTCCGTGGGGCGCTGTGTGGGCGAGGGCAGGGTCTCCCCGTGCTGATCCTGCCCGCCAGCCTGACTCAGGGCCGCCGGGTCCTACCCACCCCCCAGGTGCGTGGGCAGCTCTGGCCCCGGAGGCGAGCAGCGGGGTCAGTTGTGGAGTGACACTTGCCCAGTGGTGTCCAGCCTCCACCCCGATTCCTGCCTTCTGAAGTTTTTTCAAATTCTATTTTAGCTTCAAGACTCTTCTGCCCACACCCATGGCCATGCAGACATGCAGCGTGTGGGGTCCCCACCCGGGGTCTCGCACTGTGGGGTCTGCAGCAGTTCAGGGGAGGGAGAGGCCGCTTCTGGCCTTGGAAGGACGCGTCCTGTCCCCCGTGGCGCGGCTCGGGCTCTCCACGGTCTGGCATGCCCCGGGCATGAGCTAGGACACGAGGGGAAAGGACACCAGGCAGATGCTGGACACGAGCCCCGGACGGACAGCTACCTACATGCCACTGGGAAAGTGCCTGGCGAGCTATGATTCACCCAGGACAGGCAACCTCGTGGCCGGCCCAAGAACGAGCAACGCGGGCATCTAATTTAGCGTAAACGTGACAGAAAAGGGAAAAGAGGCACAGACTGGCAGAGCCACTGGGATGTCACCTGAACAAGAAAACAGACCTGGACACTGCGGAAATGGGGTACAAGGCATACCGGCTCCAGCAGGGAAGGGGTGGAAGTGACGTCACAGCGCGTGCTCTGTTCCCAGGGCTCGCCCTCCCTTTACAGTCCCTGACTCTGGTCTTGGTGACAAGCGCCATGTCCCCTCCCCACCCGCAGCACCGAGGACAAGATATGGGCCAGACGTGACCTCTCGGACCTCCAGCTGCCAGCCAGTCACCTCCTTCTCCCCTGGAACATGGACCGAATCAGGCCTTGTGGGCCATCAGGGGCGATTTTTTTTTTTTTTTTTACTTGTTTCTTTATTTGAGACACAGTCTCATTCTGTAGTCCAGGCTCGTCCTGAACTCGCTAGGCAGCCTAGGCTGGCCATGGTGATCTTCCTGCCTCAGCCTCCCGAGTGCTGACAATGTCTACACCCCCACACCTGGCTTGTATGATGCTGGGGACTTGAACGCAGGTCTTGTCCTTGCTAGGCAAGTGCCCTAACCACTCAGCTACGCCCCAGCTCTTGGGAATTTTTTTGAAAAGCAAGACGCTAGGGCCTTGGGGTTGGCCATGCACCCATCAGGACAGAACGCATGGTCAGTGGGCTCTGGCCACTGTCCCCACAGCCCCCAGTGACTTAAGTCCTCCCACCTGGCTCCACCCCTTAAAGGCTCCATCGCCTCCCAATCACAGCACAGGGTGATGCAAGCCAGCAAAGGCCGGCCGCAGTGGAACCAGGGTCCCCTCCACCTGTGTGGGTGTCCATATGTGCCCACAAGAGTCACTCCTCCTGAGCCTTGGTCACCAAAGGGCAATGTGTACGGATCCCCCGTGGAACAGGAATGGGGCAGGAGACAGGGCGGGTGCGGAGCCAGTGATGCTATCCCGAACTCCAAGATCCAGGCCAGAATTGTCTAAGACCTCGGTTTCCCCACCTGGGACGTGGGCACAGGGGTCTCATTGGCTTCTCCAGGTGTCACCCCTGCAGGAAGCCAGGGTGTACCCAGCCCAGGATAGGCACCAAGCGGAAGCGACGGGGTCTCCATGTGGATCTGGCCATGATATGAGGCCACTGTTCCTGTGCAGCTTAATGATGATGACCAACCCGCTCACACCTGGGACATGAGAATAAGACAACGGGCCCATTCGACATGCAAATATTGAGCACCTGCTGTGTGCCAGGCCACATTCTAGGTGGCAAGACATGGGCAGGGAACGAGATAGGTCAACATCCTTGCCTGAGCAAGCAGACAAAAGTGAACACCAGCAATATGTGAGCTGACACTTTTTTTTTTTTTAGTGATACCGAGTTTGGAAGAAGGTCCTCCCCCTTTGCTGGGGCCAGGTGCTATGTCCCAGCCCCAGGAGGTGACTAAGCGCATGGGCCAGGAGGCACCCTGAGCTCCATGGCCCTGGCAGCCCCGCCAGGAGCCCATGTCCCCTGCTCACGCTCACAGGCCACAGGCAGAAGGGGCAGACGCAGGTGCAGGTGCAGGGGACCCTGCAGGGCCCAGAGACACCAGGCCACCCTTGGGAGACTGGCTTTCCGTGCACAGAGGAAGATGGGGGGGTGGGGGGAGGAAGCACACCTTTCCTCTTGGCCCGCCCACATCCCTGGGGCCGGGCAGGTACTGGGGGTCCCCAGTACGCAGCGACACATACAGTGGTGGGGGGTAAACAGCAGAGGCTCCCCCATGCCAAGAGGTGGCGCCAGCTGAAACACCTGCTGCTCACCAGGGCATCCCGGGCGCAGGCCCAGAGGGTCTCCAGTCAAGCTGGGCGCAGGGCTGGTAGGAGTGGGGCTGCCCAAGGCGGGCAGCACGGGTGCACTGTGCTGTCCACGCCACTCAGACATTCACCTGGAAGCAGCCCCGGGGAAGCAGGGCAGGCGTGGGGCCCACGGGAGGGCGGAACCCAGCTTGGCTCCCACCCCGGGCTCCTGCTCTGGGCAGGGTGCCCCACCTCTCCAGCCTCAGGCCCTTCCTGAGGCCCACACAGTGGGTAGCAACTAAGTGTCCCTGCTTCTGCGGCCCTCAGCCAAGAGGCCTAGCTGTGCTGTCCCCGGCTCTGACCCCATCAGCTCTCTGGGGGACTTGCAGCCCCAGCAGGAAGAAGCACCTCAAGACCTCAGAGTCCCACCACAATGGCTCAGTATGGACACATCCCCCTCACTGCCCAGAAGCTGGAGGTCACTAGATGGTAGGATGGGGGGCCTTGAAACCAACATTCCGGCATCAGCCTGTGTCCACCTTTCCATCCTAACAAGTGTTGGTTTTGGAGGAGTAAAAAGTTTTCCGTCTTTCCCACAGTAAAGGGGCAGAAAAGGATTAAGAACGGCCGCAGGCTCAGTGGCTCCGCACCACAGTGCACCTTGGCCAGTCGGGCGCTTCCTGGTCACCATGCTATCTTCCAGTCTGAAGCTGCCCTGTCTCGGAGCGTCGCAAGGCAGGCTGTGTACATCACTTCAGGCTTTCTAGAAGATGTAGTTTAAACACTAAACAAAGCCAGGAGATGAATCTTAGTAAGATCTTTTTTTATACCCAACAGATCGGAAATACTGTCGTCCCCAAATGACATGCTTAAAATGTCCAGATCCGGGAGTTTCCTCTTATTGTTGGCCCTCTGCGAAGTCAGCTGTGAGTTGTGAGCTTAGAGGGCATCTCAATCTATGTGCTGTGTGTCTGTGTGAGACGAGGGATGGAACTCAGGGTCTTCACACTCAGCTCCATCACCAAACCTGTTTTATTTTTAAATTACGATGTAAAAGTCGCATAAAGTTTTACAGGCTGGATAAAGACTTGAAATACTCCTGCCTCAGCCTCCCAGAGTGCTGGGATTACAGATGTGTACTACCATGCCAATATATCACCTTGGCTGGCTTGAGAGGTGCCCAGGAGATCAGCAAAGCCCACTTCCGCGGATGTCTATGCAGGTCATGGAGGTGGCGCCTCGGGAACTGTGTCTGGTCCCTGCCCTTCCTCGTTGGCATCAGTGAGCAGCTGTGCCGTCCTTCACTGGGCCTTTCCACCATGGCCAGCCTGCCATGGACAGACATCGTGAGCCATACACCTGTTCTCCCAGAAGTCGTGGGTGCCAGTGGTTTTGTGTCAGACACAGAAAGGTGGTTAACACAGCTCCGCCGGGTTGGGACTGAGGAATCCTGCAGCCCCAGTCGTCCATGCACGCTCCGGAAGTTTAAAGCAGCTGAACAGAAGGCTCGTGCTCAAGTGTCCATCATTAGAACCCAATGAAATTTGGGATTTACTTTCCTGGCCCCCAGGCCACGTGCCACGTGCTGCCACCACGGGTGTCAAGCGGCGGCCCCAGGCAGCTCTCAGGAACATGGACTCCCTGCTTGTGCACCCCGTGCCCTGCTTCCTTGTTCCCTCGGGTCCCTGGCCCAGGTTCCGGAGGCCACGGGCCCAGAGTCCCAGCAGTGGGCGCCTTGGGCAGAGGGGTGAGCGACCTGTTCCAAGGAGAGGCCTCTGCAGACCCTGGCGCTGAGCCGTGTGTGCACACACGCACCCTGATGTGCACACAGTCTTGCTGCTTGGGAGCAGATGCAGGCACAGACGCTGGGTGGTCTCTGGGCCTCCCCAGGGAGGAGGGGAGAGGTTGCAGGAGGACACGGGCGCCGGGGCAGGAGGCCGGGCAAACTCCCAAGGGAAAGGCACTTGGTCCACGGTGCCCGGCTACTGGGGACCACAGTACTGCAGGGATGGGAGCCTCTGTGCTGACGGTCACGATATCCCTGGTGCAGCCACTGAGAGCCGCGGAGGGCAACAGGGAGAAGGGGACACGCGAGGGTGGCAGTGGGTCTGGTCCCCACTGCCAGACTTGGACGGCACTGCCTCTGCCCCACTGCCATGCCCCTGAACTTGACCTTCCCTCGTTGACCACAGGGGGATGCCATTCCCCTCTACCCGGTGCCCACTCACCTGAGCTTTCTGGCACCAGTGTGCAAAACCCTGAACCTGGTAGAGTCAGAAGGGGCTGGGGGAGGAAGTGATCAATTTCCTGTACATCCTGTGTGGCCCCCGGGCCAGCAACTCACCCTCTCTGGGCTTCAGGGTACCACCCCACTGGCGGGACAGCAGGGCATAAGCTAGTCACGCGCCTGCCACCACTCCTTCACAATGGCTCAAGAGAGGAAAGCCAGCCCCAGCATCCCTGTGTTGAAGGTGAACCCCACAGATGTAGCGAGGGGCGCGCCGGAGCCACACAGCGCACGCGTAGCAGGGTCAGGACTTGAACCCGGCCTACCTGGGCCTGGTGCTGTAGCTGTCCGAGGCATGATGCCGCAGGAGGAGCCTCCCGGGACAGGGCTGCTCTGCAGACAGTGCCCCTTATAAAGGTGGCACCGGTTCTACACTGCAAGACCTACGACCTACTGGCCTGAGAAGCTCTGGCCATAGGGCTGCGGCTTCCTCCCCGTGCCACCCCCTGCCATCCCTGCCACCCATCCTTCCTACAGCAGAACTCAGAACACGGCCCCACCCTGCTGAAGGCCCCAGCCCTGGGCACCCACGACTCCCAGCCACCTGGACAGACTGAGCTCTCTCCAGGTCCCCAGCATGAGCCACCTGAGGACAAGGGGCCAGTGACTTTTCTTTCCCCCTTGGCTTGAAAATTTTAACAGCGGATGGATTTATTTCAAAGCAAATCACCTTTCGCTGTTTGCCAGGGACAAGTGTGCCAGGCTGCCAGGCCGGTAATTCCTCTCCCTGCGTTAAGATTTGCTGGAGAAAAATGGGTTTCCCCATGGGGCACCAAGGATGCTGGGAAGGGGGAGGGAGGAGGGAGGGCGTTTGCTAGGTCTGGAATGTGCGTATGTGTGTGCACGCACATGTGTGCATTTGTGCTGTATGCATGAGTGTGCATGTGTGTGTGCACCCCACACCTGTGTGCTTTGTGCATGCATGCGAGCACATGTGTGCACGTGTGCATGAATGTGCGTGCACATGTGTGAATGTGTGTGCACATGTACGTTTGCACATGTGTGTGCATTTGTGCATGTGCACACATATGTGCGTGCGTGTACACAAGCCTGTGTGTGCATGTACGTGTCCGTGTTTTGTGCGTGTACAGTGCATACATGTGTTGTGCATGTGTATGCACATGTGTGCACACATGCCTGTGTGTGTTTGTCTTCTGCGGCGGGTCAGATATTCCCTGTGACTTTGTTCTCGCTAGTTTGCACAATTACCATCCCAAGCCGAGCATAAATCAAAATCCCTTTGCGTTTCCTGGGAGAGCCATGCGCACGGCAGCCCGCACCCAGTGAGCGCTCATAACGGCTGAGCGGTCGCCTTTGGCGGGAGAGCCAGAAATAAGCAATTTAGAATCTTAAAAGATAAAAGATAATAAAAGTAATTAAGATAATTAACCACCCCGAAGAGAAAAGAATTTACGGCTGTAAATTTTGTATTTTGTTTCGTGTGGCAATATCCCAGCTGCCACTCTGCCTAATATACAGCATGCCTGGTCCCTGAGACGTCTGCTGTCAGAAAGCAGATACACCAAGAAGTCATTTCAGAGAAGAGAAGGAGGACAGGGATAGGGGTGCGGACTGTCACCTGCTGAAAACCCGGCCAAATGTGTGGGGGCCAGCTGACCCCGTGCTGCGGTGGCCAGCCGGCCTGGCCTCCCCTGGCCTGGGTGGCAAGGGCAGCGGCACCTGTCCAGCTGTGATCTCCATCGCAGCCCTGCCCCTGGTCCCCAAGGTCACCAGCAAGGTCACCTGCTCAGACCCAGTGACCTGGGTCAGCGCTCCTCCCTGGATTCCCCCCGGATTCCGAGCCACCTCGAGCCACAGGGTGGACACACGTGTGGGAGGAGCTGAAGATTGGCTGTGGGTGACCCTGTCATGGTGCTGGCCTAAAGGCCACAAAGGACCTGTGTGGCCCTGGCTGCTTGGGACAGCTGTGGCAAGGGCTGGGCCCCATCCTGTGTCCAGCCACATGTGGGAGCTTCGGAACGGTGACCTTCTTTCTGCTCTCTCTTCCCCACCTCGGGACCAGCCATGGCGCGGACAGTGGCAGCTGCCTGGAGCTTCCGAACCACTGCTCCACCCGGCCACTGGGACTGGGCTCAGCCCCACTTGCCCTGACAGACACAGCACCCCATTCTGACCATTGTCCCCATGCCCCGCATGATCACAGGCTGGAGTTCTGGCTCCTCACCAAGTTAAGAGAGATGTTGGCTGGGCTGAAGAGGCAGTTCAGGGATTAGAGCCCTTGCCTAAGAAGTGCGAGCCCCCCACTCAACCCTCCATCACCCCCAAAGTTGCTGACTGTGGTGGTGCTGTAATCCCATCATGCTGAGGGATGCTGAGGCAGAAGGATTGTTCTAGGCCAGCCTGAGGCCAGCCTGAGCTACATAGTGAGTTCAGAACCAACCTGGACTATGGAGTGACACTCCATCTCAGAGAGAAACAGAGAGAGAGAGAGAGAGAGAGAGAGAGAGAGAGAGAGAGAGAGAGAGAGAGAGAGAGGCATTATTTTATAGCAACATACCATTCTAGTCTTGTTCCTGCCAGATAGGCCCAGTGCCTCGGGCACATTTCAAAATCACCATAAACACAGATTGTCCCACTTGGTCTATACTGTTCTCCAATTCTAGGCTATGCTTACCTGCCTTCCCTTCAGAAAGAACTTCTACCCATCCTTCAGGACCCACTTTGGAAATATGCCCGTCTGCCCAGATCTACACCATCCTCCACGAGCAGACCCTCTTTTCTGGCTGCTCCCCCCTTCCCTTCTCCGCCCGAGTGTGAGCCTCCCTCGGGCGCAGTCTCCGCCCACCCGTCCCTCCCAGTGACCAGCGCAGGGACTGGCTCCGCGTGGGTGCCTGGTGAACAGTCTACTGATGAGCAGGCCTTGGCGGCACTCTAGGAGGCTGAGGCAGGAGAATCACAAGCTCCAGCCCAACCAGGGCAACCTAGTGACTTAACAGGATCACGTCTCGGGGAGAAAAAGAGAAACTGGCCAGGGATGTGGCTCAGAGCTCCCTGGGGTCCCCAGGGCTGCTAACACATCCTCTAATGACTTAGACGGTGTGCGGGTAGGTGGGCAGGCCTTGGCCTCCCCACTGCCCGCTCCAGATGTGGCGGCCAGGGCTGCCTCAAGCTCTGAGCATGACCCCTTTGCACACGTCCCCACAGTCTGCCCAGGGTTGCAGCTAGGCGGCTGCTCTGGCAGCTACGTGGGGAATGACCACCACGCAACGCTTTCATTCCGCTTGCTGGTTCTTGACAGGGGTCTGGGGGGCTCCGTGTTCACAGCACACACACCCTCACTCCTACCCACGAGGGAAAGGTGAGCACAGCGTGGCCTGCCCATGCAGTGGGGTAGTATTCACCCAGGAAAAGGAGTGAAGGCACTTCCTCTAACGTGGGTGAACCTTGAGAAGGTGCTAAGGGACCAGAAGCCAGACACAAAAGCCCTGGTGGTGTACGGTTCCATGCATGTGAGACACAGAGCAGAGACCCGCGGACATGGAGCCACGGGAGTGGTCACCCGGGGTGAGGGTACTGGGGGCTGCCGATGGCCACGGGCACTTGGCAGCAGTGGTCTGCTTTGCTGTTTGCACCCTAGGGCGAGTGCGCGGAAGGACACCTCGGACGGTCCAGTCCGTGCTGTGCAAACTCCAGTCCGCTGGCCTGAATGCAGCTTGGCAGCCTGGGTGCTGGGGCCGGTGGGGCAGCTGGGCAGGGGCACCTGGGAGCGGGAACCCCCAGCACCCAGGAGGGCCAAGACCCCCCAGGGAAACAGCCCACCCAGGCCCTTGCTGCAGGCCCACTGGCCCGGCACGCTGGGAGGCTGAGGCAGGAGGATTCGAGATCCAGGCCAGCGTGGGCCACTAGGCAACTTCGTGAGAGCGTGTCAAAAACCGCGAATGGGCCCTGGGTGCAGCTCAGGGCGACAGCCTGGGGCTTGATCTCAAGTACAAAAACAAATTAACTAAAATTTAGTATATGAAGAAAAAAAGCAGCAGAAACTCAGTTACTGTCCCGCTCTGACACGCTGCTGCCTGCGCAGTGTGGACAGATCCTGCCTGAGACCCAGACGGATGTGGCCGTATCTGCCCAGGGCCGGGCCGTGCAGACAGGCAGCTCCAGACCCAAAGGCGGACACACACCGTAGCAGGGACTCCCCCGCCCCCCAACGGCACGCCACCGCAGGTCCCCAGCACAGCAGGCTTCTGGCCCACAGGCCCTGCCGCCACTCCCACGCAGTGACGCGCACCCCCAGAACTGCGGATGGTGGCTGCGCTCAGTGGGGGTGGGGGACTCTGTTTATTCCCTGCTTGGTGCCACCCAGCCTTGGGGAGACAGGGAAGCTTCCCCTGGTCCATTTCTATTGTTGACTTTGAGGGGGGGGGGGAGGCTCCCCAAGTCACTAGGTGGCCCAGGCTGAGCTGGAACCCCAGGCCTGCTTGGAGGTGGGGTCTCATTCGGGTACACTGGGGGCACGAGGGTGGGCCGGGCCCAGCATGGCGGGTGTCCCGCAGGAAGAGCCAGCTGCTCTTCCTGGGGACAGAGGCTCTTTTCACCGTGGCCAGCGAGGGCTTCCTGGGGCTCACCTCGGAGGGGTCGCAATGGTGCCAGGGCAGCCCCTGGAGGTGCCCGCGGTTAATTCATGAGCAGCTTTGCCACCCAGGCCTGCAGGATGAGCCAGAACCGGCACTGGAGCAGGGGGCACAGCCTGCCCAGAGGGACCAGGCCTGAATTTCCTTTCAACCTACCTGGAGGTTTTATCAGAGGATGATAGCCCCAAACATAAGATGAGAATCTGGGGGTGCAGACTTGAAGATGACCACCTGCCTGCCCCTGCCCAGGACCCCCCAGAGCCAGGGCCCCAGCGGCCGCCCCCAGGCCCCATGGTGCTTTGCGTAAAGCTCTATTCCCCAGAGGGCTGCTTGTTTGCTATTTTTGCAGATCCTGGATCATCATTTGCATATATTTGCATATCCTAGGAGAATGAAGCAGGGTCATGCAAATGAAGCCATGGGCTTGGGGAGGGGAAGGCAGCTGGGGCCCCTTGCCTCCCAGCAGGCTGGCTGACCGCAGCCTGTCCCGGGCACCCTGGCAGGACCAGTGGCCGAGAAGATCAGCAGCATGTGCCCCTCCTTCCACGGGGGCAGCCAGGACTCCTCAGAGACTTCGATCTGACTCTGCCCAATCCCTTCGGGGCTTCTGGAATCACAGGATCAGCGCACATGGACCAAGCCCTGGGGTTGCCAAGACCGACCAGCCCCCAGCAGCCGCCCAGCCCACTCTCCACTCTGCTCCCACCCATGGTGGAACTCCTACCTCTCCCACCCCACTCACCAGGCTTTCACTGACCACAGGCCCTTTTCGTATGCTGTCCCTAGTGAGAGCAGCAGCCTCCCTCCTCCTCTTCACTTCCAATGGAGTAGATGCCATGTCGGATCCCACCCCACCCTAGTAGGCCCTCCCAAGATTCCTTGGGCACGCGCAGTTATTTAGCTTGTGCTGGGCTCCTCTGAGGCTGTGGCAGGCAGGAGTGCAGGGATGGCACCCCCTTCCTCACTGCCCACCAGCCCTGTAGCCAGGCACATCAGGACTCCTAATCAAGACACACAAATGGATGGACTCACACGCGGGCCCCCCCGTGGCCCGGACACCAAATTCCCATGGTGCACAGGGCTTTCAAAGTCAATCCTTGCCAGGCGTGGTGCTGCAGTTAGCCACCCCAGCAGGCAGATCTTGAGTTCGAGCCCGGCCTGAGCAACCAGGCAACTTAGTGTGGCCCTGTTCCAAAGTCAAAAACCGGGAACGGGTGCGGCTTGCTGCAGAGGCCCTGGCACCCACCCTGGGGGCACCCTAGGGACTCCTACACACGCAGCGCCACCCCAGGGCCGCCAATGCCCTTTCAGAGCCTGATTATTCTCTGTAAACCAGGGGCCGACATGCTGCCCACCGTACCTCTTCCCAGAGGCCCCCAGAGGCTCTGACCAGTCCTGCCGCTCGGGGACCCACCTGCGTTTCCAAAATCCCTCTGAGCCTGGAATCCCAACCAGCACAGCCAGGACTGGCGGTGTGTAGGAAACGCCGCACTGGTGACAAACCAGATAAAAAACATCTTTCTGAATTTTCTGAATGTGTTTGGAGATCTGAGGACCCAGGGGCCGGGATGGCTGGGATAGGAACCACACAGGGTCGCAGGGCGGAGTCACCTCAGCAGGAGATGGTCCTTGGTAGCAGGGGTACAAGTCGGAACCCTAAGCCTGCCCCTGCCGTTCTGGGCCATTCCGGGCCATTCCGGGCCGTTCCGGGCCGTTCCGGGTCGTTCCGGGCCTCACAGGTTACACCGGGTGAGGCCGGCGCAGGCCCTTTCCCATCCCCTCTCTTGTCTCTCAAGTGGCCAAAAAGAAACCAGGCGCGTCACATCCATCTGACATTAGGACAATTCTTATAAATAAAACAGCTCCTATAAAAGCTGCACGAGCCCGCTGCAGTCCATCTCCTCGGCAGTCACGAAGCCACCCGCAGCTCCGGCGGCATCAGCCAAGGGAATCGCTTATTTTAAGAAGTATGAAAAGAAAAGTAATTTACGGTCTATTAACATTTTAAAAAGTGCGTTAGCAGGAAGGGGGAATCCATTACTGCGGACCCGGGCGAGGACCTGGGCGAGGAGCACAGGAAAGGGGATAAATTTCCCGGACGGACTCAGGCTGAACCTGGAGGAAGCCACCTCCTCCGGACTCCTCCAGAGTTTCCTCCAGGACCGCGGGCAGGCCCAGGTTGTGGCAGGGCTCAGTGCCCGCGCTGGCCAGGTCGCTGGACCACACACAGGGCATCGTGTCCTCCAAAAGGTCAGCACCCCGGGCTCCTCCATAATCTGGAATTCTCAGACATTTTTTAAAAATTTTGTTGGTGTGTGTCTGGCTCGCTGGGAGCTGACCCCAGGCATTCCCATGATTCTGAGGCAGCTGCCCTGGCTGGACTTGAACTTGCGATCTTCCTGCCTTGGCCTCCCGGAGTGCCTGGATGGCTGCCTGGCCACCGCCTGTCACCGCTACACCTTGTGAGATCAGGAAGGGGACGGGGTCTGGGTGTCCGGCGGTGGGCAGGACTCGCCTGCAGCGGCTGACCCGGGTTCGAGTCACCCCGGCTTTGAGGGCTTCTGGCCCTTCCCCACCCCCCTCCCTGGACTTGAACTTGTGATCATCCTGCCTCAGCCTCCCAGAGTGCCTAAATAACAGGCCTGGCCCACCCTGCCTGGTTCGGCGGTCTCCATTTTCTTAGTTAGGCTTACACGGGCAGGCGGGGAGGGCACCGCAAAGTCCTGATCTCATGCTCACGTGTGCACGCACAACCACACACGGGCACACGTGTACACATGCACTCTCCTGCCTACAGCCATTCACTCAGGCTGGTGGCCTGTATGTGCAGACAGGCATGGGCAAACACACGCTCACACGCACACACGTCCCTTGCCTACACATGTGTGATCATCAGCACACACACGTGTACCCACACAACACACACCGCATGCCAACACAAGCTGTTCCTTAACACGCCTGCCAGCACACACACACACACCATGGCTGCGCACTCACACCTGTGTGTCCACCCGAGCGTCTGCGTGTGCCCACTTAGCCCTGTGCATGGACACGCAAGCGCATCCTGCCACCCACACCTGCCCACGCAGGGCAACAGCCACGTCCAGACACGCACCCACACCCACACCCACACCCACAGCCGCTGTCCTGAGATGTGTGGGCCAGGCGCCCAGGCATGACGGGGCAGGGACCCACACGGACCGGACAGGCCCTGCCGCACTCACTGCATGGGTGGGGGAGCCCACCTTGGTGGTGGCTCAGCATGTTGGGGCATTCTGGGGTCGCACTGCCCCCAGCGGGGTGCCAGGTCAGCGCAGAATGGGCCCCAGGGGCCACTGTCCCCACCCTCCTCAAGCCCATCCACAGGAGAGCGGAGCTGCAGGGAAGGGGTGGGGTTTCCTGACACGCTGAATTGGGGCAAATCAGTGCCAGAGCTTCGGTTCCCGACCCGCAAGCCGGGTGCCCCCACCTCCAGCTGGCGGCACCCCACCCACCCCACCACACAGAGGGGTCTCCCTCTCGGCCTCCTTCCCATTGGTCGGTCACCCACTGACCCTCTGCAAGGACACTTAACCTTCCGTCCTTCCGGCCAAGCATGGGCGCCTCTTCCAGGAAGCCCTGGCAATCCTCCCCGGCCCCTTGGGCGTCTTCACTGTCAATTCCTGGCTGTCACCTCTGTATCCTGCGGTGTGATGCCCCGGGGCGGCGCTGGGGCAAACATCACCCATGAGGCCCGCGCTGATCCCCGGGTGGGCAGGAGCTTCCTGCCGAGAGATCAGCGTGGGATCCTCCAGCCTCCTAGAACCAGTCAGGTCCGCGGTCCTAATTTAAGGATTGAAAAAGCCCGTGCGCGTATATTATGAAAGTCGGGTGCAGTCCCCCCATCCTCTAGTCATTGCCCAGGAAGCCAAGCTGGCTTGTAATCAAGCAGATGAACAATGACATCAGCTCTGTGGCTCCGGGATGGCCCCTGGGCACCAGCACCTGCTGGCTGCGCGGGAGCAGGGCTCCTCCCTGGACTACTTCCTGCCTGGGATGTCCTCAGGAAAGCCAGCCGGGCCTTCTCGCCCATGTCCTCCGAGCTCCAGAGCCTCAGTTCCCCCTCTGTGGCCGGGAAGAATGGGGCTCCGGCCAGCACACAGGACGTGCTCTGTGTGGCAGAGCTGTCGTGGTACCAGGGATGGAGGGCAGCGCCCGACCCAGGCCCCGGCCAGAGCTGTCCCCAGGGGTGGGTAGGAGCAGCCGAGGCCGGCCAGCTCTCGGGGCACCTGCCCCTCTGCCGGGCAGTGCGCCAACCAGTGCCTGGCATCACAGTCCGACTCTCTGCACCTGGCCCTGACCCTACAGCCTCCCAGCTGGTGGGATGGATGGGCCTCAGTTTCCCCGGGAAGATACCGTGTTCCTGGCCAGCTCGTCTCACCTTCTGTCACGGGGCTCTTGACGGGCAGTCCCAGAGGCCCTAGGGAGCCAGCAAAGGCTTGTGAGCCGGGAGGCCAACCCGCAGCATGGCTTGGCAAGCTCTGAGTGCCAACTTGCCCCAGGGTCCTGGGCCCCGCAGATGAGGGCGCGGGACCCCAGCTAGTGCCGCCCTTCCCTCTGCCTCCACTTACCCAATGCCGGCTGGCCGGCTGGCCCCTGCAGGCCCACGAGCCCACACCTCACCAGGCACCTTCACAGGCAGCTGTGCTGTCCCCAGAGGCAGCAGGTGGCCAGGGCAGCCCGCTGCGCCAGTCAGGAGCTCCCTCACCAAGGACAACGAGAGACTTTATAGTTGTTTTCATGATACTGGGGGTTAAACCCGGGACCTTACATGTTAAAACAAAGGCCCTTGACTGGCCCTCAGTCCATCCTCAGCACCCCCCTTTTAAAAAAAAAATTGCATCATGAGGCTCTCACTAAGTCCCTAACTGGTCCAGTCAGGGCTTGAACTCATGATCCTCCTGCCTCAGCCTCCCAGGGTGCTGGAATTAGAGACATCCACCACCACCCCAGCCTCAGGGGCCCGTCGGTAAAGCGTCTGTGCTGACCTCTGCCTAGCAGATGGACGCGAGCACAGCACGGAGCTCAGTCCAGATGCCCAGCCCAGTGCCGGGTCGCCCCAAGCGCCACACACATGTCCAGGGTGTCGCTGGCCCCTCCGTCCTTTCCTCTTTCAGCCATGGGTCAGGACGTTCCAGACCAGGGGTCACACACCCCTAGTCCAGAGGTGTAACTTACTGGCTAACATGATACTTTATCACTTTTTAAAAAATTAAATGACCAGGAGTTAAAGATTAAAAGACGATTAAAAGATTTCACATAAAACAGACTCTTGGGCGTTCTTGGCATTTCTGTAGTTTGGGCCACAGAAGCACGAACCCCTCAGCTGGAGCAGGGGGAGTCTGGCATCCACCAAGGCCTGAGGGTCCGAGTGCCCGAGTCCCCGCCCACTTTGTTGCCTCGCTGCTGGCCAGCACTTGGAGTCTCACTCCAGACCTCCGGCAAGATGAATGGGGAAGTCCCAGCCCCACGCCCCCCACGCAGCGAGGTGGGTCCCCCCAAGCTCCACAGCGGGCCCACACCCTCCCCTGGCCCCTGACCCTCCCCAAGGCGAGGTGGCCAGCCAGAGGGCTCCCAGCTGAGCAGCGGCAGCAGTCATTAGGTGATGGGGAGGACCGGCTCAGCTTTCAGCCCCAGGCCGCCTGGAAACTTCCCTGACATTCCTGAGCCGCCGCCCTGCCAAAGAAAACGGGGCCAGGCTTGTGTTGGCTGCAGCTCAGGCCCGCGCCTCGGCAGGGACACCGAAAACATTTACACAGCTGCCCGGCCCAGTGCCCTCAGCAGCCTGTTGGGGCTGAGGGGCCCGTGTCCCCCGCACCAGAGGCACCTCGGGTGCCGCACCGGGCATGGAGGGGGTGAGGGGGGGAGGTTCTGGAAAAAAATCACCCCGGGGAAGGGGGTGTTGGAGGCTTCAGGGCCACAGGGGAGTCCAGCCAGGTCAGCCGGCTAGCCCTGTGCCCCCTGCAGGGCCAGCACCCCACTGAGAGGCTGACAGGCTGGGGAGGGTGGGCAGGGAGGGCCTTGCCACAGGTCTGTCTGCCCTTGGGCCCAGCCTTGCGAAGGTCCCCGCTCTCCCGCAGCCTGGCCCTCCCGCAGCCTGGCCCAGCTTCACAGGCAGAGGCCGTAGTGACAGGTCCCGGGGCCGGTGGGAAAGCGGGGGGCTCTGGGCGCCTCAGGCCTGCCGAGCCACTGGCAATACTCCGCTCAGGCCACTGCCAATACCCCGCTCAGGCCACTGCTGTCTGGAGTGCCCCCTGGGGCCTGGGTTGCGACAGCAGCCTCCCCCACACACACACTCCCCTGCCCCACCGCCAGCCCCTGCCACTAGCCCTTGTGCTGGGCCAGAGCCCGCACGGCCTGGACGGGGACACAGTCTACAATTGTGTCACACAGGGCCGAGTGGACACACATCAACTGGGGTCAATCCCTGCACTCGGCTGGGTATGAGACACGTGTAAAAAACACACTGAACACGAGATGGATGAGCCACTGGTGTCGCTCAGCAACGACCATGAACTTCTGCTGGAAGTGAGAATGGCGCCAGCACAGCCACCGTTTGGGAGGCAGTAGGGACAGGTGGGGTCTGTGGCAAACTGGCTCTGCCAGGCTGGAAATATCAGGCCGTATTTTTAAAATAAACTGTTGTTCAGGCCAAACAAAACACACCTGTTGCTTGGATCTGGCCTGCCACCCGCTACGTCATCGCACCCCAGATTGAAATAAAGAACCCAGCCCTGTCCCGGCACCAAGGCCAGTGGGAACGGCAGTGCCCACCGCAGACGGGCCGCAGCCTGTGCACAGCACATCCGCCGCCCATTGCACGATGCGGTCCGCGTGATGCATAATTAATAACACCTCATAAATATGCAGATGACAATCACTGATTGGCCACGTAATCAGGTTCCCAAGCATGGCTAACTGGCTGCTGTGACCACCGTATTCACCCTGCCCCCTTCAGTGCGTGTGCAAACCGACACTTTCCGGCCCGGCAAGGCTGCTGCCACAGCAACCACTGTGTCTCACCATCGCGCCCACCCGGTGGGGAACTTTGCTCAGGTCCCGCCACCAAGACACCAGGCGGTCCAGATACCGCGCCAGCCTCCCAGTTCTCGGGTCCACCACAGTTTCTGGTTTTCCAGAGCTCACGATCAATCAGCCGGGGACAGAAGCGGCTCCTGCCAGGCGGGGGTCAGCAGCCGCCACCGGGTGCTGGGGAACCCGCACAACTCACGCTGAAACAGGGTGGCTGTGGGGTGACGGCGGCCATGTGCACTGTCACCAGAACTCCGGGAGGCCGAGGCAGGAGGATCGCAAGTTCCAGCCCAGCCTGGGCCATTTGGCAACTCAGAAGACCCTGTCTCAAAATCTAAACTAAGGGTGTGGCTCAGGGTGAAGGCCCAGGTCCGGTCCCCAGGGTGGGAACACAGCTTGGTGTGGAGGACCGGAGTTCAGTCTCCTGGACGGGAAAAGGGGGGAAGCTTCCGAGAAGGGGCTCCACCCCTGGAACAGCTCTCTGTTCTCTTGGAGTTGATTCCTGATCTGAAGGATGGGCTGGCTCAGTTTTCTGTCCCCCAAAGCAGGGGGTGTTGGGCCACATCCCGAGGCGCATGGGGCCCTTGCACTCCCAGCCTCCAGCTCCTTTCAGGTCCTGCAGCATCTGCCCCAGGTGCCTCCGGGGGACGTGGGGTCCTACGGGAGATGGGGCCAGGAGAGGAGAGGCGGCGAAGAGGCTGGCTGGGCTGAGGACAAGGCGCCGAGGCCACGCATGGGTCCCCGCGCCCGGGCTGGGCCAGCAGGGGGACAGGGCCTGTGTCTGTGCAGGGCAGTGGAGAGGCACCTACCGGGAGGTTCCAGGGACTCTGCTGAGCACTGGGGTCTGCTGACCTCTCTCAGATCCCTCACTCCCTTGGCCTCCCAGGAACCACCCCCTGCATCCCCTCACCCACAGGGTTTAGGTGGCCGGGCCACGTTCCATGTGGCTGTGGACCGAAGGACTGAACTCCTCAGCCCTCTTCTGTGGGTCATGGGACCTAGTTAGGTCACCAAGAGATGTGCGGACAGTGGGAAGAGACTTCCTGCCCTGAGGCCGGGCTGCCAGGGGCCACTGCTGCCTTGGGGATGCTGCAGGAGCCTGGACCAAACTCCACCTGGAGCCTGCAAGGCATAGGGGCTTTTTAATTGTGGAAGCAAATGCATTTTTTTTTTTTCAAAGACTCCTAACAGACATGGGGAAACTTCACCTTCTGGTTTCCCGTGGTGCATTACAGCACTGCAGACCTGTGTGAGGACCCCAGGAGGGGGGCTGCGCTCCACACTGCCATCGGGGACCCTGGGATGCAGGTGTGATCCGCTCGGGCCTCAGGCATCCCACAGTGCCCCAGACCTCTAGAGGTGGCCCCACCTGGGGTCTGGGTTTAAGGGGTTCTTCTGCCACCTCTGGGGGTGGGTCAGTTCCTTCTCCAATGCTCTTGCCTGAAGCCCACCTCCTCCAGGAAGCCCCCCTGACAGCACAGCATGTTCTCTGAGTCGGCCTTCTGGTCTTACATTTGCACAAGCATTTGTGCAGCTGTTATATCCCAGCCCTCCCCGTGAGCCTGGGAGTGTGTGCCTACTCCCACATTCTCTGCAGGGCGCGGAGCCAGACCCAGGGTCCCGGCAAGAGCTTTTAGAGAGAAGGAGGCACGTGAGGAGGGAGAGAACTTTGTTTCAGTAGGTATTACTGTCACCATGCAGCCATCTACACTGTCCCCACCAGTGGTGACCCAGGGACGTGATGGCCTCTGTGCCCAATTTCTGTCATTGCTGGGAGGGCCTGTCCCAAGCACCCAAGTCCTGGGACCCAGGACGCAGAAGCTACACCAGCCCCCGTGCAGAGGCCAGCCCCCGGGGTACAGTGAGAACCTCGGAGACCCCCGGGCACCAGGGTGGGCTTGAGGAAATCTCTTCCTGCACGGGAGCACCAGTCCGGCTCCAGGTGCCAGGTGTGACTTGAACAGACTGAGCCTTGGCTGTGATCAGGCACTCGGCCCCCACCCAGCCAGCACCGCAGAGCCAACTGCATCCTTCCTGACCACCGTGGCGAAACCCACCAACAGGGAGGAAACTGAGGCACAGAGCAGAGCAGCCCAGGATGGTGGGTGAGCTCAGTTCCATGGGCTCCACCCCGCATCCCTGTGCTGAATGCCTCTGGGGGGGGGGGCCCTGCAGGAGGGACTGACCTCGACCCTTAGAACAGGAGCCATAGCAGGAAAAGCAAAGTCCCAAGATGCATCTCTGCACACAAGCATACCCACTCCTGCCCACGTGTGCACCCTGCACTCGCATGCACCCAGGTCCACATGCAAACACATGACACATGCACACTGGCACAGACATGCACACTTGTCTGTGCCCACTGGCCGCTCACACTCACCCCACCGTGACGCTTCCAAGAACAACCTTGTGGGAGTCTGCCCTCCACCACCCACTCCCCCCCGGGAAAGGCCTGATCCTTTGGAGGCTACCGCCTCGGCCCGCAAGTGACCGTGATGCAGGGAGGGCCTCAGGACCCCGCAGCTCCCACCGGCAATGCCCGCAGCTCAGACCTGAAGGTGGCACTGTGTCCTTTGCACCTGCTTGGGCATCTTTCTGGGGCCCCTGTGGCTCCCCCACACTCTCGGGTGAGATCCTGACCCACCCAGCCTCCACGTCTTCTCCCTCAAAATGGGTATCACCAAGCCCGGCAGACGGGCTGAGTGCCAGGTGGCGATTCGTGGCAGGTGCCTGGCCGCGGTGGTGTCGGGTCAGCGCTCCCTAGCCTGAGGCCCAGCCTGCTGTCAGGATTTGATGATGTGGGGGACAGTGGGTGTTGGAGGTGAGGTGGGGGGTCACTCCCAGAGCGGGCTGGGGCCTCGGTAGGGAGAGAATAAGGGGCCACAGGAACTAGGAAAGGGGAGGTCAGGGCCAGCAGCAGCCTGGGGACCCCTCGGCATCCCCACGGGCCATGCCACATGCCCAAGCCCTGGGGAGCTCAGCTAGTGCCCCTCTCAGCGGGGCAAGATTGGGTCCCCAGGAACAGCCCTGTCACACCCCAGAAGGGGCCTCTCCCAGTATTCCCACCGGTTCTGCCTAGGAACTGGACCGGCATTGCCAAGAGCCTTGGCCACCCAGACAATTTCCTTGGCTTGTCCTTCAGCGCAGAGGACAGGAAGAGGACCGCACAGGCGATGAAAGGGACGTGTGATCGGCCATGAATAATAGATCAATCACCCTCGGTGGCTCGCCCGTCTCTCCTCAACTGGGCTTAAAACAAAAAATTAAATATAGAAGAAAAGAAACTATAAAGCAGACACAAGAAGCAGCGGGGGAGATTGTCCTGATGTTTCTCGCCTTAAAAAAACAAAAGTCTCCTCCACAGGAATAGGGGTAGGCCCTGGAGGAGGGGGTGGGGGGACTCCCTGGGGGACTAGATGGGCCGGGCTGGGGAAGATGGGAACCTCACAGCCCGGCCTGCAAGCTGAGCCTGTACTCATGGTGCTTGCTCACCAAGCCCCGTGGGGGGTGGAGGGGGTGTCCCAGCTGGTGGCCTTGGGCTGTGTAGCACCCCAAGTTCTTTAGGTGCAACACTGAGCAATCCCCTCATCCTTCTGGGGCTGTGGGGAGGATGGAAGGAGACATAGCAGAAGGTTCTGGAACATTCCAGATCATGAGGAGACTCCTGCAGGTCAAATGCCATGCTAGCTAAAATGGAAAATGTATTACTTTAAAGTTTCATTAATTCATTCATTTATGTATTAATATTTATTTTTGTGGTACTGAGGACAGAACCCAGTACCTTTGCACTGAGCTACATCCCCAGCCCTTTGAAACTTTTTTTGAGACAGGATCTCACTAAGTTGTTAAGTCACCCAGGCTCACCTTGGACTTGTGATCCTCCTGTCTCAGCCTCCCAGAGTGCTGGAATTACAGGCATAAACTACCACACCTGACCTATCTGATTCAACATAAGCAGCCCACAGTGGCTGCTTCTTCAGAGGGGAGGGACCCTCTGGGACATGCCAGCTCCCACAGTCCCCCACAGCCCCCCACAGCTACAGGAGGCTATGTTTACCCCCTGGTCCCCAAAGGCCGATCCTCTAGCCTGCCTCGCTCTGCTACTCTGACCCATGTTTTACTAAGCCCCTACTATGTGTGCTCCAGTCGGCCACCAGGGAGATGGTAGAAGGCTTGGGGGGGCAAAGCGAGGGGCAGGGTCTCTCAGGTCCCAACCCCCGTCAGCCCCAGCCCTGACCTGTAGCCAGAGGCCTCAAATCCACGGGACCACACTGCCTATGTTCCAGGGGCCCAATTCCTCCTACCTCCTGTGCCCACCCCTGAGCACCTCCAACCAACGGGACGCCAGCACTCACGCCATGGAAGACAGAAGCTGTGGAAGCAACAGTGTGACTGGGTGTGCCCCAGCTTCGCCTCTGCCAGAGAGGACGTGGACTTACACACCCAAGGAGGGCAGCCCGTGGGCACAAAGCTAGGAGGTCGTCGGCATCCCCGCACCTTCGCAGGTGCTTGTCACGCAGCGCAACTGTGGTCGTGGACAGCTGACACACTTCCCAAATCCTCAGCCGTGCACAGGCCCAGCTCAGCCTTCTTTGACCCCATTGCAGTGAGCGTTCTGATTTTCACTCAGCGCGCAACCAGGAACCTGGTATGTCCCTCCCAACCCCTCACATTAGCTGCTGGGCCACGGCTCCCCCTTCCAGGTCCCTGGACCAGCCTCATCCTCAGGCTCACCTCAGGCTTGAGTTCAAGCTGTGGCTCGGCCAGCCTTTCCCACGCCCGGCACTTGCCGAGCCAACTGGCCCGGAAATGGATTTTCTAAACGTGAACCTGCTTAAAGCCGTCCATCACCATCCAGAAACCTGCTCCGACCTGGTTCGCCTCCCCGCATCCAGCCACGTTACCATCGCTAGCCCTTAAGCGCCTTCCAGTCCGACACCGGGAATGCAATTCAGCCAACAAAGCCCTGGGTTCTGACTCTGCGCTTTGCACACACTGTTCCCTCTGCCCAGCTGCCCTTCCCTGCCTGCTCTGCTTCGGGCGTCTCTATAAATCTCTGTGAGCAGCTACAAGTGCCACAACAATTTCGGGGGCAGAAAGCGTCCCTGAGGAGGACGCAGCAGCTCCACGGGGCATAGCTCTTTATCCCTAGAACCGAGAGAAAGCTCAGCTCAGGTCTTCAAGCCATGACCTCCACCAGTCAGCTGTGTGGAGCTCGTGACCCTTGGGGTCACAGCGACCTGGGTTTAAGTCCTGGCTGGTCTCTCCCGGGCTGGGACTGCAGCTCTCAGGATCATGCCATTGTCAGAGATCACCAGAGTCACCAAGCACCAGGACCCCACTGAGCTATGGCAGGGCACAGGCTGCCCTGGGCCCACCACAATCCCACTGCATAGGGAACAGGACCAGGGCTCCGGGAGCAGAAGGAATACCCAGTCCTCCCCACCCCAAGTTCCCCTCCCCTGCCTCTGCCTCCTGTTCATTCCAGCAATGCCCTGGCCTGGCCCCCGGGGCCACCTTACATCTGTGCTCTGCCGGGTAGACAAGAGCCCCGGCCCTGCCCGACCCTGCACCAAAGTATGGGTGGAGACAGGAGGTAGGGCAGCCGAGAGCCGACGCTGGGGCACGGGACAGGGTCAGGAGCCCGGCGCTGGTGGCCGTGTCCGCCATCCCGCTGCCTCCCACAGCCCTGCACAGGTGGTGGGTGCCGCATCTCAGACCCATTGCCCAGAACGCGAGCCTGAGGCTCTGGCTGTCCCAGCGCCGCGCACGACGAGGGACCGTGAAGGGGCTGGCATGGCGCCTCGGCTTTCCGTCTCCAAGACAGGCAGCAGGGACAGAAAGCCTTTCGCAGGGGACAGAGGGCGGGCGGGATGCAGGAAGGGGGTTTGCGGTACCTGCTGGGCTGGTGACAGGGTGACGAGGTGAGCCAGGTGAGAAGCCGCAGATGGAGATGCAGGAGGCCCGGGGTCGGGGACGCGCGCCTGGGCCGCCATGGCCGCCGAGGGCGGAAGGCTCTGGCCCACTCGCAGCCACAGCGAGGCTAGTCGCAGCCGCGAGGGCCTGGGCTCGGACCGGAGTCTGAAGGGCAAAGGGCGGCCACTGCTGTCCCCATGGAGACAGGGCCGCTGCAGGCCCAGGCACCCGCCAGTCACCAGCGGCCTGGACGCCCTCAGAAAGGGCGCGAAAGAGGGGCACTGGGGGAAAAGAGACCTTGGATTGGGCGGGAGCGTCGTCTGGGCGGGGCGTGTACGTACGCTGGAACGTGGCCGCACGCTCTGGTAAGCGCAGGCGCGCCTCGTCACGCATGCGCACACAGTGATCACGCGGCCCCGGACGCAGCTGGTGCCCCGGGCCTCGGGGTCCTGCTCCTAGGGGCGGGGTCTGATCCTCCCGTGCCCCAGGCGCCCCTCAGCCCAGGCTAGATCCCAGCCGCCATGGCGGACCGTCCCAGAGGCCTCTCCTCTCACCTCAGCTTCCTTTGTTACCTCTGTCGTTCAGTCCTCCCCTCCTTCCGCGCCCCCGACTCAGTGTCACCTCCCGTCTCTCCCTTCTGTCCCCCTCCTCGTCTGCTGCCCCCCACACCTCCTTCGGGCCTTGCCGGCTTCCGTGTCCTTCCATGCCCCGTCCCCCGTGTGGCTCTGCCCGGGGTAGCCTGTAATGGCTTTCGCACGGCGGACCGAAGGAACCGGCCCACCCTCAGGCCCCGCGTCAAGGGATTTCGGATTCCAAAGGAGAATTAGAGTCACGAAGACAAAGCACTCGGAGCCTGCGCAGGAGAGCGGCCATGGAGCCAGATGCCCAGGTAGCCCTGGGCCGCAGGCCGCGGGACAGGAGAGTTATCAGGGCATCTGACCTGCCCGCTGTGCGGCCAAGGCCAGGGCGCTGAGCGGCCCAAGATGGCAGGGCAGGGCTGGCTGCCCGGCCCTCCGTCGCACCATCCTCCTGGAGGGGGCCAGCCTAGGCACCTGCTCCGGCTTCTGGCCCCAAGTGGGAGCCCAGCTCCACAACAGAACCAGCCCCTCGCCACCTCCTCCACCCACAAGGCGCGTGCCTGGGGCTGCGAGGTGCCCTAGGCCTGAGCTGGCCCTGGTACACAGCCCTTTGCAGCTCAACGTGCTGGTTCATCTCAGCTCAGTTTGCCCACCTGCAGAGTGGGCGGGCAGGACCCGAGCCTCCGTGAGGGACCTGGATCCGCCCTATTTCCCAGCATGCATTGTACCCAGGACTGAGGCAGCAACGTTGGTTCCCGGAAAGGAAGTATTTATAGAGCACAGGGGATGTGGCAGGCCCCCAATCCGCACTTCTGGAGCACATACCCTCGGGGCCAGGCCCAGGCCCGACCCTCGCGCAGTGGCCCTGGATCAGCCAGGCAGGCGCAGGAGAGGACGGCTCCGGGCCCAGCCGGTTCCAGCCTGGCTCCAGCCTGGCCACGGCCACGGCCACGGCAACTGGCCTCGGCGCGATGCCCTTGGCGGCCAGGCTGGCCGTCTTTCCCTGAGGAACTACACTTACACGCCCATGCCCCCTGCATCCTGCTATTAGGAGTTTCATCGGCCCTTGATTTAGAGCTTGCCAAGAGCTGCCAGGCGCAGCCGCCTCCCGGCTCGTTCCGGCTCACAGCAGCAAAAACGAACATTATTTAATTTCCCGCCAGCGGGCAGCGACGGCCCAGGATACCCGCCCGCCGCACGCGTTTGTCTAAGCCATGCTGGAAGCTGCGCAGGGCGGGTGGCAATGGGCGGCCCGGAGACCCTGCTGCTCCCCGACGGACTACAGTACTGGTCACTTCCTGGGCCAGTGCCGCCAGGAGCAGCTGGCTCTGAAATGGCCCCGGGTTCCCCAGCGAGTGAGGGTAGGAACTGAGGCAGGAAGGCTGGGAGACTCCCCGCAGGGCCTGGCTTAAAGACATGGTAGGTGTCCAGGGTCGGTCCCTAGGGACTGGATAGAACCCTCACTCCAGGGGCAGCGAAGCCACCAAGTTGGGGGGTTTACACTTCAGCACTCGTCTATGCACCTCCCCTGGCAATTTTCCTTGCCCACGTTCAAACATGGCCCTGCAGCCAGCCCCCGCTCCCCTGGGCCACCTCCACCAGGAAGCCCTCCAGGAGGGCTCATCACCACCTTGTCCACTGATCTTTCCTCTCCACACATTCTGAGCCGGGAGTCCCCAGGTGTGGGTTTATTGCCCCACATCCGGCCTCCAGGACCAGAAGGCACCTGAAGCAGGTGACAGGCCTCTCAGCCCCACCTCTGTCTCTATGTGCAGCAGATGCTCAGCAGCTACTGGGGGTAGTAAGAGGAGGCCTCGGGGACAGGAGATGCCAGGTACTGAATCATTTAGCAAGTACCTGGCTCAATCTGGGGCTCCTGGCATGCGAGGAGGGAAGCTTTGGGAAGGGGTTGGCGGGCCCATTCGCCAGAGGGACAGATGCGTGCTCAGAGAGGGTGTCATGTCAAAGTCGGCTGCACAGCACTCCAGCTGTGCCTCGTCCTCCCCACAGCCCCAGAGAGCAGTTGGAGGGGTTCTCTGGATCTCAGTCCAGCGGTGAGAGCTGAGCCCTCAGGATGCCTGGGGTGACAGCTGTGGTCCCCCAACTTCCAGGAGCTTGTAATAGCTTAAAGACTTGAGTGTCTCCACCCAGAAATGTGTCAGAAAGGCTTGAAATAATCCAGAGTGCTTCCTGGAGGAGAAGACTTTTTTTTCTCTCTTACAAACAATAAGGAAAATCAAGAGAAAGCAGAAATTCAAAATATTTAGTGACCCATAAGTCCTGGCAGTACAGAGCTTGGAGAATTTCTTTGTACAAAACACCTCCCCAAACAGGAATGTCTTGCAAGTTATTTAAATGTATAATATTTTCTGGGTCATCATTTTCATATGTAAGAATTCCAAATTGCCCAGGCTGGGAGATTAAATGCAGAGAAGATAAAATTTAAAAAGGAAGAGAGAGATGCCCAGGGCAAGGTGGCCAGGCTGGCAGGGCCATGCGGTGGGGGTGCTGGTCCCCAGGCGAGCACTTGGGTGCAGGGGCAGCACGGGGTCACGTTGGCAGCGGCCGCCCAGGGGCGTGTCAGCCCGCCAGCTCCAGCAGGTGTAACATTCGCAAGGCTTACGCCTGTGTTAATTACGCGACGGAGGATTTAGCTCCAAATCGTGCAGGAGCGTGTGGTGTTTGCACAGGTGTGAATGAAATACCCACATGGCACCCCGGGGCTGGCGGGCTTCTCTCCAGTCCACTCGGGATTTCTGGGAGATGGGGGAAGTGGGGGCCCACCAGGAGTGGAGGGGGTGTGGAAAGCCTCTGCCACCAGGGTGGGGTGAGAGAAGATTTTAAAAGGAGCCCTGTCAGCGGGCTCCGAAGCCAGGCAAGTGGGTCTAAACCCCAGCACAGCCACTGGCCTGCTGTGTGGATGCCGAGCAAGTGGCTTGACCGCTCTGTGCCTCAGTTTCCCCTTTATCCAGGAAGGCAGTGATCATAGCAGGCTCTGTCTCAGAGCGGTGGCAAGGAGGCCCTGGGCTTGGAATGGGACGGGACGTGTTTAGCGCGGTGGCCCCAAGTGTGGGCAGCAGGGCAGCAGCCCATGGTGGAGGCCACCTGAGCCTCCTTTGTGCGGGACTGGGGCTCCCCAAATTGGCATGGACCCAGGTGAGTGCCCAGCATTCAGGATGCCCCAGGGCCTAGGAAGCAAGACGCCCGCTGTGAGGGGAGCGAGAAGCTGAGCCTCACCAGGGACACAACTGTCCCAGGACAGAGGGACAGGTCAGCCGGGCAGGTGTCACCCCGTTCCCTCCAGCCTGTCCTCTGTGTGGTCCTCCTGGACTCTGCGCAGAGCCGGGTGCGAATCTCGGGCCGGCCTGCCTGAGCTGGCCCTATACCACAGCGTGATGCCACCCTAGAAAGGGAGGTGAGGGGCCGGGCGTGGTGGCACGGGCCTGTCATCCCCGCGCTCTGGAAGGCTGAGGCAGGAGCAAGGTGCGTCCAAGCCCAGCCCAGGCAGCTGAGCACCTCAGGGAGACCCTGACTCAAATGGAGAATTGAGAAGGACTGGAGTGTAGCTGCGACCTCAGTCGCAGATACGTAGAAGAGGGGGAGGAAGGGAGGGAAAAAACAGCAGGAAGGCGATGTGCAGAGCACAGGGCAGAGCCTCCGTCCCTGTCCCGTCCCCACAGCGCCCCCCCACCCCAGCCCAGCAGTGCCCCTCGCCACCCACAGCAGGCCTGCTGCCATTCTCCCACTTAGCAGATGGGGACATGAAGTCACAGGAAGGGGCATGCCGTGCCCAGGGTCCCTCCCACTCACAGCAGGCTGGAGCTCAGAACCGACTCCCTTCCAGGGTCGCCCCGCCGGCCCCCGGGGTCCCCAGGGACGGCAGCCACCCCCGTGACCAGGCCCGGGCCGCGCATGTGTTTCCGCATGTCCTCGGGCGGGGGACACAGGAAAGCTAGCTCAACGCGCATAATTTGGTAATTATTTCCTGTGTTCGTGCTAGCGCCCGGCCTGCATGCAGATCCTGGAATTTGCATAAAACCATCGTGCAGGCTTCCCGGCTTCCCTGGGGAAGGCGCCCAGGTGGGGCGGCGGGCTGCCTGTCCCTCCCTGTCCTCAGCCAAGGGACGTGCGGCAGCAGGCGGGGGCGGCCTGGCTGGGAGGGAGACGAGGACAGCCCGCCCTGGCACCCGGTGATCGGTATGCGGCGCGCGTCCACTCGGGGGATTAATGGAGTCTGATGGTTAATATCCTGGAGAACAATTAATTTGCCCACAGTTTTGTCATGGTCGAAAGTCAAATGCTGGAACAGATCGATGCTCGCACGGCGAGCTGGAGCCCAGAACCCTGCAGCGGGGCGGAATGCTAATGTCCGTGGCCCACGAGCAGCAGCACGCCCACGTCCCTGCGGTGTCCCCGCTGCGGGGCCGACACTCTTCCGTGACAGGATTAAAGCCCGCCTGTCCTGTCCTTCCCATTGTCCTGCTGACCCTCCTCCCCCGGGGGAGCGCAGAGTCTGGACATTGTCACGGAGACACTTGTCCTGAAAGGACACCAGGAGAGAGCCAAGGGGCGGGGTCGGGGGGGCAGGGCGGAGCCTGGTGTGTGTGTGTGTGTGTGTGTGTGTGTGTGTATGTGTGTGTGTGTACCCGCGTGCCTGTGTCCCTGGGGTTGGCTTGGCAAAGGCGCAGGCTGGAGGACTTGGGAACTTCTGGATCCTGAGGCTGGCCAAGAAATGTAGGCTTCGTTTAAAAAAATCACAGCCAAGGGCTGGAGGAACAGCTCAGGGGTTAAAGAGCTTGCCTAGCAAGATCAAGGCTCTGGGTTCAATTCCCCAGCACCACATAAGCCAGGAGCGGTGGCTCAGGCCTGTAATCCTAGCACTCAGGAGGCTGATGCAGGAGGATTGCTGTGTGTTCCAGGCCAGCCTGGGTTACATAGTAAGTTCAGGACCGTGGCCCCTGCAGTTTGACCCTTGCTGGAAGTTTGAAGGTTAGAGTGGCAAACATCATAGGAATACTGGGTGCCAGCAGCCAGATGGTACGGGCAGGCTCTGTCCCCATCCTGCTGGGGAGACTGAGTCCTAGAGAGGCCAAGGTTATTGGCTTGAAACCAAGTCTTTTGACACCGGCCGAAGGCTTGTACGTGGGGCATTCTCGATGTGCCCAGTGTGGCTGGGGACCGGGACACCAGCCTCTCCGGCAGCCCACTACCCTGTCCTCCTCAGGGCGGGCGCCTGGGCATGAGGCCTGAGCTCCAATGTGTCCCACTACCATCCCACAGTCGACCGTCCCTATCTTGAAATTCTTTGGAACAATCTTTTGAACAAGGGACTTCTGATGTCACTCATCAAGAGGCCCCGCACTTGGGGAAGTGTCCATTGAAAATTCCCCACACCTGACCCCAGGGAAAACTGGCCCGGTAACCTCTTCCAAAACCCTGGGGAGAGGGTCACTGGCATCCCGGAAGTTGCCCAGGGCTGCTCCCCTCCCCTGGTTCGTGACTGGGGACATTTCAAGTATACCTGTGGGTGGGCATTAGTTGCAGGGTTCAGTCTGGTGAAGGTTCTGGAAATGGAGAAATGATCACCATGCCTCCCCTGCCCTGGGAGCTCCAGCCCTGCAACTTCCGCCTCAGCCCTTCCCCAAGCACCCCAGCTGAAGACCCAGGATCCCTGGCCACCCCCAAAGGTCAGCTTTTTTTTTTTGTGGCAGTGGTACTCGAATCCTGAACATTCACACTGAGCTACACCTCCAGACCTTTTTAAAGTATTGTGATTTTGAGACAGGGCCTCACTAGGACGATAGATTACCCAGGCAAGGCCTGAACTTGGATCCTCGTGGCTCAGCCTACCACTGCCACACCGAGGTCACTGTTACGACAAGGCACATTCACTGGCCCCATTTCTCAGGTGGATAAGGAGAGTCCTGGTGCGAGGAAAGGACAGGTCTACCTTCAGGCCCCTGGGGCCCCAAGGAGCAGCCTGGGACGGCAGGGGAGCCCCGGCCTTCCGGGGGAGGGAGAGCAGTGGGAGGAGAGCGGTGGGGGAGGCAGGAGAGGGGGGACCTCAGCTGCCGGGAGTGACCCGCCCCTCCCATCATTGCGGCGCGAACTCACCTCCCACGGTGGCTTCTCCATCTCGCGTGTGCGGACCCCACGTGTTTCGGTTTGGATCTGGAATGTCCCCCAGAGCCTCATGGTTTGAAGGTGACTCCATCCTGAGGTTACTCTGCGGATTTTGATACTGTTGAGGGGGAGGGTTGTCAGAAAGGGCGTGGCCCGGAAAGGTGGATCACTGGGGCATGACAGGATGTGGGGGATCTGGGAAGTGACTGGAAGGGGCGGGTCACTAGGTCGTGGCACAGAGGAGGCCGAATACAGGGGCGTGGCCGGAAGTGGCGGGTCTGGGTGTGGCCAGAAGGGTATATGCTAGCTCCGCCTTCCTCGCGGGCTGGGCTTCCGGTCCTGCCACACCCTTCCCTCTGGCCAGGCCTCTGCTCTGCCCTTCCGGTCCTTCCCACTCTTCCCACGAAGGGGCAAAGACGATCGCAGGGGTGCTCTAGAGTCAGCATCCCCTCGCAGGTTGTGGGTGCTGGTTTTGTGTCCCAGCAATGAAAAGTAAGCGAGACCTATGCTCAGTCCTGGTGCAGTCCCTGTGGGCGGCCTGTACGGAGGCCCCTTTTACAGACAGGGAAACGGAGGCAGCATGGGGGACTCCCCCGTGAGGGCTGCCCACAGGGCCGTGGTTTCTCTCTGGGCTGACATCCAGGCTCTCTGTCTGTCCCTGTCTGTCCTTTGAGGAAGGAGCTAGCGGCCCAGAGAGGGCAGGGCGTGCCGGTCACACAGGCCCTCCACTGGAGTGCCTCCCTGGCCTGTGGGAAGTGGCCCCATGGGGAGCCCAGTCCATGCGACTGCCCGGGCCGTGGAGCAGGGAAACCCGGAAGGTCCCAGGCGCGCTCCCTGCTGCACAGGGGTCGCCCACCCCGTGGCCGACCTGGAGCTGAACCCGTCGCCTCGCAGCCCCGCGGGGTCAGCCAAGCAGGCCGGCGGCGTCCAGGTCCACAGCTGGCGACTGCCCCGTGGACACGGAACATCTGGCCAGTGGCTTCCGGAGCCTGGCGGGCCTGGGGAAGGAGGCGCCTGAATCTTCCCCTCACACGAGGCGAACCCAAGTGTGTCTCCACAGAGCGCCGCGCGGCCTGGGTAGTGGGACCAGGGGACGAATTGCTCACCTCGGGACCCTCAGCTCCCTCCTCTGCGACCCGGGGGCCCACAAGAGCCGCCCGTGCTGCCAGCCCGACACCCAGGAGGCCCCCCGTGGCTGCGCTCAGTGTGACTACTACCAAGTAGGGGTGCCCGCAGGCCCGCCGCCACGCTGCTGGGGCCACACCGCAGCACGGCTTCCCTATTTGCCCCTGAGTTGTATTTCACAACAGTGCCGCAGCCAGATCTTGCTTCGCGTGAGCCTGTTCTGATTTAGCCTGGATCCTACACTGTAAAATAGGGTGGTGGTCAGTATGGTCGGGCGCCAGTGTGCCCTCCCTGGATGTGGTAGAGGACCTGAAGGTGACCATCCCGGTGGGGGCGGTGTTCACTGAGGAATGCTGCAGGCAGGGCCACTCGGGGCAGGGGATGCCACCCATCTTCCAGCCACCCCACGTGCCTGCACGGTTGTTAGCGCTGCCCTGAGGAGCAGTAATAATGCTCATTAGTCTGGGAGGCACCGGCTTTCCAACCGTCCCCCACTGGGGACACTCAGACGCAGTTGTGGGGGGAGTGACAAGGGGGTCAGGCGCTGTTCTTGAGGGGCTCTGGAGAACTGAGGGCAGTCCAGACCCAGATAGGGCATCACCAGCCATGGCGGACCAGGAAGAGCCCCAGGCTCAGGAGGGAGAGTCCAGGTCCTGGCTTTGTTGTGTGGCCTCCTCTCTCTGAGCCTCAGTTTCCCCAGCTGTGTGATGAGTGTCACCATGAGCATCAGTCAGGACAGCAGCTCCAGCGGTGCTCCACTGCATGTAGTCAGTGCCAGGGGAACATCAGGTGCCGGGATATTTAAAATTAATCAATAATTATGTTATTTATTTATTTGCAGTACCGGGGATGGAAACTAAGGTCTTCATGCTGGGCTGTGTTCCAAGCCCGTTTTTATCATTAATTTTGAGGCGGTTTTTGCAAAATTGTCCAGGCTGGGCACAAACTTGTGATCTTCCTGCCTCAGCCTCCTCAAGTGCTGAAATTACAGGCTTGTGCCACTAGGCTGGGCTCTAGGATTATGATTATGTCTATTCAACAGGTACACAAACTGCTACTTGTGTCCCCAGGCCCTTGGCACGGCTGTTCATCCATCATGCTGTGTGTTTATAAGGCATTGCATCTGGACGCTGGCATGCTTTGGAGAAGTGCTCTATGAACAGTCCCAGCCTGCGTGGCGAGGACAGTAGACAGGCACCGAGCTGGGGGGAGGGGGGGGTCACCAACCAAGATCATTTCCTTATGAAGGAGAAGACTGTGGTCCCCTTGATGGTGGGTGCAGTGTAACCCTGGAAGCCCTTTTGGTCCCCGTGAATGTAGTGGTGCCAGATTTGGATCTTGAGCACATCCTTTTTGCAGACCCACCACTCCCAGACTTTCAACATACCACCCATCCATCTTCTGGGGCAGATCCTTATGTGCTCCTTCCTGAGGACAACCATGAGGCATGGGACGTGCAGAAGCCACTGCCACACGGGCTCAGAGGTGCACAGTGAGGACAGAGCAGGCCCCGCTCATGGGAAGGATGGAGGAGACTGAGCAGACCGAGTACAGCCCCATCCCAGGACGGACAGGAAGCCAGGAGTATATGTCCTCAGGGGAGCCTGCCTTCCCTCACAGCCTCCATGGTCACACCGACAAAGATGCTTAATGTGGATCTTGTGCTGCTGCTGCTGCGCACTGCACCCAGCAGGTTGCAGTGAGACAGGGCGGTGCCACGCCCACCCTGCATGTCCGCAGGCCAGCACCGGGTAGCTGTGCTCCTGCTGTTGCCCCGGGCCGATCATGTGCACGAGGCCCAGATCCTCCCCGCCATGTGCGACCTCGGCAGGACAGGCCCGGGCGTCTGCGGGCTGGGACAGGGCGCGAGGAGGACGGGAGGACGAAGGAGCGTGTGGGCAGCTGCCCGGCAAGAGGCCCTGTGCCAGCCGCAATGCAGGCCTGACCTTCCCTCCTTCTGGCAGCTGGAGGTCACCGCCCTTGACCCCTGTGGGGCCGGGAGGGACCAGGCCTAGGGTGGCTGTCAGCTGACCTAGCAGACATGGCGGGCTGTGGCGGCCAGCCCAGCCTTCACATCCTGCTCCTTGTGCCACGGCCCCTTCTCCTCGGTGTCCCTGACCCGTGCCACACATGTGTGTTCTCCACATAGAAACAAGACCAGCTTTCTGCATGGCATGTTGGATATCCTCACCCTCGCCCTCAGTGCCTGTCTCCACAGAGGCCTTTGTAGCCCACCTGGCCCTACTCGGAGCCTGGCCCCAGCTGTCCCCTCCTCTGCTTATCTTGTGCGTTGTCTGCTGTGAATCAGCTGGTCCTGGTTTATTCTCAAGAGTACCACACTCCTTCCTGCCTCAGGGCCTTTGCACACCCAGTTCCCTCCTTCCTGGAATGCCCTTTCCTCGCTCCTCATCCCCTCATCCCTGCCTGTTCCCTATTTAACTCTTTCCTGATTGCCAAGTCTCATTTCCCGTTCCCTCCTCCTGGAAGCCCTTCTGTCCCCCAGCTGGCCTGGCCTTCCCAGGGCACGGGGGAGGAGCTGTCCGTGGTGCTGCCCTCCTGACCCGCGGAGTCGGGCGTGTCTGTGTGGGGAACCACCTCCTGCTCAGCCTTGGGGACTCTGGTCTCATCTGGCACACTTGCCCCATCTCAGAGAGTGGGGCAGGGGCTGTGCCAACGCACCTGTGGGCCTAGGCTGGGTCTGCTCTGCGCGCTAGCCTCACCGCGGGGAGAGGAAACCCAACCCAGACAGCGGCCTGGTGCCCAGCTCAGCCTGCTCCCGGCGGGCACGAGGGGTAAGCTGCAGGGCACAAGGTCCCTGATGGCTACAGGTGGGAAAAGCCAAGGGTTCCGCTGTGAATTTCTCCCTCTTTTTTCCATTCTTTTCTTTTTTTCTTTAATCACACTAGTCCACTCCCCCCCGGCCGTGTTTTAGGGGAGCCAGTGTTTGGGGACCCAAGTGACCCGTGGTGACAAGCAGGAGGGTCGCCCGATCCTTACCAGCTCAGATCTTTCCAGGAATGAGCAGCTCCCGGGCAGGCTCCTCTGGCGAGTCCGGAGACCAGGCCGTGATGCAGCTACCGGATCTCATCAGGGAGGCTGAGGGGGGCCGGGCGGGGTGCTACCTGGCCCTGCAGGGATCCCAGAGCCCCAGTGTCCCCAGGAGGCAGGAGGGAGTGGAAGGCTACAGAGGGGTTCTCCAGGGGGACTGTCTCCTTTGCAGCTCTGACCGGCATCCTCCATGCCCAGCTGATGGAGCCCAATGGGCACTTTCAGGGACAGAGGGGGCCTGTGCCCTCAGCCGGCCGCCAGGATGGTGGGCAAGTGCTCCCTTGGGGCCCGGCGGCTCCGAGTCCACCTGCCTTCTTTCAGTAGCTGTCAAGGCTTGGCACACACGGCCGGGAAGGGCCAGAGAGGAGAGGGCCAGCTGTGTGGGCCACTGGACACATGGCAGTGGTGCAGAATGGTTGACAGCATGGGGCCAGGGTCGGGGACCTGTGAGGGCAGCGGCTGGAGCGGGCAGGCATGGCCTGCAGCTAAGCCTCTGCTTCTTGGGTGACGGTCCCAGGACTCCATGGCCTCGGTGTCCTCAGAACCCTGTGAGGGACGCAGCACCCCAGGGGCCCAGACCCACTGAGGCAGACGCCCTGTCCCCAGAGTTGCCAGCCAGGGGCCATACAGCCTTGTGTCAGCTGTGCTCGCCGCCGGGCCTTCTGGGAAACCTACGCCAGCAGTGAGGTCCCACCCTGGCTCTTCAGAACCCTTGGGGGTTCATCAGGGAATTGTGGGCTCACCCAGCCCAAGCTGCACCTGGCAGAGCTTCCCCGAGGCCAGCCTGGGAGCTTGCCTGCCCCCACGGGCAGCAAGCTCATTACCTTGCTGGACACCCACCCTGGTGCCAGGGAGTCACGTCAGATAGGGCCACTTTTGCCAGCCATGCGGCTTAAACTACAACACTGCCTTCCCTCCCGTGCCTCAGTTCACACACTCGAGAACAGGATCACAGTACCCACTGCCACCCGTGGTGGGGCCGAGGGGCCGCGGGCAGGGGACAGCCGGGCTCGGGCCTGGCCAGGCCCGAGGGCAAACCCGAGCTCTGCCACCGAGGCGGGGTGTGCTGGGCAGACCGCCGGGCCTCTGAGACTCGGTTTCTCCACCTGGGAACTGAGGGTACCACCAGCTGAATCCAGCCACTGCAAGCCTGAAAGGCATAGGACTGTGCAGCTGTTCTCAAAAGGGGGAACACACGAGAGCCGGAGGCCCGGCCCGACCCAGGGTGGGTGGTCCTGCTTCAGAGGGGGACAGTGGGGCCTGGTGGAACTGGAGGCCACAGGGCTGCAGGGGGTCCCCACTGCAGGGAGGTCCTGGTGTCAGGCCTGGGACAGCCAGCCTGCGCCCGCTCCTAAGGGTCCCCACCCGACAGGTCCCGGTGGCCTCCCCAGGTGAACACGTTTTCATGGGCCCTGGTGGCCTGTGGCAATGCCAGTGGGCTGCCACAGGCCTGAGCAGAAGCAGCAGGAATGTGGCTGGAATAAAGCCATGAGCCCGGAACTCAAGAGAGTTTCTGATGTGATTATTCACTGCTGTGTTACAGCCAGAAAGTCTCCATCCCACCCTCAGCCTCAGTTTCCCCATCTCTCCTACGGAAATGAGCACTCCCACCCTGAGCAGGCTATCACAGGGGACACACCCACAGCACATGCCTGTCCCCAAAATAACAGTGGGTAAACTTCCTCATGAAGAACGCAACCAAACCATTCCCCAGGCAGGAAAGCTGTGGCCAGTGAGGGCAGGTCACCACTTCAAGGTCACTCAACATGCACAATCCAGTCCATGCTACCTGGTTCTCACTTCCCATTCAGGGAAAGGAAAGCACCCGCCTTGTGGACATGGGGGACTGACACATGGGGATCCCGGTCCTGCCCCTGCACCACCTGTGCCAAGCCCAGCAGCTCTCCTGCAGCTGGTCCCCAACAGCCACGTCTTCCAGAGACAAGGAAAAATATTTCCCCAACCTATTTACTTTTCAAATTGCTGTTGCTATAACAACTCAGCCCCACTACGTATGTGAAGCCCACGCTTCCAAGGCGCCGAGCCCTGCGACCAGGAGGCCACCGGCCCCTGCAGAGTGACACGTTTTTCCAATTGGTTTGGTTGAGATTTTTTTTTCTATGAACAAACATAAAATATGCTGTACAGAACGTTTAAGAGCTAGCAGGGAAACGCCACGTGTTACAGAACCAGTTCTGTCCCAGTCGCCCCCAGATGCTGTCTGAACCATGGGGGTGATGCCCTGGACCGGTCATCTCTTGACCCTTTGTGAACTGTTCCCACAGCTCCTCATCGGAGTTGGCGAGGAGCTGGGAGCGCCCAGCCAGGCTTTATTCCTGCCCCAAATGGGCTCTGTGTCCTTGGGGAAGTGGGCCCAGACTGCCTGCAGTTGGATTTCTGTTTCTTGAGTTGTCAAGTAGAAACCACTGGTTCGCCACTCCGTGCCAGGCACATGGACAGCCCACGGGAGCCGACTGGCCCTCCTGTGGCCGTCCCCCGGCTCCTGGCTGCTGCCGTGGCCTCCACGAGACACTTCCTCCCTGAAGAGCTTTCCCAGGCCAAGAGGCTGACCTCACAGCCTGCTGGCTGTGCTGGGCTGGCACCCCTGTCCCAGGGCGACACTCCCATCCCACCAGTGCAGGCAGTACCCCTGTCCCCAGGCTAGGGATGGGGAGGTGACGGTCAGTGAGACAGTGGCCAGCGGGTGGCCAGACAGAAGACCCCAAGCCAGCGGTCAGTGTCTGTGTGGTGTGTTGCCTGTGGCTTCGGGTGCACGGAAGGCTACAGCCAGTGGCCCTTGGGTCATAGTTTTAGGACATCTCCGCGTGGCTGGCCACCACCTCCCCGAAGCCCACCTCCTCTCCCTGCCCCATAGCTTCCCGCAGAGGCTTCTTGCCTCCCAATGGCCAGCTTCCTCAGATTCACACCACACATCAATTATTGAGTAATATAATCCAAATTTATCTAATGAATTAATAATAGACCATGGGGATATTTTAATAATGAAATACTTGGTGTATGTTTTGATCATCACAGTAGGTTTTTATAATTACACCCCAGCTGTGAAAATAAAATCAGAATCAATTAGGTGGGGTACAGGGACACCCTGGGAGGGCCCCCCGAGGCAGGCTCCTGGGAGCGGGGAGGCCAGTTACCTCTGAGTCGTGTGGGTCTGCGGGGTCTAGACCACCCTAGGCCTCCAGAGCTGAGGAGAGACCCCAAGGGGCCCAGGAGTCGTATGGCACTAACCCCCAAGATGTTGAGTCAGAAACATATGGGAGGCCGACCGAATAAGACAACGCCTTTGGAGACTTAGGGGACCCAGACTCACAAAGGCACAAGGAATAGCCCGGACGGTGTCCCTGAGCGCCAGGAGCAGGGCTGCCTGTGCGTGCGCCGGTCCCCGACCTCCCTCCACCACGACGGAGCTCCCTGTGGCCTATCTGTGGCCCGCCACGACCGAGGCGCAGCTGGAGCACATTCCCTGCCTCAGCCTGGGCCCGGGATGCCCCATCCCCGGCCACCTGCTGATGGAGCTGCCACCCTCTTCCTGGCAGGGACAGCCCCTTCTCCCTCAGGGCCTCTAGGGCCCGGCCCCATGGCAATGGCTTCTCTGCCTCCCTTAGGGACCGGAGACCCTCGAAGGCAGCAAGTTCTGTTCATCTTGTCCCTGGAATGCAAGCCCAGGGCCTGGCACACAGCGAGCACTCAACACCGAGCTGGATTCATGGCCAGATTGGGGCACGGAGCTCCCTGGTGGGCCTGAGTCCCCTTCCCAGAGGGCAAGTCACAGCTCAGTTTCACTGGGTGGGCCCAGGCAGGTTCCTGATGGAAGAAGGTGCCTGATTGTCCGTTCCTCTCTCCCCCCATCCCCCTTTCTTGCCACATGGGGCCTTCTGCTGGGTTACAAAGCAGGGGGACCCTCGCCAGATGCGACCCTGAATTTTGGACCTCCTAGACTGCAGAATCAGAAGCCACATAGATTTGTGCCCATCAGCTGAACAGGTTCGGGCTGTGACTACAATCCCTGCGCTTTGGGAGACTGAGGCGGGGGGGGGGGGGGTCACCTAAGGATCCTGGGCACCTTAGCGGTGCCCCATCTCACAAATAAAAGGAGCAGGGTGCAGCTCCATACAACGGCCTGAACTTCTAGAGCTGCAGTGAACACCCAGAAGTATCTGTCTGTCATCGGTTGCCAGGTCCCGGGTATCTTGTTACATCAGCAGAAAACAGACCGAGAAAGAAAGAAGGAAATAAACATGAAACCTGGTCTGGACCCAGCCCCTGGAGGCGCCTGCCCAGGCCATGGAAGGCCATGCAGGCACAAGGTGCTGCATGGGGAGATCGCTGCGGGCACATGAGCCACGAGATGAATCGTTTTGGGAGGACCGGTGCCGTGGCGAGGGAACACTGACCCCTGAGGTCCCAGGAGATGTGCCTGAGGCTCTGGCTGTCCTGTCGCCTGGCGAGCTACACACGAGGGATCGCCAGGGCTTCCGGGGTGTCTCGTGAGCTCTGCTGGCTTCCAGGAGGCGGGGGCCCACAGCAACTTCAGGTTCGACCCTGGGTGTAGCCCTCAGGACCCCGAGTGACCCCATCTCCTCTCACAGCCTCAGTTTCCCCTTCTGTGATCTCTACGTACTAGAACTGCTCTGACAATGAAAGGAACTCCTGGGCGCGAGGCTCTCACCCAGAGGAGTGGCGGTGCCAGCTTTCCTCGCCCAGCAGAGGCCCTGTAGAGCCACGGCCAGGGTGAGGGGCACCCCTGTATGTGGAGAACTCACCCCAAGGGTGAGCCTGGCCTCTGCAGCCCTCGCCCTCCGTTGGGAAGGAACACAACCCATTAGGCGCCAGATCAACCTCGTTCCTTGTAGCCCAACGTGGACGAGGACATCGCCGACTGTTTATTGCTGTTCTGAGCTAATATTTGTTAGGGTGATTAATATGTTTTTCAGATATCCATGGCAGGCGTGGCAGGCCTTATTAATCTCCTCCCGCCAGAGCCCGGAAGGGTGGTGGGCAGGAATTTGTGAGCAGGCTCTGCACTGGGCATGGGGGTGCCCACCCACCCTGGCCTTCTTGCCAGCCCCCGCTGGGAGACGACCCCAGACAGTGCCCACCGTTACGGCCCCTGCCCGCTGCGGGTCCCACGCTGGGCCATCCTCGGCCTCCAAGCCAGCACAGGGACTGGGCCCTCCTGCCTTAGAATCCCAGGGACCACCTGGGGCTGGAGGGTCTTCTAACCCACCCACCCTGAGGGCATGGGAGTGGCTAGCTACACACAGCCACTGAACCCCGGGAATGTGGCCATCCAGGACGGAGGCAGCCCTGGCCCCACAGCAGCTCAGCAGCAGCCTGTGCTCCCCACGCAAACATGCTAACACGCTGGGCTCCACAGAGGAACGCGGCGGCCGCCAGAGCTGGGGAGGGTGAAGGGAGCCCAGGAAAGCAGAGGATGGTGCTCACAGGGGCGGGTGCAGGCAGAGCTCCAAGCTGTCCCTGGCTTGGCATGTGCTGGGCACCTGAGGTTCATCCCTCACGAAGAAGGGCAAATTATTGTATTTCTTTTATTCTTTCCAGTACTGGGAACTTACCCCAGGGCCTTTGCACTAAACTACATTCTCAGTGTGTGTGAGGGTGTGTGTGTGTTTGTTTTCAAATTTGGCTTTTCTTTTTACAGGATGAGCACAGTGCGGCACCGCGGGAGAGGGAGGGGTGCAGATCGGGTGTGGACGGGGCCATGACACACGCAGGTGGTGCTGGTGGCCGTGGGGTCCTGTGCACAGCCACAGCCCACAGCGTGCTTATAAGCTCATGCGCGCCGTGTCATTACATGAGCCCACGCCAGTGCACGGCCACGTCTACACTCCACAAGTCACGACAGACCCTGCCCTGGCTTGGTGTCCATGCGCCCCTGGGCTTGGCTGGAGGGGAGCAGATGTTGCTGGGCTGCGGAGTGGCGGCTGCCAGGGTACGCGGGCTCGCGTGGCCGCTGTGGCTTCTAACCTGGGGAAGGGCAGGCTCTAGACAGGTGAGGTCTGCGCAGACAGTGGCCGGCCCCAACTGCCGAGTGGCAGGACAGGGCAAGTCCAGGATGTGGCCGGCTCGACTTCTCCAGGCTGCACTCCCACCTTGTTCCTTGCCCCCAGACCCAGGGTCCCCCCAGAGCACTCGGGCCTGAGTGGAGTGCCCGGGGACCCCCAATCCCCAGGGAGGCCCCTGGCAGTGACTTGGAATCCGCTGGGCCTGGCACCCCCTTCCCTCCCATGGACGGACGCCATCCTCCCAGGCCAGGAGGAAAGCCCCTCAAAAGCTGCAGAGGTTCAGGAGACTTTTGAAAATAGCAACAAAAACTCCGGTGACCCCCAGGCAGCCACTTCTTGAGCCACACGCAGGCTGGACCAGGCCGCATTTGTTTCCAGGGGCCGAGGGGCAGGGGTCCCGGCCAGAGCCACCCCGGGGGTCAGAGGGCACATTCCGATGGCTGGGATGCATTGACAGGCCCTGTGCCCCACGGCCCCCTGGGAGACCTGGCCGGGCCTGCCAATGGCTTCCCGCGTGGCCACAAAGAGACAGGGCAGCCCGGCCTCTGAGCCAGCCACCTCCCGCAGACAGGAATCCCACCCCCCAAACCCCCAGCCTGGGGCTGCCCGAGCCACGCAGGCAATGGGGATCGGGTGCTGTGAGGCTTGTGCCTTGAAGTTGGAGACTGAGAACAGGGGTGACAGTCATGAGGTGGTAGGGGACAGTTTTTCTTGACCTTGCTCAAGAGCTGGGCAGGCATGGACTGGGTGCTCCTGCTGTGGGCTGCGGGGCCGTCCGGGCTAGGAGACCCCAGGCAGTCGGCTGCACCTCTCTGAGCTCAGTGGCCTCCGCTCTGAGGGCCCCTCGCTCCTGCCTGGGTCAGGACCATCCACCAGAAGGCGGCGGGGCACAGGGCCACGGACAAGACTTGAGATGCTCAGGCAAACAGGGTCTCAGCCAAGCAGCCTGGCCCGCACGTGGCTCAAGCGCAGAACAACTTTGTCGGAGAGCACCGTGTCGGAATTCCTTTCTCAGAGGTAAACTGAGGCCCAGGGACACACAGGCTGGCCACCGAGCGATCATCAGTCACCAGGGCCGGGCAGCCCCCGCAGCTTCGGGGTCCCACCTAGGGGGCTGAGGGGGAGGCCTTAGGTAGGTGGGTACAGCTCCCGATTAGGGAACCCCGTCTGCTCTCCTCTTCCTCCTTGCCCAGGCCACGAGGCAAGCTGTTTGGCTCTGCCACATCCTCCCACTGCAGTGAGTGGCCCAGCCCGAGCATAGGGCTGACCCACCGGGGTGGAGACCTCTGCACTGTGAGCTGAAGGAAGCCTTTTCTCTCTGTAAGTGGATTATCCCGGGTCTTTGTTTCATGGCGGGAAGCCCGGCTGTGACCAGGCCCTGGCTCCCAGGCAGCTCCGGAATTGGCCTCACAGGGGACCCCATGTGTGTACCCGACAATGTGCCCCCGTGTGTACCACAGAAGCCCAGCCTGGCCTGGCACACACCCCTCCACAGCGTGCAAGCCGCCTTGCTCGGCGAGGACCTCGTGCCAGACAAGAGAACAGGCTGGGGAAGGGACAGGAGTAGCCGGCGGTGGCCCTGACCCCAGGCCTTGGGACTCTGTTAAGGATGGCTGCGTGATTGTGGGCAGGTAGCTTAACCTCTCTGTGCCTTAGCACTCTCAGCTTTCAGGCAGGGATGACAGGAAGTCCCTACATCCGGGCGCCATAAGCCCGAAGGGGTCGGCCAGCGGGCAGCCTGGGCACTGGCTCACGGTTACTAATGTACCTGTTACAATTACCAATAACACGGGTATCCCAGCGCAGCGGCGGGACCTTGTGCGAGCTCCTTTTTCTCTCTGGGCCTCCGTTTCCCTGTCAGCAGAGGGGCCGCAGTCTGAACATCTGTCCCAGCCCCGTGTGAGTGGACCTCCAGCTGGACACCGCGGCCAGCTTGGGCTGGAGTCCTACCATGGGCTCACTGCCTACCTCGGTTTCCCGTTCCTAGCTGCGGAGGGGGACGTGGGAACAGCCACACCCAGGGGGCACAAAGCCCATCTGTCCTGTGACCTCAGGGAGCGGGAACCCCGGCGTGCCTGGCCCGTAGGGGTGGCTGTGTTTGCCTTGGCAGCCCGGCCAGACCGTGGGAGGACTCAGCCCTGGCACGGCCCGGAAAAGTCGGCTCACCCCGCAGCGGCCACCGGCGTCACTGAGGTCCCTGAGCCGCCTGTCGCCCATGACCTAAGCCCCACACCGGACATGACCACACGAGGGGCCGGCTGCTCACACAGGGCGGCCATTCATGGGACCGGCCAGCCGCTTGCAGGTGCCAGGCCCGGAGGGGACCTGGGGGACAGGGCAAACGTGGCCATGCCCGCAGAGCACACAGGAGCAGGCCTGCGTGGCCAAGGAGCGGGGACGTGGGCCAGGCAGCCCCCCAGTGACCTGGTTCTCTAAGGATGTGAGGACAGAAGGTGACTCTGTGGCTGGAGAGGACAGACCACCCCGTGGAGAGCGTGAACCCGGCCTGGGCAGGCTGCGGGAGTGGGGGGCCTCAGCTACACCCCCTCCTATCCCCGCTTGGGGTAAGGTCCAGGCTGGGCTTGAACCTGAGATCCTCCTGCCTCAGCCTCCCAGAATGCAGAGGTTACAGGCCTGTGCCACCACACCCACCTGGGCAGTATCTGCTCATAAAGAATTCAGTCATGCAACCGGGGGTTCCTGGGCCGCCTCCGCCAGCTGGCCACCGGGCCTGACCAGGAGTTGCCTTTCAGAGCCCGAACTTCCAACAGGCTCGTGACAGGGGCGCTGGCGGCCTGGGGACCCATGTTGAGAGCCGCTGGCCAGGTGCCCACACAGCTGCCTGGGAGCAGGTGGCCTCCCAGAGCTCCCCCAGACCCGGTGCGCACAGGATGCCGGCAGCGGGCCCCAGCCGCCCGCCCGGACGCCTCTAAGAAGCAACCGAGTTGCCCCAGCTCTCCACGCCCACACTGCCCGGCAGCCCTCAGGATCGCCCTCTCCCAAGGGCGTGTGCTAACCGGGCGCTCGTGCCCCCTCCAGGCTGCAAAGACAAAGCTCCTTGAAGCTCCCAGGCTGCAAAGACAAAGCGCACACGGGGCCTGCGTGCGGGGCGACGATGCGTGGTGGGGACTGTGGTGGCGCCGCCGCGGATTCAGACGGTGCGGGAGTGTGAACCCAGGACCCAGCCGGCCATGTCTTTATTTCTTTGAATAAATGTAGCAATAACATAGTTTAAATTTCAAGTAAGAGTTACTAACTTCTGAAATCATAGAAGGGCCTAATGAAGATATCCGGGAACTCGATCTGTCCTGGGGCAGAGGGCTGGGCCACCGGTGTGTCACTCTATTCTAGGCCAGGGCGTCCTCTGACCAGGAATTCCACAGGACAGTTCCCCTTGTCCAAACTGATGGGCAGCCAGATACCCTTAATCCCCTCTGGGAATCTGTGAGTTCGTTAGCATATTAAAGGCCCTGAAAAGGTCTGGGGTGGGGTGGGGGGGGAGACCTGATTCACTTTGTGAAGCCCAGGAGGGCATCAGGGCCCCAGGGAACTTGTCTGGTGACAGGCTTGTCCTGGGGCAGCAGCCCCTTCAAAGGTCTCCACCCCCAGGTCCCTGCAGCCTGAGCAGGAGGCTTGCCCCTTTCATTTGCTTATCCAAAGGCAGATTGGCGACTTTTCCAGGCTGGGCCTGGTGTGGGCAGCTGGGCCACAATAGGGACCTGACAGGTGAGTGTCCCTGCCTGGCCTGGCAGAGGCCCCCCGGCAGCCTTCCTGTCACCTGTGCGGGCACACACACAAACACACACACACACACACACACACACACACACACACACGCACGCACGCACGCACGCACACACACACACACACGAGACTCCTGAGACCCACTACTGCCATCCTGGGCACTGCAGGAAAGACAGAAAGGAACCAAACCACAGAACAGGGAGAAGAAACTAGGAATGACGCAGATGGGTGGGCTCTCGAGGGACACAGGCAGGAGACTGAGGCAGGCAGTCTGCGGGGCTGGGAAACGCAGCTTGCAGAGGAGCGGTCACGGAAGAGCTCCCTGAAGAAGTGCCGTTTGCGGTGAGACAGGAGGGCTGGGAAGAGAAGGACGGATGAAACAGTAGTCCAGAAGGAGGGTAGTGCATGTGCAAGGGCCCGGAGGCAGGAAGGAGCAACAATTAGAGCGAATATAGACAGATGATCTTGGAGGGCTCGCGTGAGGGGAGAGCCGGTGGGTGGCTGGTGTCAGCCAGCTACTTACTGCTGCCTGACAAGCCGTCTCAAAGTAGGGGCTGCGTAAGAACTGTCGCGGTGCTGCCGGGAGTTTGCGGAAAGGTCTTGGGGGAACAGTTCTGTTCCAGAAAGTTCTCCCAAGGCTCGGGGCAAATGCTGCCTCTTCGCACAGGCCTTCTACGGCTGGAGGTCTCTGTTCTTCCCACTGCTCCAAGGACATCTGCCAAGCGACCCTCCCCCCCCGAGTGCAGGGCTCTGTCGTGGGCCTGGGAAGGTCAGGCACCCACCCACCGGGAGCCCGACATCCACAGACGGCCAGGACAAGAGCCACTCATGGCAGCTTGTGTGTGCAGAGTCAGAGCTACAGCAGCAGACTGGGAGGAAGGACTTCGGCATGTGGAGCTGGGAAAGTTTCTTTTTGGCAGCAAAGCAAGTGCCCTGGGGCCCCTAAGTCTGGCACATGGGCTTCGGAGAGAGGACTTCATTTGGGAGAGGCAGGAATAGACAGGACTACATTTTTTCACTAGGCTAATTATGATTTTTCTAAATTTTCTGCTATGATCCCATCATGGTAGCATAAAAAAGAAAAAAACCTGGACTTTATTTAGATATTTTAAGGAATGATGGGCCAGGGAGAAGCAGGGCTGTGTGACTTTCATTGTGCCTCGGTTTCCCCAGCTGATGATAAGGGCTGTCCTTTAAAGGATCTTGTCCTAAGATTCTGAAAGTGATTGACACCATGGGCTGCTGAGCAGGGAGAGTTGGGCAGTCGCTGGCCACCAGCTGAGCTGAGAGGCTCAGGCACAAATGCCCACGGCACACGGCTACTACACCAGCCCTGGGACACCGCACCTGCACCTCAGGAGAGAAACCGCATCACAGAGAGGACATCACAGAAACAGCATCCGATGACCCTGTGTATGTGCAATTCTGCATTGCAAACATCCCTGGAGCAGGGAGCAGGAGATGGGACACAGAGACCAGGTGAGGCCGGCCCGGGAGGCAGCTTTTCAGGTTTACCAAGAACCAGCCAGGGAGGACACAGGGAAGGGCACAGAGGACCCTGCATCAGGGGTGGTCCCACTGTGGGAAGGGTGTCTGGGCTGGGCAGTCGGGGCACAGGAACCAAGGTGGAGGCCAAGGCTGCCTCCTGCAGCGCCCTGCAAGCCTCAAGTATGATTGGTACTTAGCTCAAGGACACTAGGGAACCATGAATGGTTCTGTCCCAGAAAGATCATGACCCACTCTCAGGAAGACCAGAACGCTCTGCCCCAGGTGGTGGCTCCCAGGGCCCTGGAAGCTTATTGACTTAGGAAGACTCTTTCTCAAATTAAAAAAAAAAAAAATTAAAAAGGGTCAGGGATGTAGCTCAGTGTGAAAGGCCTAGGCTTGATTCCATAGTAACAGGAAAAAAAAAGATACTAAAAGAAGCCACTTCAAGTGTAGCAGGAACCACATGACCAGCCTGATACCTGGTACAGGTTTTGTCATATCTGTCCCTGAGGTAGGGCCGGCACCCCTGCCCCTTTTCTTCTGAGATGAATATACTGGCCCTCGGAAACTGTATTCATTGCTAGAACAAATCACCAAAAATACCCAAGTCAAAAGAGAAGATTTTTTTTTGAGGCAGGGTCTTGTTCTGCAGCCCAGGCTGGTCCCAAACTCACTATGGAGCCCAGGCTGGCCTTGGACTCACAGCAGTCTTCCTGTCTCAGCCTCCTGAGTGCTGTGATTACAGGTGTATGCCACCATGCCCGGCTTATGTGGTGCTGGAGAATGGAACTCGAGTACTTAGCATTTGTCTTAGCACTTGCTAGGCAAGCACTTTACCTCCGAGTCATTCTTCCAGCCCCAAAGAGAAGAATTTTTAACTTGGCTCACGGTTTCGGGGGTTCAGTCCATGGTTACCTGGCTCTGAGGCAGGAACATCATGGCGGATAGGTATTGGGGTGGGAGAGCTGCTCACCTCAGCAAGGAAAGAGCGAAAGAACCCTAGAAAAGTTCTGTTCTTCAAAGTCATCCCCCCCACCCCCATGCCCTTCCTCCTCCAGCCAGCACCCGCCCCCTGCTGACCTACCAGCTAGGAACTCACAAAGTTAGTCCATCGACGAGATCAGCCCCTGGCAGTCCATTACCTCTGCAGCCCCACCTCTGAGCAGTGCTGACATGAGTTTCTGGAGGATGCTTATTTGAACCATAACTCTCTTAAAGGCCTACTGGATCAGAACTCAGAACATTAGAAAGAATTTTTTAAAAAGTGAGCAAATACTGAGTATCGGCCCTGGCAAGGGTCATAGAATCGATCCATCTCAAAGATAGGGAAACTGAGCCTTGGAGAATGGTAGCAGCTGTCATGGCATCCAGGCTGCCAGGATCCCCCATCCCCCCAAGGACAACTGCCCAGGTCTTCCCCTTCCCCTGCCCAGCCTCCCCTGTGGTCCATTTGCGGCCCTCAGGTGGGATTCTGCATCCACCACCCTCCTAGGGCCCAACCTGCTCCGGAGAATCGAGCTGGTTCAGCCTGCTGCCCAGGAGAGCTCTGCCAGCTGCTCGTCACTCACATTCTGGCTCCTCCAGAAAGACAGGGAGCCACGCCTCGTGCTCTGAAGAGACCCTCGTCAGTCTGTTAGGAGCGAGGAGTTTGTTTTTTTGTTAATATTTTTTCTGCATGGCATGCTGCAAATAAGAACATTCAGGGAGCAAATTGGTGGCCTATTTATTGCCGTAGGTTCCTCGGCGGCGCTAGGCCAGTCATCGTGGCGGCCTCTTGAAGGGCGAACTCAATTCCGCCTGGTTAAAGCGATCAGGCCTCCGCTCGCTCGGGGGCTGCATTTTGTCAAGCAGGAGCAGAGCGCGACCAGAAACACGCGAGCTAATAGCATCGTGGGATGGAGCCCCCCGCGGGCCATCGCAGCCTGGCAGGCCACCGGGCCTGGGACAGGGAAGGTGGCTGCTGCTCCTGCCCGGCCAAACTGGGTTGTCAGCACCGTAAGGCACTGCCAGGTACCCAGACAGGCACCAGGAGGTGGGGCTCCTTGGCAGAGGGGCACTGGAGTTCGAATCCCAAGACAGATCTCTCCTGTTTGGGTGACCTTGAGTGACCTCTCCATACCCTGCACCCCTTCATGGAAAATGGGTTTTGCATGAATCACCTTTGCATCACTATAACAACATTCCGAGTTACCAGCTTACAAAGGCGAGAAGTTTTGGAGATGTCTGTCCATGATCCGTTGGGTCTATTGCCTTGGGCCTGTGACAGGGTAGTGTGTGATGGCAGGAGTGTCTGATGGGACAAAACCACTCTGGTTACCACCAGGACACCAAAGGGAACAAGGGAGGAGCCAGGGCCTGAAACCCCTTCAAAGGCACTGCCAGTCACCTAAAGGCCTATAGCTAGGCCCCACCTCCTACAAGCTGCACCTCCCACTAGGCCCCACCTCCTACAAGCTCCACCTCCTACAGGCTCCACATCCCACTAGGCCCCACCTCCCACTAGGCCCCACCTCCTACAGGCTCCACCTCCTCACAGTTGTGTCCTGGGGGGATAAGCCTTCGGTGGATGCTCAGATTCAAATTACAGCAGGTGCACTGAATGCCCACTCTTAAGGGTTTTAAGGCAGGTAAACTAAGTTAATAATACCTGGCCCGCAGAAAGCTAAACACATGCTAGATGGTAACGTTATTGGAAGGACCATTTGGTCTACGGTTTGCAATCTGCAGTCTATGCATGTGGGTCCTCAGACGGGGCACTGACTCGGCCCTGGCTCCTCTTTCTGGTCGGTTCTGAGGTGACACTCATGCCTCTGCCGCAGGGCCTGGGAGCGTTAACCCTGGGATGGAACACCAGTGGAACTGTAGCCAGATGTGTGGCTGGCACTCTCGGGGGCAGGGCAGCATACTGCTGGCAGGAATGTGACTTGGGCCAGTCACTTGAAGAACAGCTTGGCACCATGATGCTCCGGCGAAGGTGTACCTGCCCCCTCACCCTGCACTGTCACCCCTAGCGATGCACCCGAGAAGGCTCCCAACACCTGTGGGCCGAGGGTCCCAGGCGGCCCCACTAACACCTCCTACTGTCCTGTGTCTCATAGGAGCAGAAGGTGGCAGCCTGTCTTGCTGGGTACCTACACCCCCCACTAGGCATGTTCTTTTCTTTGTATAAAGCTGCTCGGTAAAAATGATTTTTTAACACAGGTTGGAGTCAGGACAGCCTAGCTGTGAGGCTTACTGGCGCAGTGACCTGGGCTGGGCCACCTGCAGTCTCCCGTGTGGACTGGGTGGGCAGGAAGGAGCTACTGAGGTCTGGGGCAGAAATCGGGCCAGCCTTTGCCCCCATGGCTCTGCAGGGCTACCCGGCTGTCTGGCCCCTTCCATCTCCCCTCCCCCAGCCTCGGACAGACCTCGGTGACACCCAGGGCAGCCCCAGAATGTGTCTGAGCCCAGCAGTCAGTCCTGAGGCCTCAGCCCCACACCCAGCTGGGCCAAACCTCCCGAAGGACCAAGGGAACTTCCCAGCTCACCCTTCTCCGTCCGTGTGGTGCTTGACGATGTTGCCAACAGCATTGTTTTGAGCGACTTAGTTCTAAACTTCAAGGGACAGGCTTGGTCCTGAGTGTAGTTAAAGCACAAACACATCTGGAAGGCTAAGTTAGAAGGATTCCATGTTTGAGCCCAGCCTGGGGCAACTTAGCAAGAAATCCTGACTCAAAATAAATTTTTTTTAAAAAATGGGCTGGGGCTGTACCTTGGGGTGAAGGCCCACATTGTCCTCCTCCCCGAGTCACTGAGGAAGGAAAAACTGGACCACCATGCCTTCGTCTACACCCAGAGAGAGCTGTACTCCTGGGTCTCCCGCCCCACCATCATCCAGTCCAAGCCCGCGTCCATGCCCCCAGCTGCCAGACCCCCCCCCCCCTCCCACGCAGGACAGCAGAGCCCATGCAAATCCTGCTCCGTGGCTGGCCAGGAGGAGGCAGCGGGCAGGAAGGGGCAGCCTGCGGCAGGGGTTGTGGCCATTCGGAGCATGTGTGGGTGGTGAACACTTACTCCTGGCCCGCCCAGCCGGCCAGAGGTGACCTCAGAACATCCCTCCTTGGCTCCCCAGGGACTCCTGGATCACGAGGACCATGGGTACGGGGGCTCGGCCCACAGACAATGGACAGGCCCAGCAGGGCCAGGGGAGCCCGGGGCACTGGCCATGACATCTGGAGCGACGGCCAAGCGGACGGGAAGGAGTCCCGGCCCTGATCCCAGCAGCAGACATGGTGTGCAGTGGCCTGAGTCACTCAGCAAACCCTGGCAGGATAATCACAAACAGCGACCAATGTCTGCAGTGACACCAGACATCCTGCGAGCTGGACTTGAGGCCGCGAGTCTCCAAGGACCTAGAGGTCAGGATGGCCACGGTCTTGCAAGGAGGAACCACAATTCTTCCCATCTTACCATGGGGAACACTAAGGCTCCCAAGCAGCTGGCTCCCGCGCCCGGCAATGCCCGTGTGGCCAGGCCATGGCCGGGACGGGGCTTCCGGCCCCCCTTCTCCAGTCACTCACCAGAGTGTAGAGGCATCAAAACAATGTTTCTTCCCAGAAACCCGTTTCTTTCCGCTCATCAAGAAGGTCGCCAGAGCCAGGGCTGGATGAATGGCTCAGTGGTTATAGTGGTTGCCTAGCTAAGTGCTAAGTCAAGCGCTAAGTACCCAAGTTTGATTCCCCAGCACCACATAAGCCGGGCATGGTGGTGTGCACGCCTGTAATCCCAGCACTTGGGAAGCTGAGACAGGAGGATTGCTCTGAGTTCAAGGCCAGCCTGGGCTGCAGAGTGAGACTCTGTCTCAAAAAAAAAAAAAGCCCCCTAGAGCCAGACCCTTGTGTGGTGTCTTAGGGGCCCGCGCGGGCCTCCTGACCCCCACTTTACTCATCTATGAGTTTCCAAGATCCCCCACCGAAGCCCATCCCAGCAGAGCCCACGCTGCCTTGCCAAGCTCGGCACGGGGGCAATCCCGGCCTTTGTAATCCTAGAAATACTGAAAATAGCTCACAGACATCCCCGCCCCCACCGTGCGCCCGGGGCCAGCAGGGTGGCCCCAGGGCCTGGCGCTGGGGACACACAGGGCACCCTTGGTCTCCACACTGGGCGGCCCAAGGGCAGCTCTGCAGGCCGGCGGACCCTCCGGTGTGTTTGGTGTTCACCTCTCCTGCCCGAGGCCAGCCAGCCCCGTGGGGCTGGGTGGGGGCTGGCGGCCCATGGAGCCCCCTTCAGCTGGCGGGACATCAAACAGGCACAAACTGCTTCCATGTGGTGCCAGCCCACGGCCTGCGGCCTTCACGTCGGATTAGCCCTCAGGCGCTCGGACGGACGTGTCCTCACAGTTCCCTTTCATGTTAGCCCACAATTTGAGTGTCATCAGGCAAAATCAAGGCTAATTGTGAACAGGCCTGCCCGCCCCCCTACTCCCCTCCACATCTGGATCCCACCACTGCCTCCCGCCGGGACCTGCTCAGGCGGTGAACCCTCCCAGTCCGTGGCCGTGGCCGCTGCACTGGCTCGCCCCGCCGAGTGGTGGGCCTTGGAAACCCTGCCATCACCTCCCTCCTCCCAACCCACCCCTCATGACCCGTCATCCACTGCACAGGGGAAAGGACTCCTGTGCTGGAACAGTGTGAAGGAAGAGACCCAACTCCTCCTCAGATCCCCAAGCCAGTGTCTGGTGTGGGCTGGCATCACCCTCAGGGGCAAGAAGGGGGAGTCACAGGAAATCTGTCTGCGTGCCAAGAATCCCTCGGGTAGGAACAGTGTCCCCAGGGACCCAGGACTCCGGAGAGGGATAAGTCCCTGGGGGCAAAGTGTTAGGGAAAGAGATGTTCTAAGCTCGGATTGATGTCAATTCTGCAGCCAGAGCACCCCAAAGAGGTGGGGGGCCTTGAGTTGGGAAAATACTCATTGTTTCTACTTTAAAAAGTCCTATGGAGCTGGGCTGGTGGTGCAGGCCTGTCATCCCAGCACCCCAGGAGGCTGAGGCAGGAGGATTGCCCATTGGAGCCCAGCTCACAGTTTCAGAAGGTCACAGTCCACTCAGGAGTGGCCAGCAGCAATGGAAGTACCGGGCAGAGGCCGAGGTGGAGGCAGCTTCTCACGACAACACACACAGGAAGCCCAGTCAAGGCAAGGTGAGACTCGTCTTCCAGGAAAGGCAGGAAGCAGCTTATATATCCTTCCAGGTCTCATCCCAGGGATCAGCCCCTCCTGGATCCAGGTGTGGAAGGTGTGGTAAGATCCCACTACATGCCTGTAATCCAATTTACACACCTGTAATCTACTTTACACACCTGTAATCTACCCCTCCAGACTAGGCCCCAATCCCCCAACAGCACATAGTTCAGTAGACAATCCATAACATTCAAATACATGAGACTTCGAGAAACGTTCCAGATCCAAACGACAGTAGGCTCTATTCCCACTTCCCAGGTATAGACACTGAGGCTCTGCATACGCCAGGATTCAAGTTCACAGTGTAAGGTGACAGGGCACAACTGAAAATCACCAGGATTTTGAGTCAGCCACTAATCCTGGGCCTGGTGGTGAGTAATTGCAAGAATGGAATTGGGTCATGGGCATAGCACAGCGGTTAGAGCACTTGCCTAGCCTGAGCCATGCCCCAGGTTCAATCCCCCAGCCCCACATAAAAATTATCTGGACGTGGTGGCACCCACCTGGAATCCTAGCATTGGGAGTCTGAGGCAGGAGGGTTGCTGTGAGTTCAAGGACAGCCTGGGCTCCATATGAATTCAGGACTAACCTGGACCATAGAGTGAGATCTTGTCTGGGGGGGGTGGAGAGGGAGAGAGAGAATGGAATGGGTGAATACAGCGTGCCCTTGTCCTGGCCTTCAGGACACATCAGGTTTTTTCTCTTTGAGGTAAAAAGCAGCGATGGAGAAACATCCCCACTTCGTTTACTGGGGTCGCAGGAGGGAATGGAAGGGCACGCCGTCCCTGTCGTTGGCACCTGTCGGGAGCGAGGCCGTGGCGGCTCGGACAAATGAAATTCTGACAAAGCGTGTCACGGGCTTGAAGCATCTGTCACGGAGTGGGGACGGAGCGCGCCGGAACCGGGACAGGTGCCACAGCCTCCAAGGATGGCGACCTTCCCTCTGACCTTCCCACTGGGTTCTGGAAACATCCCCTGGATGGTTTATCTTAATAAAAGCGCCTGGATGGAGAGGAGTTCATTTGAAATGGTTTCCTCGGCCGGCTGTTTGTGCCCAGCACCCGTGTGCAGCCGGCCCCGCTGGTCTCCAGCAGGTCCTCAGCCCAAGGGACCACGGGGCCGTGATGCCGGTGGGGCCGGCATCGCAGGGGCTGAGCGGGCGACCGCAGCTGGAGGTGGACCTGATCGCAGACCCACTGGCAGGCAGGCCTCTCCCTAGTGGCCTCCCTGTTCTGAGGTTCCAAGGGCAGAGGACAGAAACCTAGATGGCCACCTTGTAGATGTGGAAACTGAGGCTCGAAGGAAAGGTGCCAGGGGATGTGGTTGCCATGGCAACTGCCAGGGCTCTGGACCCCTGCTTGGCAGAGACAGTAAGCACTTCGGAAGACCCAGATCCCCAGCCCGGCATGGCTGGTCCCAGCCAGCCGCCTGGGGGACAGGGTGGCACTCAGACAGTGGTCACACACGTCACAGAAGCCTTCAGGGTCACAATCACACAGCTTTCCCCAAGGGTACAAGATCCTCAGCCAAGCCGGTGCTGCAGGCCTGTCACCCCAGCACTCTGGGAGGCTGAGGCAGGAGGATTGCAAGTTTGAGCCCACCCTGGGTATCTTAATGACCAAACAAGACTCCGTCTCAAAATCACAAGTAAAAACCAGGCTGGGGGATACAATTTAGCGTGCAGGCCCTCGACTTGATCCCCAATACAAAAAAAAATTCATTAACTAATCAATTAAAAATAAAAACAAAGGCCTCACACACAGTGCCTGCTTCAGGTGTGAAATCCCCCCTGTGCCTACCCCCGCCACCCCTTCCTGTCTCGCTGAGGTAGGAGCCTGACCCGCCTGCGCGTGTGGCCAGGGTGGAGAACGCGAGGCGAGCTGCCCGTGGTCTGTGTGGTCGTGTTTACATTTGCAATAAAAGCAAGCAGGTGCCAGCAATTTAGCTAATCAGGTACCATCCTGGCCCAGATGCCTGCCCGCAGCCCTGTGTCCCTGCCTGAGCTGTAATTAGCCTGGTCCCTGGCCCTGCCCGTGGCTCAGATTACTGCAGGGGTGACATGGTCGCCGTAGTGGGTGTTGGGGGGGGGGGGGGGCGACTGGATGACAGCCCCCAGGAAGGTCCTGTCCCAGGGCTCAGCTGGCCTCTGCCGGGCCCCAGCGACACCGAGATGAGCCTGTCTGTCTTTCTCTGGATCCATTATACCTGTTAGGGAAGATGAACTATCTCTAAGAGTTATTCTGGCCCCAGATCCTCAGACAAACCCTAGCCAGGGACAGGCTTTGTGCCCTGAGGTCGCTTGTTGGGCTTGGTCTGTGCGGTCTAATAGGATGTCTCTCAGTATACAACGCTAGGCACACAGTTTCGCTTGTATGTGTGAACCAAGGCGCGCGTCTTTGGCAGCCTGAACCTCAGTCTCCCCATCTGTCCGGTGCATGGGTTGGACTAGACCCACATTTCTTAATCCCAGCACTGGGGCAAGAGGCACTCATTTCCCGCGGAGTGGACCATCCTGGGCGAGGGACGAGGGGCAGCACCGGCCCTGGCCTCCACCCCGGAGTGCCAGAAGCTGCCTCCTCCCTTCCACTGGGAGCCGCAACATGTCTGCAGACCACACCAAGCCTCCCCCAGGCACGGGGCATGACCAAGACCTCCAGGGTGAGGCCTGAGCCCCTCCCACCCTAGAGTACCCAGGGGCACTTGGGAAAAAGGTGGTACCAGGGCCCAGGGCAGGGACGCCATGGCTTCCGAAGGTCCCCGGGGACTCCAGCGACCTGGGAGGGCTGGGACCTCGGTATCTAAGCGATCCAAGAGGCCGCCACCCCTGCCTGGGCAGACGCATGCCTGGTCCTTCCTGGCTGGCGGGCCTGCCAGCACAGCAGCCTCCAGGTCCCTAGGGACCCCACCTCTGCGAGGGGTTTGTATTTCTCTTAGCAAACGTTATTTAACCAATTCTAAGTCAAGTAGAATCCAATAAAATGCAATCCCTGCCACACTTCGCAGATAATCGGCCCGACTGGCACCTTGTCAGTGTGTGGGGTGACACCAGTGGGGACAGCGCCAGTGGGGACAGCAGGGCCTGGCTGACCCTGCCTGGGGCTTCCTGCAGCTGAAGAGCTCCATGCCACCTGTGATCCTCCTGGCCCACGGCCTCGGCTGTCCCCTGGGGGTGCTCAGCTCCCACAGTGGCGTCCTCCTGAGGGCTTGAGGCCAGGATCCACCCCACCCTACTCCCTGTTCTCCTGTCCCCGTCTCCCCACCCTGTCTCCCCGCCCATCCCTCTTCCTCTGTCATCTCCCCCCTCCTGTCTTGCCTCATCTCCTGTCCCTTGTTCCTGGCCCCGACCATATTGGAGATTTTGAGCCTAGTCTTTGCTCTGAGTTACAAACAAAACTCTTATTTCTCTTATTGATTGATTGATTGAGGGTTTTGCTAAGGCTCTAAGATGCCCGGGAAGGACCCGAGGTTACAATCCTGCCGCCTCTGCTTCCGAGAGCGTTGGAATTACAGGTGCACCCAGGCTGACCTCTCTGAGCACCAGTTTCCTCGGCTATAAAATGGGGATGAAAGTGCCCATGGGGTTCAGTGGCAGGGGTTCGCCCACTCGGTGATCATGGCATCTGGGGCTGGGGGACTGTGTGACCCCCAAGGCAGGAGCTGGTGCTCATGCTCGGGCTGGAACAAGCCCTGGCCTGCTCGTGGGGAAAATGACCAGCCCCTTGCCTGGGGACTGGAAGGCTTGGTAAGGCCACGTCCCTTTCCCAGGTGCTTGAAATCTGAGACAGGAGAGAGAGGGAGGAGCCAGCTGGGGGCCAGGAGCATCCCGGTGGACACCCGGCTGTGGGCAGACTGCTCCACAGAGACCAGTGCCATGGCAGTGTGCAAGGTGCCTCCTGTCCCCTCAGTCCATGGAGAACCCCCGGCACCCTGGATGTCAGATCACAGAGCCAGTGGACACCTGTGGCCTTCCCCGCTCCTCCAGGAGCACAGCCAGGATCTCCCCAGTCATCCCAACCCCCGCTCAGCCCGTGGGAGGCCCCCGCAGGACACTGCCACCTTGCCACCTGCGAGGGCCCCAGTGTGGCTGGTCCTCGTGCCAGAGAGACCTCTGCTCCCCTCACCTCCTGATCCCCACGGTGGGTCACACAGGAGGGGCACAGCCTGTGCGGGCAACCGAGGAGGACGGTCCCGTGTGTGTCCAAATGCCCTCCAGACCCCTGAGCCAGGCTGCTGTGGTTTAATCTGAAATGTCCCCCAAAGTTCATGTGCTGATAGCTCGGTCCCCAACATAGCAATGTGGGGTCTTGGAAAGGTGACTGGTCCCCGAGGGCTCTGGCCTCGTCCCTGGATCTGTGCCCTGATGATTCAGGGCTTTGTGGGCTCTGAGGTGGTGGAAACCTTGGAGGGCTCCGTGGAGGAAGCTGCCCGGGGTCCGGCCGTCTGTTTTGGCCCTTCCTGAAAAGGTAGCCGTCGTGTGTGGGACCATGGGACAACCCTCGCAGGGAAGGCGACCCGAGCCATGCAGGAAACAAGCCTCCTGAGGCCACAGACAGTGGGACGGACTGGCCCACGGGGAGTGAGCTCCCCATCCCAAGGGGTATCCAAGCACCTGCAAAGGCACCAGAGCAGAATGACAGCATTAGGAGCCTGACTCGCTAACAGGAATGAGCACCTTTCTTAAATAGAATAAATTATCTTTATTGTGCAGCGTCACCCAGCCAACAAGGTGTTACCTGATGCCTACAAGCGGGGAAACTGAGACTCCAAGAAGCCAGGAGCCTGATCTGGGAGCTGAGCTCTGAGCCATTGTGTGAGGCTGCCCCCTGCCTGGGGTTTGCGACACTCTGCTCCCTGCGCCAGAGCTGGGCACAGGTTCAGGTTCAAGGGTGTTGAGCGGGGAGCCCCTGGGGGCCTGCCTGGCTGTGCTGCAGGGCCTCCAGGATGCACACAGCAGGGATGGAGCTCATAGGCCCAAAGAGCCGGCCAGACCCAGAAAGACTAAGTTCAGCTCCAGCTCAGAAGGTCCCTGGTGCTGCCAGGCTCTGGGGAGGGTAGAGACGGGACCCCATGCCAGAGGCCTGGGGGACGGGGGGTGGGGGGGCCTGGCCTGCCTGTGCAACCCACCTCCTATTTTCTATTTAAATGCAAATTTTGACTTTTCACTTGGCAGCTAGCAAAAGTTTTCTACACAGGAATGAGGGTCGTGACAATAATTTATCCATGGCCCCTTTCTAACAATTATTATTTGTTCAAGGGAAAAGACAGAGCCTGCAGGGGCTGGGTCCGGGAGAGCCCGGGTGGCCACCGGGGCCAGGAGACACTGGAGCCCTCTCCTTGAGGCGGGAGACCAGCGGCATGCAGAGGCTGCCATGCTGGGGACCCTAGCCCTGGGCACACCTAGGCAGGGAGCTAGTGCGTGCTGAGGCTGGATCCCTGTGCACAAGCTGGGGAGGCCGCAGAGTTAGGGAACACCCATCCTGACAACAGGGACAGAGGAGGAACTGGAAGGTGACATCCAGGGTCCCCCAGGCGTGGTGTGACTTGAGGGCCCAGATGAAGGCTTCTGAGTCTGCTTGGAAGTCTCTGAAGGCTTCCTGGAGCAGAGGGGACGGCTGCTCAGTCTTTAAATGCACCCAAGTGTCAGCCAAGAGAGTCACACTCTGCCCGAAACAGGGTCCCTTGGTGTCATCTACACAAAAATCTATCAAAGAAAAAAAATGGACAAGTTCAAATGGAAGAATGTGTGCTACCTGCAGACAGGCGTGCAGATCCCAACCACACTAGGTGGCTGGGCCGCCAGGCTTCAGGGCCCCAACCTTCCCCCACCCCCACCCCCCGGGGCTCCACTGCCGGGCTTCCGCAGGCCCAAAGCCACCAACAAGTGCAACTCCAGCTGCGTCCTCTTTAGCTCTGCCTCTGGGTTGAGCTCCGAGTGGCACAGCCCAGGGAGGTTACATGGTCCAGCCTCGCCTCCTGCAGGTGTGCAGAGAAGTGGCAAAGCCCAGGGTAGCCACCTGGCCGTGATGCTACAACACAGCCCACTGGTGTCAGCATGGGCTGGATGGCCCAAGGGCCTGTCCCTGCCTTACAGGCGACCTAGAGTTAAGGTTTGGGGTCCACAGTCTCCTCAGAATGGGTGGGCCTGTGCCAGCCTCTCCTGACCCTGGACCTGACCAGGATTGCTGATTTACTTCCAGGTTCAAAGTTCAAAGCCAGATGTCAGCACCCAGCACCTCGGTGCCCAGCACACACTGGCGTGCGCGTCTGATCCTGGGGTCCAGCCAGGACCAGCGTCTGCTCCTCCCTTCCTGCTGAGGAAGGAAAGAAGGTCCTCAGGCGTTTCCTCTGCAGTGGCGATTCTGAAACTCAGCCCACGGGGCCAAGACCGATGGGGTACCACACTGGGGCGTCGGGCTCCCTGTGAGTGGCTGATAAGAGGGCCCGCCCGTCCCATCCCCACGGCCTGTCTGTCAGCCTGCTAAGCACCATTCTTACAAGTCCCCCTCCCCCTTTCATTAATACGCAGGGTGAATAGAACGCTGAATAAAAATCAGGCCTTGCCGCACAATGGTAGGATTGAAAGGTAACTGTCACTAGAAGGGACCGGGACAAAGGAGCAGACGCAGCGCTCGGCGAGTGATTCTTGGCTTGTCATCTCAATGGGCTGTTTCCAGAGATTGGGCGTGGACTGGTCTCTCTTTCTTTTGAATAGCATTTATTACCATGCTTTTAAAAATTGTGTATGTACAGTGTGTGCATGTGTGTACATGTGTGTGCATGTACATGTGCTTGTATGTGTATATGTGTGTGCACATGTGTGCGTGTGTGCTTGTACATATGATTGTATGTGTGTGAATGTGTTGCTGTGTGCTTATACATATGTGCAGTGTATGTATGTGTGTGCAGGTGTGCTTGTACATGTGTGTGCTTCCATGTGTGCTGGTACTCTGTGCATGTGTGTGCATGCATACAGTGTGCACGTGTGTGCTTGTGTGTGCGTGTGTGCTTTCATGTGTGTGCATGCAGGTATGCAGTAATACGTGCGTGTATGTGCTTGTACATGTGTACATGTGTGTGCTTGTATGTGCGAGGTGTGTGCTTGTGTGTTCAGGTGTGCTTGTACTTGTGTGCGCATATGTGTGCTCATGTGCTTGTGTGCTTGTACATGTGTGCATGTGCATGTGTGTGCACGTGTGAACATGTGCATGCAGCCATGTGCAGGTGTGTGTGTGTGTGTGTGTGTGTGTATGTGTGCATCCTCTCTTCACAAGCTCCCTTCATGCAGAGATGCCATAAAGAAAATGTTATAATTCTTTCTCCAAAAAACAAAACAAGATAAAATAAGACATGCCACTGATCCGGGAGGCCGAGAACAGAGGATTTATGTGGGGAGGGAACAGTGACAGAGAGGGGGACCGATGGGGGGAGAGCCAGGGACAGAAGCGTGCAGCTGGGTGTGAACCCCGACCTGCAGTGGACAGGCCAGCTTGGACCCCAGACTCTACCGGGTGATAAGATTAGTGACCTTAGCATAGAGCAACATCTCCTGTGTCCCCTTCAGGGACAACGTCAGAGGCCGCCTCGCTGGCTGGGCCCTGCCATCTTGCTCAGGGCAGCTCACAAGGGCACCAGGGCATCCTTACAGTATGGCACAGGGCACCAGGGCATCCTTACAGTGTGGCCCAGGGCACCAGGGCGTCCTTACGGTGTGGCCCAGAGACTGCCTAGCCAAGTTGTGCTGGGACACCTCGTCCTTGGGGAGGCATCAGGAAACCATCTCTCTGGCCAGGCCCGAGCTCAGAATGACAAGACAAATCACAGGAAGTGGCATGCAACAGCCAGTGTGCCAGAATCATACTTTCCATGTCTCCAAATGAAAAACAGGTGTCCTTTCAAAGAGCTCTGGCCCTCTCTCTTGTCAGGGGGGCCACGTGAGCAGGAGCAACACAAACCTGAGGGGCCCAGCGGTGCCCGAACCAGTGTCTCAATCCCCAGACCTCAGTTTTTCTCATCTGCAACATGGGCCTGTGGAATCTGATGGTGGTTTGAAACAGTTTCCTTTGAAATCACAGAGCAGGAGATCATTTCATGGGGGTGAATAGACTCAGTCACCATGCAAGTTCACTATCTGTCCAGGAGAGGGGCTGAAGAGAGGCCAGCAGCAGTGCCGGGTGCTGGCAGGGACGAGGACAAGCCAGGTCAGGCATGGCTTTTTGGTGGAAATGGAAAAGCAGGTGATTTCTTTAAGAAGTAAACACAGCACCATCCAGCCCAGGCATTGCACTCTGGGCATTTATTAATGAGGTTACACTCCATGAAAACCTCCACAAGGATACATACAGCAGTCTTATTGGTAAAAACCCCAAACTGGAAACCAACTAGATGTCCTTCAACAGGTGAATGGATAAACAGAGGACAGGCCATCAACACAACAGAATACAATTCGCAGTGCCAAGGAGTACAGCAGGGGGCACAGGGACCTGGTGGTATCTAGAGAATTCTGTTCGTTAAGGGCTAGAGGATAGTGCAGAGGTTAAAACACTCACCTAGCAAGCTCAAGGCCCAGAGTTCAATTCCCCAGCATCACATAAAGCTCAGAATGGTGGCGTATGCCAGTAATCCCAGCATCTGGGAGGCTGAGACAGGAGGATTGCCTTGAGTTCAAAGCCAGCCTGGGCTATAGAGCAAGATCCTGTCTCAAAAAAGGGGGGAGTGGGGATGGAGCTCAAAACCTAACACACTCCAGACACAGGATTCTGGGCACACCCACCGTTAAAAGGAATTGTCCTAGAGACAACTGCAGGGCAGAAGGCGCTGGTGGGCTGTCCAGGGGTGACACCAGGAGCTCTGGGAAGTGACACTGTCAACATGGAGGTGGGGACACTGGGCCCCAGCATTCGCAGGACAGTGCCACCAGGGAACCCAGGCCCAGAGAGTATGCTGCTCTCTGAAGGACGTTGAGTGACCCTACAATCATATGCAAATGAAGTTTATTTAAAAACACAGCAAAACCCACAATGCAATTCAGCCCACATATGTGCCAGGTGGGCACAGAGAGGCTGTGGTAAAATTGGGGTCCCAGAGCATCACCTCTTCTCCGCCACCCAGGTGCCCACAGCTGAGTCCTCTGGGGTCTGTGGGAGCCTGAAGGTGACCCAAGCTTGGGAACGCACCTGTACCAGTGGTCAGCTGAAGTTTCTAGACCTTGCCAGCAGGGGCTCCAGAAGGCCACACCTGACTTGAGCCTTTGGCTGGTGTGGACACTCGCTGCGCGAGCCCTGGGAGGACTTCAGGCTGGGAAAGAGGGGACAGAACGCAGCAGGCCCAGGCAGAGTAGATGACGTCATGAGACATATCTGTGCCTTTTTATAGGTGGGGCCGGCCAGGCCACACCCGGGCCACACCCACTGCCACGCCCCTCCCGTCAGCCACACCCATGTGCCACCCCAGGCCACACCCATATCACTCCAGCCACACCCACCCTTCACTCCCCATTCCTCCCCTCTGCTACCATCTGTTCACAGGGGTGGGTTCAGCCGTGGTCAGCCCCTCACCCTACAGGCCAGCTGCCCCGTCTCACCGTGGGCCTACACTGGGACCACAGGGAGCTCTGGGAACCCCCAGAACAGGGCCACCATGGCCCAGCTCACTCAGAGGACACCATCACACCATCCCCACCAGGAGCACCAGCCCAAGGGAAGGATACTGTGGTGGCTGATTCTGTGCCAGCTTGATTGGGCCACAGGAGGCCCAGACTGCTGGCTCCACATCACCCCTGGGTGTGTCTGTGACGACGCTTCTGGAAGGGATGAGCGTGGGTTGACAGCTGGCACAGCAGAGCCTGGCGTGAATGGGCCCAGGGCCCACCGCTGGCCCACAATGGCTCAAGGCTGAGGAAGGCTGGGCGCGCTGTGCTGCCCTGCCCCTGAGTGGGGACACGTGTCTTACCTCCTCCTGCCCCAAGGCACAGGCTCTGAGGACTCACACTGCCACTCGGCTCCCCTGGGTCTCCTGTGGGCACACCACATTTCTCCACAATCACACGAGCCAAAACCTTATCCTGAATCTCTAGACAAGGCCAGCAGTGCAGGCCTGTGAACCCAGCACTCCAGGAGGGTGAGGCCAAAGGATCGTGAGTGCCCAGTGCCAACACCAGCCAGTCAATCTTGCTGGTGATGAGGGAGTGATCACTGTACTCACAAGATACAGCGATCTCCGAGCATGCTTTAGGCCCTGCCCCAGGACCTCTGTGGGTACGAAGTCACAGATGCCAACAACCCTTACGTGAAGTGCTGCTGATATTTGTACACACCTGTGCGTACCCTCCTGTCCCCTTCAAAACATCTCTAGATGCTGACCGCACGTCCACCCTGCCAACAGCCCAGGCGCCCAGGCGCCCCCGCGCCCCCGCAGCAACACGGCCCGTCATGGCTTGGCACCTGCAGGACTCCCCACACCTCCTCCGTGCCACCTTGCCCAGATCGAAACGGGGCAGGTGCGGCCAGCTGCGTAGATGAGAACGTCAAGGCACGGGCTCCTCACCCGGAGTCACTCACGTCCACACAGCCCCGCGGGACGTTGGCCGAACCAGCCTGCCCGACCCTCGGCTGGCCCCCACCACTCTACTCTGCACCCTCTAGACAACAGAACTCCCAGATGGTGGCTGACATGGAAGATGTGCCCCAAGCCTCCAGCGCCTGGGCAGGCGACACACGTGGAGTGGGCCTGGGACAGACAGCACGTGAGTTACACAGCAGACGGCGGGAGTGGCAGGGAGGGGCATCACAGGGCTGGGGTCCGGGGGTCCGGGCCAGGACAGAGGAGGCCAGGCACAGCGGGGAAGAGATGGGGCCAGACATCTTGGGGGGCGTCCTGCTCACTCACATGTCCAAGGCATCCGGAGACCCCAAGGCATCCAAGGTGGGACCCAGGAACTCACCAGCGGCTGGCTCAGCACACACTGCACAGCGGGGGGCTGGAGTTGTCGCCTGGGAGTTTCCTGGGGGGTGAGTTCCCCACGTGTACCTCTTCATACCAGCTCACACAGGCCCACAGAGGACCCACTCCTGTCGCCAACCCCAGGGGCAGACACTTCCACGTCTGTCTTCCCCGGATGCTTACGTGGAAGGCCGCTGCTCAGACACCAGGCACCCCAGCCCCGCCCCCCCCACCCCTCAAAACGTCACCCCAGTGGCCCAAGACGTCCCCTGGCAAGTGTTTGAGTCACACTGGATGGGTGGATGGATGGAAAGCCGGGCTACGGATGACCGGCTAGGTGCAGATTGAATGGGTGGAAAAAAACAATAAACGGAGGAAAGAAGAAATTATATTTGAATCAAGCAAACTGAGACTGAAATTCACTTCCTCGGCCCACTTCCCTGCATGACTCGCTTGGCCGTGTGTTCCTTGAGCCTCAGTTTCCTCCTGTGGGTGACGGGGTCCGATGCTTCCTGATGATGCTCAGCATGGCCTGGGGGTGCTGGGTCTGCGGACCACTTCTCGTGGTCGGCTTGGCCACAAGAGGCCAGGCATTGAGCCCCGGGTCCCTAGTTCCTGTTGAGTCCTCCTAAAATCCGGGGGACACTTCTGAGGCCCACCCTGTCTGGAGGCGGGTCCATCTCCTGGTTTGTCCTTGGCAGGAGACCCCAGTACCCACAGCCCCTTGACCTCCCCACTGTGGGAGTAGAAACACGTGAGCCCACCAGAACTGGAGAAGAGGAGATCCCAAGGATGCAAACAGGTCCATGCACCCCACCTTCCTGGGGGAGCCAGAGACAAGCCCCCAGCCACCCCCCAAACCAGCAAAGGTCCCAGAAAACATCCTCTCCAAGCCCCGGGCCATGTTGCTTGTGCATCCAGGCCCAGCCTGCCTCGCTGCACCCCTCAGCCAGGCCCCTTGTGTCCTTGACAGTGACATTAACAGGGCCAGCAAGCATCTCCAACCACACGGGGCGGCTGAGCCACTCCAAAGGCAGGCAGCTGGGGTCCCGGGAGGGGACCTGCTCCTGGACTCAGCCTTCACAGATATGGGGGGCTGTGCTGGAGACTCTGGCCTGGGCCGGGGCTGCCGTGTGGCCAGCGTCCGCGGGGACACCCTGTCCAGCCTGGTTCCTCTTCTCTGATCCTACTGGAGCAAAGCAGGGGGTCCCCTTCCCACAGAGGCCTCCTCAAACCGGAGTACCCAGCAGGGGAGCCCAGAATGATGGCATAACCCCAGGGCAGGAGCCACGCGGAGGAGGCGTGGACGCGCCCACAGTGAAATTTATTTCCTTCACTCGGTGGTCTTCTTCCCTGATTCCGCTCCCCGTGCGCAGATAAGGAGTTATCTTAAATGACCACGGCTTTTTCAATTTGTACCTAACACTCAACCCCATTTTCCTGAGACGATACTATCACGGCTGGATGAAAAATGCTTTCAATAATCCCTGAGGATCTTCATATATCAATATCAAACGGTCTAAAATTGGCCCGTTGTAAAATCCAGTCCTCTGAGCCAGCAAGAGGCTAAATCAGAGAGAAACTGCTTTTTCTGGGCTCACGGTAATGGTGTCTGCTTAAGCCTGGCGCCCTGGGCCAGTGACACCTGGCATCCCTGGATGGCTGCTACGATCCCCGATGAATGGGGACCTCGGGGGACCCACCTGGTGCCCATAGCAGGGGCCACAAGATTCTCCCACACGCAGTTCTGAGGACCCTGAGATAGACCCTCAGGTCTGGGGGGCGGAGCCTGCCCGGGACAGGGGCCTAGTCAGGTGCTCTGTCCCTCCCCGGCCTCTGTGAGCAGCAGCACTTGCCCACTGAGCCTCTGAAAGCGGCCAGCAGCCAAGGTGACCACAGGGCTCATCCGCCTGTCAGTCCACCCTCAGCCAGCAATCCGCACCTTGGCGGGGCAGCTGCCAGCCGGCCATCCTGGGATTCACCCCACGAGCCCTGCGGGGGTCACAGCTGAGCCGAGACACACATGCACACTCTCCATCTGTGTCTCTGGGCCATACCTGACCCGTGACCACGGCAGAAGGAATAGCTCTGGTGCTGGGTGCTCTGTCTTAAACCTCGGAGCCTTGGGCCTGAGATGTGAAGTAGCTGAACCTGGCAAAGGGCTCTCCTGGGGTCACAGACACAGCTCAAGCCTACATCGTCCACCCCAGAGGGGACACCCTGGACCACTGCCCGGCCCCCATGGTGGGTACTAACGCTGTGTTTGCCTGTAGAGCCGGGGGAGGGGGGCTAGAGGACAGGGACACGGGTGTGGCCACACACAGCTTGGGCTCCCTGGGGGGACAGTCACAGCAGGCTCTCCACAGGAGGTGGCTGAGCCAGGGCCCAAAGGGGACAGCGTTGGAGTTGGTCCTTTGGGGACGGTGAGACCCACCTTCCCACCAGCTGGGCCACACGCTGAGTAAGGACCCCCCCCCCCAAGGTGGCCCAACGAGGCATGGCTAGCCAAGGACTTTAATCAAGGCCAGTGTCTCTCTCGCTCACTGCCCTGGGCACGTGCTCCTTGGGGCCAGCGTCACCCGTTGGTGAAAGACAGGGTAAGCTGAGACTGGTCCCCCTGCGAGGCTATCATCTGGCTCCGGCTCGGCAGGTGGCTTGCGTGTCTCAGTGTCCCTGCACCTGTTAGAAGGGGCCAGTATTTCTATGATGGGTAAATCAGGAGCTGCCCAGGTTAGGGAGGGGCAAGGAAGGCTTCCAGGAGGAGGTGGCATGTATGCCTAAGTCACAACAGTGATGACACAGCAGGTTTCCAGACAACAGATAAGATGACACTATTTCACTCTCCAAAAAATGACAAGCCAGCCCCATGGTGTCCTGGGAGCCTTTGAACTTATAAACCTTTGGCCCCTCCTACAGCGGCTCATTTGACTCAGAATGAAATTCAGCCTCTGCTCCGGTTCGTGTGGGCTCTGCCCCCTGCCCTCTCCACTGCAGGTTCTCTGGGTTTCCGGGGAGTCGTGCATTGTACTGTTGTGTGTGCCTCGGTGTCCTGACTCGGCTCAGAGTGTTTACTTTCGGGCCACTTTGGCTTTGGAGGCAGCCAGCAGCCGCCTGTTGCCAGTCTGGGATGGGAGTTGGCACACCCTGGGGCTCCTCGGGCCACCTCGTAACCGCAATCAAAGGAGAAATCCTGGGCCCAGGGGCCACCAGGCGGTCCCAAATTCCTCTATGATTACTGGGCCCTTAAACCGCGCACCAGGGGCAGGCGGAGCTGTCCAGCAGTCGGCCCGATCCACGCAGGATTCGCTCCCCAGGCCTAGAGGAGAGGGCCCACTCTGCCCGGGCCTCGCCCGCGTGGTCCGGGGACCCACACGCTCAGGGACAGCTTCGTCTACAGATGAGGACACCAGAGGCTCAGAGGGGCAGGACCACCTGCCAAGGTCACACAGCCTGAAAGTGGTAGGGGCAGGACTTGAACTCGGGCCTGTCTGACTGTAGAACCAAACTTGGGAATCGCGCCTTGGGCTGGTAGTGTCCCCAGAGTAACCGGCTCTGTCGTTGCTGTGGCTTTGGCTGGATTACCTGTCAGTCCAAACGAGTCCTCTGGGGAGGACCCCAGAGACACCCCAAAGTCCTCTGCTGCTGGTTACGGAGTGCAGGAGGAAGAGGGGCGCAGGGCGGCTCTGGAGGCGGCGGGCCGGGGCAGCAGGGGTTAAGGAGAAATGCTTGGCTTCCAGAAAATCTCCCCTCACCGGCCGGCGGGAAGGAGCCAGACGCGGGCAAATCCCGCCGGGGAATCGGCCGGCTCACCTTCCGCGCCGCCGGAGAGGACGAGTGACCTTTGGAGGCGGATAATGAAAAGGAGAAAATTCCTTGGAGAAAATAATGTGTCCAGGCCCGGTAATGAGATCGGCTCCTTTTCTGTCGCCATGGCGACCGCCGTCATTTTATAATACAAGTCCGCGCATGGGCAGGGCCGCTCACTCACCAGGCTGCTGAGTGGCCAGGTCGGGGCCGCTGGGCCCCAGGGTGCCCAGAGGGGCGGCGCTGGGGTCTGAGGTGCCGCCCACGGACCCCTTCCCTCCTGTGGCCCAGCCACTGGCACCCACGCCTGCCGGGCAGTGCTCCACAACAGACCAGGAAACTGAGGCACGGGGTGGGCCGTGACACACCTAGGTTTGGGTTTAAGGGTGAGGACTCTGGGCGCTAACCGGGAACGTGTCCTGGCTCAGGAAGTGTGGGGTCTTGTGCCAGGGTAAGATGTGCCAAAATGTGCCCAGGCTGGCCGCGGTGGAGTGGGCACTGGCCCCGAGTTCCACTCCCAGCACCACTTAATTCATTAATTAAGTAGTTAATTAATTAATTAAAAAGGGCTGGGGTGTAGCTCAATTGTAGAGTGTCACCTGGTATGCACGAGGCCCCAGCTGTGGTGGCACGGGCCCATCATCCCAGCACTCTGGGAGGCTGAGACAGGAGGATTCCAAATTCAAGCCCAACCAAGGAACTTAGCAAGATCCTATCTGACGATCGTAAATAAAAAGAGTTAGGAATGTAGCACAGTGCAAAGGCCCTGGGCTCAATCCACTGTACTCAAATAAATTTAAATTTTTTCCAAGTATGCGTGTACGTGTGTGCACGGATGTAACTCTGCAGGGAGAGAAAGGGGGAGGGTCTCCGTTACCAGATCACGCGGCCCACGCCCTGGCTTCCTGGGTGGACGCAGCAGGAGGCTGCCCCATCCCGGCTGTGCCTGGGAGGTCCTCACCCCAGGCCGTAGGCTGGACTGTTTCTCCAATACAGGAAGAACTGGACGAGGGCAGAGGCCGCATCAGAGGAGAGGAGGCCACTGGGGGTTCCCAGCTATATTTTGCTGTGTGTCCTTGGAAAAAGCGCTGTCCCTCCCTGAGCTGCGGCTGCCCCATCTAGAAAGCATTAACCGGCAGGTCCCAGGAGCACACAGCAGGTGCTCGGGCCCACACAGGGGGCACAGGGAGGAGAGAAGCAGCCCAAGGCATGGGAGGGTAAAACCATCACCCTCTTCTGTGTATGTGGCCTGCCTCTGCCCCCGAAAGCCCGCTAGAAGTTCCATGGGAACCGCAGGCCCCTCAGACGGCCCTCAGAGACTCTTGAGAGGAGCCCCCCTGCCGGCCCTTAAAATAGCGGTCTGGTCAGCTTTTTATAGATCCGAGTCCAGTGCGGGAAGCATTTCAGGGATTTCCGTCCGCAAAGAGAAAGCTGGTGTTTGCAGAGAACTTTGGCTGTCCCGGAAGTGTCCCTGTGTGAGCGGCCTCCCCGGAACAAGTGCCCTTCCTCCCCTGCTCTGGAGAGAGGCCCCAGCGGTCGGGCAGCTCCTGAGCCAGCCCAGCGTGGCACTGTCGGTCTGGCATCGCTGCTACGCCTCGTGAGGGGGGGGCACCCCCATCCTACAGGTGAGAACACTTAGGCTCAGACTGGTCACGCCAGGTGCCCAAGGCCACTGGTCAGGTGAGGGACCTGGCCAGGGCCTGAGCTTGCACCTGCCACCCAGGGGCCTGCATGGCTGACCACAGCATGCGCTCCGTGCCACCTCCCTGGGGAGACAGGCAGAGTGCCAGCACACAGCGGTGTGGACTGAGCGACTCGGTACCTGGGCACACGTCCCGACATGGGATTGAGGAGCCCAGGGGAGACCTTGCACACCCTGGAAAAGACGGGGAGAGATGTACGGTATGTGGATGATATTGGCACAGGACACTGCCTAGGGGACATCCCATCCTGCGGGCCCATTGCCCATCCTGAGCAAGGCCCGCCGGTCTGCATAGAGACGTAGAACGGGGTGGGCTGAGTCTCCGAGGGGACCAGCTGGTCCCCAGCCTCTGTGGGCGACCCCAGGTCCTCACCCTCCCCAGCACCTGGGGATGAGAGACCTGCCAGGCATCCGCGGCGCTCTGGCCGCCAGCCCTGCAGGACCTGGCTCCTGCCCACCCTGCTGGCTGCACTGGGCCATCTGGGGCTGTCTGGCCACCCTTCTGCCTCCGAGCTGCGGGACGTCTCGGGGTGTCGAGCACATCTGGCCGGTTGGCAGGAGCCGCCCCGAACATCTGGCGGAAGGAGGCGACATCGCTCAGGGTCCATGGGGCCAGCACGGGCCCAGCTCCAGCTGGCCAGGTGAGCCGGGCTCCGGCCTGGCTCGGGATCCACATAGGCACCTTGCACGTGTCTGCGCACGTATGTGTGTGCGTGTGTGTGCGTGCGTGCCCTGTGGTCCTGCATGCCTGTGTGTGCACCAGGCTGCATGGGGCCAGCCGTGCTGTGGATACCATGGGGCCCACACGTGACCAGGGCCAGCCCCCCCCCCCACCCATCCCAGCTGCGCTCACAGCCCAATCGCCTGCCATGGTGCCCCACATGGGAGCCCGAGGCTGCCCGCACCCCCATATTTCTGTCCTCTCCCCGACAGCAGCCTCCTCGCCCAGCCCGTCCCCCTGGCTTGTAGCCAGGTTTAAGAGTTTTACCAAAAATTCCCAAGCGCTGTAGTCTCGCCTTGCGGATTGGGTCTGTAGGAGGAGACGGGGGCTCCGCGGGCCGGACGCGGCCACATTCCTGGTCCCCACGAGGTGCAGTGGGCGTGCTGGCCAGGGCTCCCCAGGGCCCGGACATTCCTCTCCCAGTTAAAAATACGCAGCACGTCAGGTCTGCAGCCTTGCCGATCCCAGAAAGCCCAGGGGTAGGGGTTGGGGGGCTGCTGGCTGCCAAGATGAAGGTCCCCAGCTGGCCAGCGTCCCCACGCAGCGCCCCGGGCAGCTGGGTCCCTTCTGCAGGTCCAACTCTCCCAGCAGGACGCTTGGATGTGGAGTCCACATCCCAGGGCCACCGCTCATTTGCTATGTGTCCTCTGGATGGTGGCTGTACCTCTCTGAGGCTCAGTCCCCTCAGCTTTAAAATGAGAATAGATCCCTGAAGAGCCGCTGTCAGAGGTCACCTTTGGGATCAGTGGTGCCAGCTGCCAAACTTGGCTGGGTCTCATCTTGCTTCTCTGGCTGAGCTTGGTCTCCCCTGACAGACGCTTGTTTGAGGGACAGGGATAGCCCACATGTGGGCGCAGACTCGGGCTCAGCGTCAGTCTTGGTGGTGCTGTCTCCCCTTGGCTGGGGACCTGAGCTCTGTTTGCTGTGTGGCTTTGGACAGGTCACTGAACTTCCCTGGGCCCCTTCATGACGTAAGATGGCAGAACTGGGCCGGCAGTGTCTTTGTCTGTGTTCTGTTGCCATAACAGAATGCTCGGGACTGGACGATTGATCTGGGTGGGATGGTGATGAGCCCACAGGCTGGAGGCCTGGCACCCGCAGGTAGACAGGGCCAGCGTGCTAGGAGGCCGCCCCTGCCAGCCCCCCAAGGACACACAGTTCCACATACACGAGGCCTCTGGGGGACACTTTGGATCCAAACCATTCCCCCCCCACCCACCCAAGAAGGCTGACCACCCAGTGGCTGGGAGCCAGTGATCTGTGTACAGAGAAGAAAAAGAGAAAAAAATACCTATTTTTTAAAGTTCTCAAGTATTTATTTTAATGTGCATTAAAAATACCACTCTCTCTTCCAAGCTGGGATGTTGTGAATATTGTTGCTAAGGCTCAGGGTCTTTCTTTTTGTTTTTTGTGTTTTTGAGACAGGTTTGTTCAGAGCCCTGGCTGGCCTGGAGTTCACAGTCCTCCTGCCTCAGCTTCCCCAGTGCTGAGAACACACTCTGGGCCATCGCCGTGCCTGGCTCGAGCGCTCACCAAGGTCCTTTGTTTTTAAGGGAGCTAATGGCAGGCAGGTGCCAAGATGGATTCTGGGTAACAGGGCAGGAGAAACCCCTCACCCCACTGGAGGGCACAGCGGGGCGAGAGGCTGTGACCCTATGTCCCCTCTGGGGATCCAGCTGGGGACACCAGGGACAGGCAGACCCTGTGAGCACATTCACGAGCTGTGGGGCTGCACGCAGCCCATGCCAGGCCCAGGTCCACACAGAGGCTCCAGATCTGCCGTGCGAAGGGGTTGCTCTGGCAGCCAGGCAGAACTCTGGGCTGGCTGCGGTACAGGACACGGGCTGGCCACAGGAGGGGGACACCCTGGGGACACCTGTAAGTTGGGTGTCCCTCCCTCAGCTCTGACTCCCCAGCTCAGTTTCACCTTCTGTGAAATGTGGGTCCTTGCAAGGCCCTCTGTGGGGGAAACTGTACACATGTGTCTGTCTCAGGCCACAGCGTGGGAGGGGCCCGGGGTCCTCCTCCTCCAGAAGGTAGGCCTTTGAGGGGCAGCTCGGCTCCCAGCCGTCTGGTTCACGCTTCTCCGCCTCAAAGAAGCCCTCCCTGACTGCTCCCTGCTGAGCCCTGTGTCTCCTGTCTCAGATGGACTGTGTACTTCTCCATAGCTCCCCATAGACTTGGGGAGAACTGCCCAGCCCCACTCACTGGCTGGCTGAAATGGACTGTGTGTGTGCACATGTGCGTGTACAGGGTGTGCATGTTCATGTGCTACTAAGCGTTCAAGTGCCCCTGTGTCTCAGCCCATCCTGACCCAAGTGTGAGCTGACGTGTGAGCCTCACTGGAGAAACACTCCCAGGAAGTAATGTCCCAGCTGGAGGCGAGCGAGGGCCCCACCCCCAGGAAGGTCTCCTGGTTCCCTCTCTACAGACTGCCTAGGTGCAGGGAAGGAGAAGCAGCTGGGCACGGTGGCTCACACCTTTAATTCCAACACTAGGGAGGCCGAGGCAGGAGGATTACACGCATGAAGACTGCCTGGGCGACATAGCAAGGTCAAGTCTAGCCTGGACTATATGGTGAGACCCTGTCTCAGAAAGAATGACAAAAAGAGGAAAAGAAATCAAAAAAGAAAGGGAACGGGGAGACTCCCACCAGGGCTGAGCCACCGGTGTCTGGGTGTGGGGTCCCACCCTCCCCTGTCAGCCCAATCTCACTGACAAGAAGTGGGGTGACTGGTGAGAGCCGAGATCCCATCCCAGGCCCGGGGCCTGGGCCTGCTGGGTCCTGCTGCCGCTGGCAGGCCAGGGAAATGGAGGGAACCTGGACAGCTGCGGCCCACCCCACCTCGGGCAGCTCGGCTAGACAGGGGCACAGCCGGTCCGGCCCATCCAGATGTGCGAGAGACACTTCTCCCAAAATACTCTCAACACGCAGTCAAGCCTTCCCATGCCTACGGGACGCGCTGGCACTGGGGGGAGGCACCGCCCGTGTCCCTGCCACGTCCACCTGCTGCCAAGCTCAGGGGACAGGGAAGGGGGACCCCAGGCACCCTTGGGAGATGCAGGGCTCCTGGCTGCTAAGGGCAGGACCGCCGGGAGGTGTGTGTCCAGGACTCCTGAGGGTCCGAGGGAGATTTCTCAAGCCTCAAAGCCAGGCACGAGCTGACATGAGCGAGTGCCTACTGTTTTTACCAGGAAGGAGGTGGGCTGAGAAGTGTCTACTGTGTGCCAGGCATGAGGCAGGCATCCAGGCCTCCTCGCAGGTCTGTGCCTACGCTGCCCAGGGCTGGCCCTCTCTCCGCTGCCCGCTGTGCCCATCACTGTCCCCCTGCTCGCGCAGAGCCAGCCCCGCTCCATCACGCCTGTCCTCTTCCCGGCTATAGCCCCAAGGCACGTGACTCCATCTCTCCGGGCCTCCTTGACCTGTGTTCTTTCACCATTAGGGAAGAATTTCTGCACAGGGAGCATCAGGGAGCATGCCCACGCACCGTGGGTAGGTGACGACGCACGCGCAGGGTGCGGCCTCGTGACTGGCATCACTGTGGCCCTGGGTCAGCTGAGCACACCTATCAGGAGCTGGACTGTTACGGATAGAAGCCCCTGCAAGGACAACGTGACAGGCCTCGGCGCCAGGCCACCAGGGAAAAGAGACCAGGCCCCTCCACACACGCACGAATTGCCACCCTGTCCTCAGGCCCAGCGTCCCCAGTGCGGTGGGAAAGGATTGACTGCCCCTGGGAACCAGGGCAGAAACCCGTAAATCACATCCAGTTCCCGGGGCCCGCAGAGGTGGGAATTCCTCCCCGGTCCTCCCGGCTCCCACCAGCGGCCTCCCAAGCCCCCTCCTCCAAGCTGGGCTCGGATTCCAGGGCTGGGAATGGCGGGGCCCGGCCAGCCCAGGAATGCAGGCTGGGGGTGGAAGGCAGCGAGGGTCCCGCCAGCGCTGAGCGTCTGGGGCCTCCCGCCTGGATAGAAGAACCAGAAGTCTCCACGTGGCCACCCAGACAGACAGCTGCATCCCCCCCCCCCCCCACTGCACCCCACAAAGTCGGTCCTGAACCAGCAAACCGTCCTCCACGGAGCCCACCCCGCTCCTGCTCAAGAACCTCCCATGTCCCCCTCCCCCATGGTGCCACGGCAGCTGGGGTCACCTCCTCCCGCTGACCCAGTGGCCCCCTGGTTCCCTCCCCACTCGTCCCCACCACTTCCTTGAGCCATCCACACCAGACCAGTATGCCCCCCCAAAACACCTTCCAGGCTTCTGTAGCTCTAGGCCATCTACACTCGCTGTTCCTTCTGCCTGGAACCCCAGATGCTTGCTCTGGAAAATTCCTCCTTATCTGTCCTTGCATCCTTTGTTGGGCCGCACCTCCAAGGGTCCCCAGGAACCGTGTAGCCCCAGTCCTACTTTTTAGACACAGAATCTTGTGTCTCATCCAATGTTTAACATAAACTTTTGGTACCAAAATGCACGCACAAGTTGGCTCCAGCTAAGATGGGTGGAGAGACTGGGGGTTGAGACTGCTTCTTCTTCCGCTTTCCGCTGCTAGAACAAAATACCTGAGGCTGGGTATTAAGGATTTATCCACAAAATAAACAAATTGAAGCAGGGTGCAGTGGTATTCACCCGTGGTTCCAGCACTCTGGAAGCTGAGGCAGGGGGCTCAAAAGTTTGGAGTCTAGCCCAGAGCAATTTAGCAACTCAACAAGGTCCTGTCTCAAAATAAAAAGGGGGAAATCTCTTTTAGAAACATTAAGAAGGGCTGGGGTGTGTAGCTCCGTGAAAAGGCTCTGGGTAAAAAGGAAGAAATTAATGGAGAGTAGAGGTTCATGTGCCTCACAGTCCTGGGCAGGTGAGAATCCCAAGAGCATACTCTGGCTTCTGGCAAGGGTCTTGTCACCAGATCACAGCATGGCAGGCGACGTGCCATGGGGACTCAGGGCAGGGTGCCGGCTCGGGCACCTCAGCCTCCCTGCACAAGGCCACTCTGACCTCACCTGGCCTCCCCACCATGCAGAGGCCCTGCTGCCACGTGTCATGCACCATGGTAGCTTTTGAGGGACAGGCACAGGCCAGAGAGATTCCTTAGGTTATGAGTCACAAAAACTCATCTCAAATTTGTGAAAGAGGAAAGAAGGAAGAGCGGAAAGAAGGGAGGGAAGAAGGGAGGGATGGAAGAAGGGAGGGAGGAAAAACGTAAGAAAGAGAGAGGGAGTTTACCTATTTGAGCAGCTGAGGGCATCAGCAGAGCTGGATCCGGGAGCTGAGGAGGCAACGTGGGCACCTGGGCTGCATCTCACTGTTCCTTCCCGTTGGTTTCATCCTCAGCTGGGCTTTGCCCACCTGTCGACCAAGACGGCCACCAAACCCCAGCATCCTATCCTCCTGGCTCAGCCAACCCCCGAGAAAACAGAGAGCCTCCTTATACTCCAGGAGGAAATGTCTATCAGCTCTGATTGGTCAGTCATGAGTCATGTGATCACTCCAAGCCAATCCCTGCAGCCAAGACAATGTGCCGCTCTCACTGGCCAGCCCTGGGTCACATGACATTCTCTGGAGTCACGGACTAAGCCAAACCCTTACTCAAGGTAAAATCAGGATGTCAACACCCCCAAAGCCATGCCCACCTGACTGAGACCCCATGTCACCTGCCTTTCTTTCAGGCCCCCACAACGTTTTTCCGAAAGCCTGGCGCTTTTGTGGCTTAAGAACTCACTCATCTGGTCCCGTTTTTCAAGGAAGGCCCAGAAGGAGAAAGCGTCTCCCCCAAAGCCACAGAGCTGGCTACCCATGGGGCTCCCGACTCCTTGAACGCGGGTAGGCTTCTCGCACAAGTCTCCTCCCCTCTGGGTCCGCGGCGTCTCCATTATCAGGTTAGGCTGAAAGGATTTGTCACTTGTCGGCTTGCTTGTCTAACTGAATTAATGTTCTACATTTTTCCTCCAGTTTGCAAACTTTTAAAAAATTAATCCCATCATTTCAACAAGTGTAACAACTAAATTATCATCTTTACATGATTAAGGAGCCTGCCGCGTCTTCTCTTGGCAAACACTGCATGCACATAATTTTACTAAATGTAATAAACCAACCATAGAACTATTAATTTCGCCATGGTATTCATGACAATTAGAAACGCGTGAACCTGGAAAATGACAAAAAGTGAACGGAATGCTGAAATCCCAGGAAAGCCCAGCTCCTCTCGCTACAGACTGAAGCCAATGTCCTGAGGCACAGTCCAAGGGCAGAGGAGAGAAAAATAGGATGGCATTTCCCTCCTGGATACATCACAGGACACCCGGGAGTGGGCAGCCCCCCAGGGAGCGCTGGGCTAACTCAGGGAAACTTGCCCCCAGCGAGACATTCTTTTTTTCCCCTCCATCTGGACATTTATGAGGAGTCAGTTGTCAGGAGAAATGCCCTCCCTGGTCAGGAGCTTCATAACCACTACGAGTGTTTAGTCCTGTAAGAGCAAACACACAGCCAAGGTACCCCCCAACCCGCTGCCTGCACCCACGCAGACATTATTAATCGATCACAGCAGCTGAGCTCAGGCAGCTGGGCCATCTCCACTGCATCCTCCAAGCCCTCCAAGGCAGGCATGACCAATCAATCACAAGGTGATCTTGCGTACCCTTCCAGATATTGTCCAATCCCATCTGTTCAGAGGGAGAGAAATGAAACTAGAGACAGGGAAATGACTCGTTCAAGGTCAAACAGAGATTCAGGGAAGAGTCTAAGGGAGACCACAGCTGGAGGTTTATTACAATAGGCCGAGGGGCAGGGAAGGTTGCTGTCAACAGAAGGCGCTCCCTTAACCTCAGAAAGAAAAAGCCTTCTCCACAAATTCCAAGCAGATCACATCGCCTCTGGCCCATTCTCCTGGAAGATCCCCCATTATTTTATCAAATTTAGCCGAGCCCCTTTCTCTCCTGGGTTATCAGAGAAACAACGCACAGGTACAGCTTTCACAGAACATAACTGCAGTTTATACCAACAACTATAAACACCAAATACTCTCTTGCTCAGACTTCTAGAATTTATCCCCAAAATATAAATGGGCAAACACTCAAGAGAATGTTCAGAATGAGGTGGTTTTAAATGGAATGAAATTGTATTTGACCTAATAATTGAAATTATTTAAAAAATATTTCCAAATGAGATATTTGTTAGAAAGATGATGATTCCTTTTGGTGAGAAATCCAACTTCTCAAATAGTTTATGTAGTCAATTGCCCTGGCATAAACACCAGCAGTGTCACCAGGGTTACCATACAGTGGCCCATGATGTGCACTGGGCAACTACAGCCACGTAGAATAGTATTATGTGAGGTTGGCACAGTGTGACATTGACCAGCTCATGGGGCTTTATCTTCTATCCGTTCATTTATTTTCTGCAGATGTGTCATGTGCCACCATGCCCAGCCTTTGTGGTGCTGGCGAATGGAGTCCAGGATCCTGCACTCGCCTGGCAAGTGCTCTTAACCACTGAGCTACATCTCCAGCCCAAAAGGGAGTTTTTGAAGGGGATTAATGAAAAGATGTCTTTTGCTGTCCTAATTTTTGAGGTATTCAACTTATTTTTCAATCCCTTGCATCCCCATCCCCCCACCTCTTTTTTTAATTTTGAGACAAGTTCTTGCCAAGTCATTAAATTGCCCATGCTGAGGGCAGTCCAACTTGTGATTCTCCTGCCTCAGCCTCCCAGAATGTGGGGTTACAGGCAGCCACTGACCTGGTTCCTGGCTTACTCTGACATGTGTGTGCATGTAAACATGCATGGTTATTCTACAATGTGAAATGCATCGATCCGGGCCTAAGAGTGATCTCAAGAGGTGATCTCAAGCCCCAAGGCTTGTGCAGGAGTGGGGAGGCTGGGGCGCCCAGCCAGGTGTCGCAAGTCTTAGAGGGTGGGGAGAGGGTCGGGGCTTGACATCTGGGAGCCAGGAGCGTTTGATGGTTCAGGACAATTCCTAGGCTAGAGTGGTCTGAGGGGTGCCCCGGGGACAGGAAGGGGTGCCAACATGGGACCCAAAGGATCTGTGGGGGAAGATAACAAACCTTGAGGCGGCTTGTCTGAAGCCAGGATCCCCGAAGTAGCAGGAACTGACACTCAGGGCTGACAGGACTCGTAGGAACATCACTTGCAGTCTCATTCTGAGTTTCAAGTCTAGTGAGAAAGGACAGACCTCAGGCAAATGCCCCGGGAAACTCCGTGGGCCAGAGCTGAGGGCACTGCTGAGTGCTGTTCCCAGGTGTGAGGCAGAGGAGACACCCCAAATGTCCGACAAGTGCCTCATGGGGTGGCAGGAGACCCAGACGTTGCAGACAGATACTGTGTCTTGTCACCCTAGTAGGACCACAAACTTGAGAGGTCGCCACTTGGCCTAGGGGGAACCAGGGCTGGCTGGTTCTGTAGGCAGAACACAGCCAGCCTTGGACTGTCCGTGACATTCAATTTCAGAGCTTCGAAGCTGCAGACCTGGATTTGAATCCAGGCAACAAATGAACCTCAGTTTCTTCTTCTGTGAAACAGGGACAATCTGGGCTCTCTGACCCTTGGGGATTAGACGAAGTCAAACTGACCAAGGACGATCACCTGGCTTGGCGAAAATGTGTGACTGCTGGTGGCGACTGTTAGCCCCACTTCCGCAGCTCTACCCAGGCCTTCCCGCAGGCCGGAGTTGATCCAGAGAAATCTGCGCGTCCTGCTGGAGACCTCTGGCTGCCCCTGGCTTGGAAAGGGGCTGGCGGCAGGGACAGATGTCTATGTGGGTCCCCCCATGCCGCCCCCCTTCCTCTGCCTGTTCTGCGTCCAGCCCTCAGCCCAGATCGTTCCCTTTAGGGAGCAGCTGTTCCCACTGGGAACTGGCAGGCCGTGCCGACAGCAGCCACTCTCGGGAAGCCTACCGCTCTGAGCAGGTCCGGACCGGCCTGGCTCTTCCGTGGTCCCGGCTGCTTCCTCTTCAGCTGCAATTTCCCAGGTCCCCGCAGAACACCTGGCCAGCCGGGCCCCACCAAAGTAGCCTGGCTGGGGTAGAAGCCCTGAGTCCTGCCCTGGCCACCGTCTCCCTACCTGGAAGTGGAGGCTTGCCCGGATGTGACGTTTCTACGAGTCCTGCCAGCCCTGAGTGTCAGCTGCTGCTACTTCAGGGATCCTGGCTTCCGACAAGGCACCTCAAGGTTTACTATCTTCCCCCACCCACCCTTTGGGTCCCACGTCGGGACCCCTTCCCGTCCCCAGGGCACCCCTCAGACCACTCTAGCCTAGGAATTGTCCTGAACCATCAAACGCTCCTGGCTCCCAGATGTCAAGCCCTGACCCTCTCCCTAGCCCCTAAGACTCGCGACACCTGGCTGGGTGCCCCGGCCTCCCCACTCCTGCACAAGCCCCGGGGCTTGAGATCACCTCCTCTGAGAACCTGACTGAGCAACAGAGAGGGCTCATTCAGTCACTCAATGAACACACACCCAGCCTCTAGGATGTCCGAGGTCTGTAGGCGGTACAGGCCAAGCCCCCAGTCAGTCGGGGGCCAGGGGCAAGAGGCAACAGGAAGGTCGACATCGGAAGGGCAGCACCTGCAGGCTGAATGCCAACAGGGGAATTAACAGGTCGCTGGTCTTGAGGGTGGAGGGAGGGTTATTACGCAGTGAACGGGGTTAGCAGTGGGCAGGGCTGGCCTGGGCAAGGGGGCAGGAGTGGGTTGGGATGTGGGGCGGAGCTATTGATGGGCATTCCCCGAGGGAAGCGCAGGAAGTCTTTGAGTTTGACTTGAAACTCCACATTTTTCCTGTCTAGAAAAATGTCACCGACATTCCTCCGTCTCATCCCCTCGGTTGTAGCTGCTCTGGCCCTGGGGAACTGCTCACACAGGGAGGCTGCCTGTCCCCACCACCAGAGTGGCCAGGACGGGCCTCTGCTGGCCCTGGTGCCCCGCTGCCAGGCCAGCCTCACTGGACACAGCCTCCGTCCACCTCGGACCTGGGCAGTCTTCATAATGGCGTGATCAAGAGAGTGTGGCTGTTGTTTCATCATTTTTTTTTTTTTTTATTTTTTGACTTGTTAGTGACACTGGGGTCGAGCCCAGGGCCTTTGCACTGAGCTATGTCTCTAGCCCACTTTGAGTTTTGATTTTGAGGTAATATCTGGCTGAATTGTTAAGTTGCCCAGGTTCAAACTTCCTGCCGCAGCCTCCCAGGGCGCTAATTTGCATTCAAGGGGATCCTAACAATGTCATGTGCTTCCACCTTGCGAGGGGGTCCCCACAGAGAAGGGAGAGAGCCACAAGTCTGAGTCTATCTAACTTAGCAAAATCCTATCTCAAAATTTTAAAAATAAACAGGGATGGTGATGTTGCTCACTGGGAATATCCTGGGTTCAAACCCCAGTACCAGAAAAGAAAACACCGGTGTGGCCTTAGACTTGAACTCCATGGCCTGTTTTACAAAGGGGATTGGCAGGGTCCCGCAGGGAACGGGGGAGAGTGCTGACACCCTAGCCCCAGCTCAAGATGGGGCTGTGAAAAGCGCCCTGGCCATAGCAGGGTACCCCCACCCCTGTTCTCACAGGTGGCCCAGAGGTGGCAGTCCTGCAGCCTGAAAGGGAATCTGGCAGGCCCATGGTGGCTCAAATGCCCAAGTCCCTGCTGAGCAGCCGGGAAGGGTAAGGACACCCTGAACCACCAAGAATGGGGACCTGTGAATTTCTGGAGCTGGCTTCTTGGGGACAGTAGGCGTGACCCATTTGTGGTCCAGGAGGAGCCTCACAGACTGGCACTCCAGCAGCCCCAGGGCAGGCTGGAACCCAGCCCAGCCTTCCTGCACCCTGCCAGGGACACAGGGAGCCCCTACACGCTCTCACTAGCCTCATCAGGTCCCTGAATGTCCTTGAGTGTCCTTGACTGAAGGGTCCCTCACCCTAGAGTCACAATCTCCTCCCTGTGCCCCAGTCTTCCCCACACGGAGCCCCTTATCCGTCTGCCCACGTACACACGTGGCAGGGACCCATGTGGCCCTCAGGGGACTTAAACATTTTCATTTCTCTCAGGACCAGAAAGTGGGAAAAAACTTAGAGAAGAAAATCTTTAAAATATATAAAATTGATATCTTTATCTTGATACCTAAGGAGTCACAAAATACATTGTTTTATTTTGTTGAAACAGAGTCTGCATAGCTCGGGCTGGAGTCACACATTCGATCCTCCTGCCTCAGCCTCCTGAGGGCTGGAATTATAAGCGTGTGCCACCTGGCCCAGCTTCATAAAATATAATTTCTTTTTCTTCTTTTTGATGAAAGCCACAGCGTGTCTCCTGTGAAACTGGGGCAGTAACGTGCCTGCTGGGGGCTGGTGACAGTCCCTGAGTGCGAGGGCCCCGCAGTGCACAGTCTACAGCTGTTCTTGTTATTTTAATCCAGTGCAGGGAGCACTGGATTAGGAGTCCACTGCCAGACAGGGTCCAGCCCTTCTCTGTGACGTCAGATGCTGCCCACCCTGTGCTGGTTTCGCCCCCCAAGCCGGGCCCAGGAGCGCCCAGGCTCCCTGCAGATTCAGGTCTGCCTTCCTGCTGAGAGAAGTCCCCCACCCCGTGGCCCAGTGACACCTGTGGTCGGACAGTACACAGCCCACTTGGCAAAGCACCTCGGCTCCCGGTCACGGCAGGACCACAGATGCAGACAGCCACCGAGGCTTCTCGGTTGGGTTCTGTTTATTTTTTGATTCCAGGATGTTTGGTTTGGCTTGGCCCCAGCTCACCGTGTTTGCGCTGGGCGGCTGGGTCCCCTCGCCCGGCCCGGGCTTTCCTGCCGAGATTGATGAAACATCTGCATAGGGGAGGGGAGAGGGTCCGGCGGCCGGCTGGGGAGCCCCCTAGCAGGAGTCGGGGTACACCCGTCACTTCTGAGCACCCACTCTGTGCCCCACACAGTTCCAGGCCCTGGCACCTCCACTTCCGGGGCACAGGGTAAGTTAGGAGAGCAAAAACCCCGGGGGGTAGCGGGTGGGGACTGGCAAAGCAGGGAGGGGGCACCCCCCAGGATGGCAAGTGCCCCCTGATGGACTGGGGTGCAGCCTGGTTGTGGGGTGCTGTCCAGTGTGCAGGGGATCCCCACACTGGGAAGAGGAAGGAAAAAGAAATTCCCCTAAATATCTGTGAGCTCTAAACCGAGCCCCCCAACATGAGCAGGTTTTACACAGACAGAACGTGGAGCAGGCACTGCGGAGCATAAGCTGCCCTGCCCACCTTGCAGCAGGGCACCGGGGTGGGCAGACGTCACCCGGCGGGCGGCGAAGTGGTTTCACTTGAACCCGCCTCTGCCGCTCCCCGCGCCTGTTCCTGGCTTGCAGGTGACGCCTGCCCGGGGCCTGGCCTGGGTCAACTGCTGGGCATCCTCAGGGCCTGGTAGAGGCGGTTACCTTGAAGGGAAGTAGCTGGGGTGGCCCGTCACCAATAGGCGCTCCGAGTGCCCCTCAGAAGGAATCCGGAGGGAAACTGAGGCCCCGGCCAGTAAGTGCCCTGCACGAGGTCACCAGCAGGAGGGACAGGGCTGGGGGCTTGGCGGCCAGTCCCTGCGCCCCGGTGGGTCAGAGGCGGCGGGACCCCCGCTCCCAGCCCCGGCAGGCCCGTCCCCCCTCGCCCTCCCCCCTCGCCCTCCCCACGGGACAATGGGCCCTTTCACAGCCAGACAAAGAATTAAGTTTCCACCGTGGAGCGGGGCAGGGGGCCGCACGCATTTATTCATGTCTGACACAACACAATTTGATTTTCCACATAAAAGATCAAATAATATTTCAGTTACAGTTAATTACACTCCCCAAAAGCTCATCCAAAGCTCCCGCGCTGGCCTAAGTCCGCAACTTTGAGCACGCCTAGATGTCGCAGCCAGCTCCGGGGAGTCTGGGGTCCCGGGCCCCCCACCCACGGGCCCTTGAAGCTGCGCCCCTGGGGCCAAGGCGCCGCCCCTCCGGAAAGTCCCTGTCTCCCAGCGGTGCCTCATCTCCTCGCCAAAATAGCAGTCCTGTTGTCCCCCCCAGGAAGCGGGGTCCCCCCTGCACCCCTCCAGCAGGCAGGGAAGGGGGAAGGTGGGTGCCCCATGTCTGTTGCATCGTGAGAAAACGGGGATCCGGAAAGACCCAGTGCCTCACGGCCCACAGGGCCCCGGAGCGGCCGAGCAGGGGTCTGGCGCGATCCGAGGTTGCCCCTCGCTGGGGGGGCTTGGTCCTGTTTCCCTGTGTCTGAAGCAAAGCGCCTACATGGGTGTGGGCACCTGCGGGGGTGTGGGAGACGGTGGCTTCTGTGTGTTTGCTGAGTGAGAAAACGATCGGATAAAGAAGGGAAAGAGCGAGTGTGTGAAGGAAAGTAAGAGGGAAAGAGAAGGGAAAGGAGTCTGGCTCCGCCACTGCGGAGACATCCAGTGTCCAGCCAGGTCCCCAGGGTCCCAAGAGCTGCCGAAGGCTGCCAGCTGCTCCTGCCGCCCTGGGGAGGACAGGGCGGGCAGCCCCAAGCACCGTCCTCTCTCTCTCTCTCTCTCTCTCTCTCTCTCTCTCTCTCTCTCTCTCTCACTCTCTAGTCCGAAGCCACCCTTTGAGGCACTGGGTCGTGAGGTCCCCAGGCAGGCCTCTGTCCTCAGGAGGTGGCCAGGCTCTCAGGCCAGCTTGTTTTGAAAGGGCCTCTGGGATCCACAGCCTCCATGGGAAATCAGTGTCGGGTGTCACAAAATAAGGGTGACCCCCCCCCAAATAAGCCTTCCAAGCTCGGGTGAAGAGCGGGGGACGTGGCCTGGAGCTCACTCACTGGGCAAGGGAGCTGCACAGATCTGGGGTTCCAGGCACCATGGGGAGATTCCAGACAGAGAACCAGGGTCCCAGCTTTGTCCTTGGGCCGTGCTGGGATGCGGGGAGCAGCCAGCACCCGGTCTCCAAGCTAACTGGGCACGTCCTTGGAGTTTCTTGGTTTTTTTTTTTTTAATTTTTATTTTTAAGTCCTAAGGATTAACCTGAGGGTCTCTGAGCTACTTCTTTTCTGGCCATTTTCGGGGGGGGGGGGGGGATTTTTTTGTTCTGAGACAGCATTTCACTAAGTCACTCAATTAACCCAGGCTAGGCTTGAATTTGCCATCTTCCTGCCTCAGCCTCCCAGGGTGCTAGGATCAGTGGCCTGTGCCCCATGCCAGCACGCCCTGGCTGGGCATCGTGCCTTCCTCCAGCGCTCCGCTCATGCCCCTTAACATCACGCCCCAAGGTTTCAGCGGACACCAGGCCTCAGTGCAAACTATGGTGCCATGATGGGTGTGAAGAGGCCAGGGGGGCTGCCGGGGCCCCTGTCCTGCAGGGAACATGGGTGGCCTCTAACATGAGTCGCTGCCACCCGAACACCCCGAAGAATTTCCTAGGCAGCCCCGGGAAGGGCCCAAGCCCAGTCAAGTCCATCATAAGTTTGGGTGGTTTTGTTTTTCCCTTTTTAAATTTTTTTTTCCCCCAGATAGGCTCTCACTAAGTTACACAGGCTGCCTCAGCCTCCTGGAGGGCCCAGGTGGCAGGCCTGAGCCTGCACCCAGAGTTTGGAGGGGTTTTGCCTTAATCCATTTAAATCCCAAGATGATAGAAAAAGATGGAGAATCAGAAAAAAAAGAGAAATGGGATGCGCTTTCCCACATTGTGACAGTTTCTGGAACATCTGATGGGGTGGATTTGACCTGTAAGCGAAGTGTCCTTCCCACGTGGGGCAGGGTCGGGGTCCTCCCCCTCCACCCTCACTTCACCCAGGCTCCCTGCCTTCTCCCTGTGGCCACGTCAGAGTTCCCTTCCCTGCTGGACAGCCCCTACTTGCTCGTGTACAAAGTGCCCAGTCCTCATCAAGGACAACTGTACCCACCTTCTTTGGTGGGCCCCGGAGGAACGTCCAGGAGAGCAGGGGGCTTTGCCCTATGCCCCAGCCCTGAGAGGATCAGGGGGCTGGTGGAGGACCCCAGCCACCGAGACAGGCCCGCCTTACCTCCTGGATCTGCGCCACCCCCTCCAGACAGGGCAAGCTACTTGGCTGCCTGGCCCAGGATTTCCACAGGGGAACAAGACACAGTGTCCCGGGGGGAAGATTCCGGATTTCGCATCTTGGCTCCAGAGCTGCGCGTGGGCTGACAGACACGATCCGAGCTGAAGGCGGGGACCTGTGCCCAGCCGCCTGCACTCAGGGAACACGTGGTCATTGGGATCGTGGTCTCTGAGCTGCATCTACCTGGTAGGGAACTTCCCATGTCAGAATGTTTTGGGGCTGCAGCGTCCCCCGCAATCTTGCTGCTTCAGAAAGAAATCACACGCGCTGCTAGCTTCTCTCAAAAGTCGCTGCTTGTGGAATTCCTTTTCGAGGAAAAAAAAATCAATACTGAACAGTCACTAGAGGAAACGGCCTGAAATCAGCAATCTTGGAGTCACACACCTGTATCACCTGTGACCTTCTTTTCCTATAATACATATTGATGCAAAAATGGGACAACAGGGATAATTTCACAACAGCAAAATAACTTCTCCGTGTCCTACATGGTATGTCTGCGCACAGTCACCCATAAAATTTTATTGAGCACCTGCTGTATACCAGGGAGTTTCCTAGACCCCAGGAGTAAGGCGGGAAGAGCAAACGAAAGGAGGAAACCTGGAGCCGGTGTGGCCGGCCTTCCTCTGGCTTCTGCATGCAGGCTGGCATGGGACACTCCCTGCAGGGACACAGTTTAACAGGTCTCCCGTGGCTGGGCAGCTGGGTTACTTCTCAATGTTTGTACATTGATTGCAGATGTACATCCTTGGATGGTGGCTGGATTTTTATATTGTAATCCTTCTATTTATTTATTTATTTCTGTCCAGGCTGGTCCTGAACTCGCTTCCCCTCCACAGAGGCCACGTGGGCTCCAATGGAAAAGGCAGGGACCCGGGACCCGTGGCAGGCTGATGACCACAGCCCAGGGCCCTGGATCAGCCTCCCACGTGCCCATGATAGGGAGAAGGACCTCCAGGACAAGATTCTGAGGCCTCCGGGCCACAGCCATGGTACCAGCTTCCTGTGGCTGTCCCGTAATAAATTACCACGGCTCAAAGCCACACAGTGTTTAAACTTACAGCTCCAGAGACCAGAAACCCAATGTGGTTTTTTGGGGGACACAATTGTGTCCCTCCTGCCATCCCAGAGCTGAGTCTGTAGTGTTGCTGCTGTGGGTTGCACGGGATTCAAGCGCCAGGCCATAAGTTCGATTCCCCCGCAACACATAAGCCAGGCATGGGGGTGCACGCCTGTGATCTCAGAACTAGGGAGGCTGAGGCAGGAGGACGACCCCTCCTGGAGGCCTTCACTGCCGCTCGCGTGACCCCGTGCCATGCTCCTGAGCTTCTGAAACTGGGAGCTCCACACACAAACCTCTTTTCTTCAGCGCATTACCAGCCTCTGGTACTTCATGATCGTAACAGAAACTAGTCCACATGGCTCTTCCAGCTTCCAGAAGCCCTTGCATCCCCCGATTCCTCTTCATGCTCGGAGCACGCGGCTCTGCCTTCCACTTCTCTGACCCTGACGTCCTGTCTCCCTCTTAGACAGGATCTTGCCATGGCACGGACCCTCCAGACGACCGGAATAATGTCCCCATCTCAAGATCCTCACTTGAGAGTCTCTCCTGCCACATGAGATGACATTATAGATTTTAAGGTGCAGGTTGTGGCCACCCTGGGTGGTGGTGATGGGAGGGAGAATTTTGGCAAAACCAGTTCTGACTGGCCCTAAAGTTTTTCTCTACCTTCCATTCCCAGGAATGGCAGACAGTGTTTCCAGATAAACCATAGAACAAGCTTAACAGCATAAGTATATCCAAAATATTGTATCAGGTACACTTATAGTAATTTTATTCATAGCTTACCTGAAATTCAAATTTAATTGATTGTCTTCCTTGGCTGTAAGCTGCTAAACCTGGCAACTCTAAAAGTCAAAACACAAAATAAAACCCCGTTTTCATGTTGAAAAGGAGTCCTCGTATGAGAAATTGTGGGCTCAGATCTCAGGCGCAGGTAGGAAGAAACCAGGAAGTTTCGTTTCTTCTCTCTGGGCCTCAGTGTGCCTGTCTGTGCATGGGGCAGCCCAGAGGCCATTGCTAGCACACAGGGAAGGGGTTGCACCCGGTAGAGAGCCGCCCCTTCCCCTCAGCCTGCTCGTGGCCCTCCCCGTCCACACGGCTCTGACTCCAGGGCTATTCCCAGGGCCCAGTCCATATGGGGCTGGAAGGCCTCTCGCACCCGAGCCAATTTCCCCGGTTCATTATTTCAAACCAAATTAGAGGCAGCCAGGCGGTGCCACTCCTGCCTTAATTGGGGCATCCTTTCTCTCCGGCTCCCCATCCCCAACCAGGCCGTGCCTTGGGGGAGCCAGAGGCTGCCTGGGCCCTGCCACCTGGGCCCTCGCAGACGCCCCAGTGTAATCAGTTAGCCCCAGGCCAGCCCCGTGCGGTAATGGGGCGCGCTGGGCAGCTGGGCCCCAGCATCGATCCGGCCCCTTGTGACCCCAGGGAGGGGAGGTGGCCCAGACAGCCCAGCAGATGGCAGCCCCAGGCCTTGCCCCACCCCCAGCCCAGAGCCTTGGAGAACCCTGCAGGGGGCCCGCAGGCCAGACTTTTGTGTTTGGTCACCTAAAGCGCTGCCCTTTTGGGGTCCAAATGTCCTCCCCACCCTCCTCCAAGCCTCCAAGCTCAGGTGTCCCCTCTGCCAGCCTGCTGGGATGGCAGGACCAGGGCCTCCCCGCCTGCCCATCACACAGGCTGGGCAGGGCAGGGGGACCGGGGGAGCGCCGCTGGCTGCTACCCAGGCTCACCTGGGGACCATCAGGGACCTGGGAGAGGAAGGACCCATGGACCTTGCCACCAGGCCTGGTTGTGGTCTCTGCAGCCCACCTCACCTTTCTGCCCTAAAGGCAGGAGTCAGAGCTTTGCAAGTAGGTTGGGGGCGGGGGGGCGGTGTTAAGTGAGTGGGGTGCCCATGGAGGTTTTATGTTCTGGTTCTTTCTGAGATAGGGTCTTGCTGTATGGCCAAGCTGGCCTTGAATTTAGTGAATGGCCCAGGCTGATCTTGAACTTGTATCCTCCTGCCTCAGCCTACAGAGTACTGAGATTACAGGCATGCACCACTGTGTCCGGACTCCTGTGTGTACCTAGAGGTTGGGGCAGCCCGGGCAGTTTTAAGGGTGCGTTGTGGAAGGGCAGGAGGTGCCTTGGTGCCGGGATGGCTCTGCCCCTAACAGCATGGCAGGGCCCACGTGATGGCAGACTGGGGCTCTGTGGGTCTGTGTGTCCGGGCTCCAGCCTGGCAGGGAGTGTGCGTGGGTAAGTGTGTGTGTCCGCTGGGCGTGTGTCTCCCTGGCACCAGGGAGGAGAGCTGAGATCAGACGCTGAGCTTTGCCCCCTGCCGCCCTGGACACCCCGCGCGGGTTGTCCCCGCGCCAGGCTTGCGTCACGCCTGCCAAGATGCACACACAGAAAAAGCAGAGACATGCGGGAAGAGTGGAGCCGGAACCACAGCCAAGGACGGTGCCAGAAATGGCAGAGCTGCAGCCCGCTATGAGCAGGCGACGCAGGGAGCAGGAGTCAGGACAGATACTGAGACCAGATAAAAACCAGAGCTTTCGGGGTGATCATGCCACTGCTCTGGGAGACTGAGGCAGGAGGAGGGCAAATCCAAGCCTAGCTCAAGCAACTTAGTAACTTTACAAGAGCCTGTCTCAGGATGAAAAAAAAAAAAAAATAAAAAGGCTGAGGATATAGCTCAGTGCAAAGGCACTGGGTTCACTTCCAGTACTGGAAAGGGGGAAAAAAGGGAAAAAAAGGGGGGCGGGGTAGAGGAGAGTAGCACCTGTCCCACAAAAAGGAAATCAGGACTCCTCAGGTGCTCTCTGGGGCTGGATTTAAGGTCGAGTCCCTGCTCCACCGTGCACAGACGGGGGCTCCCTCCCTCCACGGCCCTGGGTCACCAGCCCAGGGAAGGGGGGATCACAGGAGGGGAGACAGCCTGGCCTTGAGCCTTGCTGCTTGTCCCATCAGCTGGGCACTGGGCCGTGCCTCAGTTTCCCCATCTCCAAAATCAGGGTGTCAGGGTTTCTGCCCCACCAGGATTTGGGGTAATGGTGAAGTCCTTGCTCTGTCTCTGTCGCTGCCCAGCTTGTGTCCCTCCGCAACCCCAAAAAGGAGCCCGGAAAACAGAGGAGGGGAGAATGGAGGAGCACGGATGTGGGGATGTGTGCAAGGTATTCGCAACGTCACCATCAATCAGCACAGGCCAGGCACATTGTCACCATTGCCGCCATTGTGACCCTGCTCACCCCTGCTGCTTCCCGGGATCAACTGGGTCCTTGTCACCTCTGCCTGCTGGTCCTCAGCAAGCGCCACTCACACACCCAGTTTACAGAGGAGCAAACTGAGACCCCGGAGGCAGGAGAGACCTGCCGCTGGCACGGGGCCCCTGGGGCAGTCCCTGTGGCCAGCATGTCCAGGGGCCAGTCAGGGCCTTGGTGCGGGCGAGCAGGCTGGTTTCTAGTCACAGGACACGGCCGGCTAATTGCCCCGGCGCAGCCGCTGCCGACGCGACACTGGCCCTGACAGGCGTGATTTATGAGAGCCCTGGGCCACACTGCGCAATGGCCGACGACCTCACTTAGCAGACACCTTGTCACGGCCAGGGAGCCAGGTGTCAGAAACACAAACCAGGCGGCCAGCAGCGCACGCGGCCCTCCACCTGCTGGGCCCGAGCTAGTGGCCAGCCGCCGGCTGGTTCCACCCCCACTGGCGAACACGGGTGCCGGCCGGTCGGCCCTGCCAGCGCCTCAGTCCTCAGTTTCCACGTAGAGGGATGATCGGGGTGAGGGCAGGGACAGGTCCCAGGACTCAGGCTGCTCCAGTCACTGTGCCACATGAGGCAGCAGCAGCCTGCAGGGCTGAGGCCACCATCGGAGCGCAGGTGACAGTGGTGATTCCAGGGCTGGGTTCCGGAGTCCCAGGTCCCCGTCCTCCTGGCTCTGAATCCGCAAGAGGCTCACTGCAGGCCAGTCTGCAGCCTCCTGGCCACTGGCCCTGAGCCTGGCACCTGAACTTCCCAGCTGCCCCAGCCCCGGGACTGTCACCCTATGTACCAGGATGCCAGTGCCCGGCAGCCGCAGTTCCGGGGCTGTACCCAGCAGCAGCCGTGTACCTGGCAGGCAGCTATGAAACCACACAGACGCATAAACATATGGAAAGAAAACACGTGCACCAAAGGAATGCATCTGGGCTGGAGGAACGGCACATGCCTAGTAAGCGTAATGCCCTGAGTTCAACTCCCCTGCACCGCACAAGCCAGGTATGGTGCCGCACGCCTATAATCCAGCATTCGGGAGGCTGAGACAGAAGGATTGCCCTGAGTTCAAGCCAGCGTGGGTTTCATAATGATTTCAGGACCAGCCTGGGCTACAGAGTGAGACCCTGTCTCAAAATTAATAATAATAATGCATCTGAGGATGGCAACAGGGAAGTCAAGGTCCCCGGCCCCAAGGGCGGCCCTGCCTGCACCCCACCTGGACCCCTCCTGGGAGGTGGGCCCCACACAGCTGAGGGGAGACACTGGCCGCCTCCTGCTCCACAGCCTGCCCGGCATCCGTGTCTGCGGGAGCATGCGCCTGTACGGGATTAGGCACGTGTCCCTGGGGACGTCCTCTAGCAGCTGTGGATCGGAGTCAGACCTGGGTGGCTGCCGCGCTGGGTGACTTCAGCCGCTCTCCCTGTGCCAGAGCGCCAGCCTCGCCCGGCCAGGAAGCAGGGTCTCGAGGTGGGTTCCCAGGCTCCGGAGGGGGCAATCTGTGTGTCCTCTGGTTGCAGGACCCAGGCGATAGGCCTGGCTCCACCTCCGCCTCTCTGTGGTCCCTGTGCCCACGAGGTCTCTCTCCAAGCCCAGAGAGGAGCAGGAGGCCTCCTGGCTGGAAGGATGGCACTCTGAGGAACCGCAGGATCACTGAAGGCTGCCCCGAGGACGCACCTGCACCTTGCAGGCCCACCCTTCCCATGGGGCCCGGCCCAGGGGCCCAGCCGCACTGGAACTTAGAACCGACATTTTTAAAAAGGCTCAGCTGAGCGTGTTTCACAAGGTTGCACATTCACTCAACAAACCTGGCCTAGAGGCTGGAGAAGCCACATAACCCAACGTCCAGCTCAAGGAGCTGGCACACTGAGGCTGGACTGGGCTGGGGCACCCGGGACGCTTGGAAGCTGAGGCCTCGGTGCCTGGATGTGGAGCTCGGGCGCAGGGAGGCCGGGGGAGGGGATGAGCATGGGCAGAGGCGGGGAACAACAGAGACCCGGCAGCCACGGTCAGGGGGGAGAGAGGGGCCGCCATGGCCACTGGCAAAGCTGCCAGGCCGCTCACACGCTCCCGCCTGATCGCACGACAGTGAAGACGCCAACCCTGCGTCCCGTGATGGTGGATCCTGAGGTAATGGAGGCGCAGAGCTGGAGGAGGAAAGGCTGGTGTGGGCACAGCTGGTGGGAGGCTCTGGGAGGGCTGCCTGGAGGAGGCCACTCTGAGCAGGCTGGAAAACTCCCTCCACTGGCAGCAGCAAGAAAGTCCTAAATTCCCCAGGGGGCTGGGTGTCTCCCTCCCTCAACCACGCCTCCAGCCCGCAGGGATGATGACTCGGACCCAGCTTGCCTGGGGCCCCCTGCCTTCGGGAGGCAGGTGGGGATGAGTAAGTGGGGATCCTTGTCAGGGGCAGGGCGGGCCGGCCAGAGGGGCCCAGGTGCCAGCTTCACTGTGAGTCCTGCTGGCCCCGGACTCTGCCCCAGGGCTCTGGCCACTGGATCTGCACCTTAACCAGGGAGGGGGTGTTGATGGCTGCCACAGCCACTGTCATTCCGGGTCTGTGGGTGGCCAGGCACCAGCCCCTGAGGGACGGCTGGGGACAGGGCGGGGACCAGGCTCTGCTGACCTCAGGCCTTATTTTAGCCTCTGGCGCGTCCCTGGGAGGCCCCGTAGGAGGAGCTGGGTTGGCAAGAGGATTTGCACGGGTATTTTCAGTCCTGCAGAGGATCAGCTTGGGCCCAGCAGGCAGGGGAAGGCAGGGGCCGAAACCCAACACGGGCCGCCACCGCTGCCGGGAGAACTGGCCGCTGGCCATGGGGTGGGGGCTTTGTGGGGGGCGGCCTAGCGGGCCTGGCGTCTGGCTGGGCGGTTGAGAGCAATACACACAGCCGTGGCATCGTCCCTGTTTCGCAGATGCGGAAACAGAGGCCTGGGGCTGCCAAGACCACCATCCCCACCTGGCTCGATCCAGGGAGCCCCAAGTCCCCAAGTGCAGCTCAGATGCGCCCCACCCAAGGCGGAGATCCGTGGGGGATGGGGGAGCCAGGCAATATCCTTGGGGCGTGGCTCCCACCTGTGGGGGGGGGGGGCGGTGGGGGAGAGAAAACAGCCAGCGCCCCTAGGGCAAAGACAGGCCTGGGGTCAAGAGCCTGGATTCCAGCCTCAGCCCTGCTCTGGCCAGGCTGGGCCTCTCGAGAAAGACAGTGGCCCCTCTCAGCCTCAGTTTACCCTTCTGGAAAACGGGAGCACATCACCCATCTGTGTCCCAGCTTGAGGCCAGTTATGGTTTGTGGCCTTCAGATGGGGAAACTGAGGTCCAGAAAGGAGCTGGAGTCACCCAGGGTCCTCCAGGGGGACAGTGAGGAGCCTTTGGAAGTCACAGACCCCCGCCCAAATGACACCGGAGGGGAGCAGCAGGCACAACCCGTCTGCCCCAGGGCCAGCCCGCTAGGCAGCAAGAGGGGGAGCCTGGGCTTTGGCCTGCGCCCCGGTCTCCTCCTCAGCAGCTGGGTAACTTTGGGCTACTGACTAAACCTCTCGGAATCTCTTTCATTTCTCAGCCTCAAAACAAGATCAACCACAGTGGGGTCGCTGGGAGAATCTGGATAGGCAGCAGGTGTAGGCTTGCCTTTTTACAGATGGGCACGGGACACCTGGGCAGGGGAGGGATGTGCCATGATCGCAGGGCGTCCACACAGCTGATGGGCAGAGGTGTGTCCAGGCACCCCAGAGGTCTGGAGGAGGGAGACTGTGCTGTTGGGGACAGGAGTGGATAAGGCGAGAGTCCCAGGAGAACGGACCCTGGAAACCATGGGCCTTTGTAGGGATGGCCTGGCAGGGCGGAGGAACAGCCTTGACCAAGGCCAAGATGCCCGGGCGGCACAGAGAGCCTCAGGGCAGAGCGGAAGGGAAAGAGACCAGAGCGTCTCCAACGCACGTCTGAAGTGCAGCGTTTCCATTGTGTGCATGCGCGTGACGCGTGTGCACGCGTGCGTGCTCTCCCTGTCGCGGACCCCCCTGAACACTGAGTATGCACTGGCCCCTCCCGGCGCCCTGCCCCCGCTGCCCGGCCTCCTCCGCCCAACGTCCCGCCGCTCCTCCGCTCCTCGCCCGGGGGCTCCACGGGTCATTACAAGCAAAACAAGCCCCGGCTCTGATGGCTAAACCAGATGCCCGGCCCCTCCTGCCGGCCTCGCGGGTCAGCGGGAGCCGGGGCTGCTGGGGAGGGCCAGGCCGCGGGGGGCCGGGGGTCCCGGGAGGGACAGCGCCGGCGCGGGGAAACCCAATCCCCGACACATGGAGATCATTTGCCGGAGGAACAGGATCCGTGATCAGCTCCAGCACCACGGAGGATGGACGCGGCGGGGTCCGGCGAACCTGGGCGCCGCCCCCCTTCTGGGCCGCCGGCCTGAGCCTCTGGCGGAAGAGACATTCGGAACAAGCTTCCGACCTCAGCCTTGTGTGGAGTCCGCCCCCAGTAGATAGTGTTGATATGCGGATCTGGAAACTGAGGATCAGAGAGGTTGTGCGGCCCGCCAAAAGGCACACAGCGAGCCAGCGTGGGCATCGGGCTAGGATCTCCCAGAAGATGGGAAGATTTACTCCTCCACAGGGAGGGGAAGGCAGCTCCCAACACGTGCCAGGCGGGCCACCTGCAGCCTCTCCCCCCAACCCCCAAGTGACCTGGTCCCCCAGGGTTGGAGCCTCCTATCAGTTGTCCTCCTGGGATAGTTTTATTCAGGTACAGTTCATGCCCCGCTCAAGGTCCCCAGATAAAGTGTGCAACTCGGAGGGGTTTCTGGTGTGTCATAGAATTAATTTTTTTAAAGCCATCATAAAGTATATATGAAAAAATTTGCCACCTCAAATACATTCGGTGGAGAGTCCAGGGGCGCCAGGCACATACCGGATGTCCTATGGCCACACCGATGCGTGTTCCCAGACCGCGCTGGTGGCCCTGAAAAGAAACTCTGCACCTGTCCCGTGATCAGCAGCGGCTCTGTGCGGACTCCCTGTGAGACACTCCGGTCCCCTCGGCACGGTGGCTCGAGGAACCGGTATGCCGCTGGTTACCAGGACTCGGCTTCTCGTTTGGGCTGCCGCGGCCCCGCCATAGAGATGAACCCATGCGCCCCGGGTGGCTGGGCGGCTGGGCTGAGTCCACCCTTGGGCCCCTGTGCACTTGCCCCACCGCGGGGCCCGTGGGTTCACCGTGGGCAGCCCCTCCCGACCAGGTGGAGGCCAGAGGAGAATTGTTGGTGCCCAGGGCGGGTCTGTACTTAACTTCTTAAGGTACCGCCAGACTACAGCCACGTGGGCCCTGGGGCAGGCGCTGGGCCAGCCTGGGTGAGGATGAGGGGACTGGGGTGGGCCTGCTGCCACCTCTGCCCCTACGGAGGTCATCCCCGGGCTCCTTCCATGTGTGAGGACCTCCCCACGGCTGTCCACCTAAAATCCCCAGTTCCCTGTCCTCCAGCAAGCACTTCCAGTGCCCTCTATGGTCTCACTGCCTCTGCCTGCCCCCACAGTGCTCACTGTGGGTACCAAGCCCGCCTGGCCCACCCTCTCTGTGCCCCTGGCTGTGAGCACCTTGAGAATGGAGTCACCTGCACCCTCCTTATGGTCCGGGGCACAGGGGGTCCTCAGGGCCGTGTTCAGAGCAGTCCATCAAGGGACGCACGGGGTCCTCTGCCTGACCACCCCGGAGCCGATTAGATGGCCAACAGCAGAAAGCCAGGACCCTTCCTTCCTCTGACTCCAAGAGCCCCTGGGGCTGGCCCAAGCCTGACTTCCAACTTGCTGTGTGTCCCCGGGCACAGCTATCGCCCTCTCTGAGCCTCAGATTTCAATCAGTCATCCCCATCCTTTCTACAGGATGGAAGTCCAGGCTGCCCCTCTCCTCCCCCATCAGATTCTTGGCTGCCCAGTGGGCTGTCCCTCCTGCCCACAGGTAATTGGGGGGAGGCAGGGCTGGGGAGCAGGGAACCCCAGCAGGCAGTTCCTGCCTGGAAAGGGTCCCCTCGGCGTTCCCCCAGCCCCTGCTGGGGGACAAAAGGCCTGCGGACTTTCAAAGCCAGAGCCAGGCAGGAGGCCAGCGTGGGCGGCCAAGGGATGGCCACGGGGCTCGGGGCCCGAGGGCCAGTGACTGGAAGCTGTTCCCATCCATCAGTCAGCAGTGACAGCTCCCGCTCAGTCAGCAGTGACAGCTCCCAGGGCCCAGGGGCCCCCCATGGCCTGCCAGCTGACCGTCCCGCCCTCCACCCCCCACAGCCACAGCCCACTGACCTGAACGGCTCCACTGTGCACGTCCTGCCAGGGCAACCGCTGCTCCTTGCTCCTCCTCCGGCTCCCGTGGGGGCTCTGCCAGCTGGGTACCGTCCCCGGCCCTGCCCTGGCCTCAGTGTGCATGCAGAAATGTGGCCCTTGGACGTGGGGGATGGGCACCGAGCAGCACTGGGCCCCACGTGGCCCCACGTGGCTCTCCTTTCTGGCTGAGTGACCTTGGGGATACTGCTGGGCCTCTCTGGCCTTCAGGCCTGTGTCCCGCCCAGGAGAGCAAAGCCGGGCTGGGCCCTGGGGCGCGAGGGGCACCCCTCAGCCGGGAGCCCAGCTTGTCGTGGTCCCCATCACCGCAGGCCACAGTTAGCGGCGTGACGCATAGCACGGGCTCCTGGTCACCAGCAGACGTGGAGGCCAAGGGGCTCCTGGCCCTGATGTTCCTGTAGCCTAGGAGGTAAGAGGACAAAGTGCGAGGGGCCTGCGCGCCCACTGGGGAGGGTGAGTCAACACGCGATGACGTGTTCACGCAGTGTGGTGACCACGTGTCGGCAGGGATCAGACTCAAAGCAGGACATTGAGCCAAGAAAGCACCTCAGGGCGTGCACAGGGACGGCGGCCACCACGCCACAGGGACGTGTGTGTGTGTGTGTGTGTGTGTGTGTGTGTGTGTAGGAAACATAGAGCCTTCCTTGTCTAACACCACCAGCGCAGACACGCCCAGGAAAGGAAACAGACTCCCGGAAGAACACAGGGGCCGAGATCCCGCCCAGGACCCACGCCGTGGCCACCTGTTCACCCATCACACAGATGCTGGGAGACAGGGCCCCCTGCGGCCATAGTTCTTTTTTTTTTTTTTAATGTTTATTGTTCAAGACGCCAGCGATCGAGCTCAGGGGCCCTCCCCCACGGAGCTACATCCCCCGCTCTTTTGAAAAGTTTATTTTTTGAGACAGGGTCTTTCAGAGTTTGAGTTGGGCTCAAACTTGTGGCTCTTCTGCGTCAGCCTACCACAGCGCTGGGTGACAGGTGGGGGCACCTTGCACGACTCCCAAGCGTGGTTCCTACTGTGCCCCCGTCCTGGGTCCTCCTCGTCCCCTGTGAGCATGTCCTCCCACTCTCTTCTCTCCTGACCGCAGCACCTGCGTCACACGGCCAGGTCCTGCCTCCCGCCCAGATCCCGTCCCAGCAGCCCCTGCTCAGCCTGTCCCAGGTGCTCCCAGGTGCATGTTGCCCTTCCAGCTTCAAGGACCCACCTGGGCCACCCACCTGCCTGCTGCCGCTCACAGCTGCCAGTGCCCCCGCCAGTCTGCCTCCTGGGGGGAGACTGAGGCTCACAGGGGCAGTGACCTCGCCAGCCACATGTAGCTAACTGGGCTGACCAGTCCGTCCAGTGACACCGGACTCCAAAGGCTCTGGCAGCATCCACCAAGGACACTTGAGGTCTCCCTTTCCTCTCCCTTCGGGGACCCCTGGCCGGCTCATTCCTGCCCACACTGTTGGAGGCTGAGGTGTAAGCTTCAGTGCCCATTATCCCCCTGAAAGGCCAGGTACAGGGAGGTTTTCCACTGTGTGAAGACAGGGCCCATGCCGGCCGGCCTCCATGGCTTCTGGCGATATAAGCTTCTCTAGAAGCAGATCTGCCGGGCTTTCAGTGACCCAGAACCCCGCCATGCCCAGCTCTCGCCCGGGGCTTCCCAGGGGAGGGCTTCCTTTCTTCTTTTCCGTGCGTGTGTGGCAGGGTGTGTATGAGCAGGGGACCCGAGGGTCAGCGCTCAGCTTCCAGGATGTGTGACCCGTGCCCAGGCCCTCTGTGGGCCCAGGGCCACGGGGCTGGACAAAGGCTTGAAGAAAGGTGACAGGTGTGGCGGATGGTGTAGGAGGGTCCCTCACGAGGACCCAGCTGCAGGAGTTGGGCCACCCAGGGGGAAGAGAGGAGACAGAGTGAAAATGAGGGATAGAGAGAGAGGGGGAGGGCAGCCAGCTTTCTGGATGAGTAAGTGGTGAGCAGCCCATCCTGGTGACCGGCGTCTGTCCTTGCCTCCCAAATCATTCCTACCAGTCCCGTGCCCGGAGAGTCCCCAGGACTGAGTATCACGAGGAGGAGAGCAGGGAGGACCTGAGAGGAGACCAGAGCTTCCAAAATGGGGACACGTGGGGACAGAAGGAATCTGTCGCCCTGAGGGGCAGGACTGTGGCGAGGACCCAGGCCCCATGGACAAGGGTAGGGGGCAGGGGCACCACGGATGCGGGTGGTTAGGGCCACAGAGTGAAACATCGTGGCCAAGGTCATCTGGGGAGAGCAGGGAGCGAGGCTGGTCAGAGCCACGGCATTAGGCAGGCTGAGGACCACTGTGGAGGGGCCGGTCGGGCTTAGAAATGCAGTCCTGGGCACTCAGTGGCCAGTAGTGTGGGCAGAGCTGCCAGCCTCTGGGTCTGGCTTTGGGGTGGCACCAGGAGCTGTGCTGGGCTGTGGGAGAGTGGGGCAGGTTTGACATGGGAAATCAAAGGCTCTTTTGCTTCTTTCTTCATTAAAAACCACATATGGGGCCCGGCATGGTCGTACACGCCCCTAATCCCAGCACTCACCAAGTGGAGGCCGAGGATCATGAGTTCGAGGCCAGCCTGGGTTATTACATCATGACACCCTGTCTGAATAAAACAAAAATGAAATAAAGGCCTTGGCGCAGACACAGGGCCTCAGATCCTCCAGGGCTGCAGGGTCAGGCTCACAAAGAAAGTCCCAAGTCCCTTTCCTCCCGGCGGACCAGCACAGCGTGTACCCGGCAAGGGATGCATCAGCTCACCAAATCCCCCGGGAGTGACAGGGCCAGGTGTACGGGGTGTCGGTTTCTCCCTGCCACTCCCCCTAGGGACAGCTGGCCCAGTGGTGGCCTGACCAGGCCCCTAGGGAGCAGGCCACCTCCTCTGGCCGCGGGTGCCCTTAGGTGCTAATCCCTTAGCCCCTGTCCCCTGGACTCAGGCACACAGGACTTACACAATGGGGACCTGTGTCACCCCCGCCCCGGGTCCACACCTCACAGCCACCAGCTGGCCCTCCCAGCTGGGTGACTTTGGCTGGGCCACATTCCAAACATGGCCACCCCCGGGGGAGGTACCATCCGGTCAGCCACCACCTGCTTGGCACCTTCTTGTGCCTGCCAGGGTGACCAATGTGAAGACCCCTCCACGACTCCCACCAGAAGCTCCCAGTCCCCACCCTAGCAACAGATGATCGACAGAGGTTTCCAGAGTGAGGAATTCTGGGAAACACGAGAGCTGACTAACTATCCCAAACATTTAATCTCCACAACACCTCTGGGGACCACAGGAGCCCCTCTGGGGAAGTGAAGAAGTGGAGGCCCTGGGTGCTGCCGCGGGGGAAGGGGGATGGTCTCCACTCCCACCTTCTGGCTCTCAGGGAAGCCCTGTGGGCTTTGCCCTCAGCTGACTGAGAGCGCGGCCAGGCCGCCGGAGGCTCCCAGAAAGGGCAATATAGGTGTCATGTGCTTCCAGTAAAGTCTGAGTGGGCCATGGGGGTCCCTTGTCCCCTCTGACCTCCTTCTATCATTCCAGGCAGGTCCTGAGTCCCCAGATCCCACCCAGAGCCAGGGATGGAACGGTGAATCAGCCAAGGTTACACAAGGCTTTACACTGTGCTAAATTTACAACTGCAGTGTGGACCTCAGGACAGAGTCAAAACAACCCCAGGAGTTCAGGGGAGGAGCAAGGATATGGGAAGGGTCCAGCCTGTCCCCAGGCAGGAGGGACACGGGGCTTCGCCCATCACCCCTGGCCATGTGCTTCCTGTCTAGCAGCCACTGTGCCTAGAGTAGATGGATAAGCACACACGTGCGCTGGGGACAGGTATGTGAATTACAGCTCCAGGATGTACAGACCACAGGGCCTTTGGCAGCATCCTCTTTCACCCAGGAACGTAGAGGAGGAAAGGTTTACAAGTTCTGTGAGGAAGAGGGGATAGGTATCTCCCCTGGAAGCTCAGGATCAGGAATTAATGGTCACAGCTTTAGAACAAGGTGCAGGATGAGACTCTCATGGCTTCCCCCACTCCCAAGTCACCCCAACATCTTGTCACCAAGCCTGTCATCTGCCTCCACCCAAGCTCAGCTGGGAAAATACAACCTCCCACTGGAGTACTGCGGGGGGCCGCCTCTTGGGCTGGGGTGAGGCCCACGCCCTCTCTGCCACAGGCAAAGCCAGAGTTTGGGTCTCTCTGCTCTCCCCAGGTGCCACTCCCCACCCTGGGTCCACACCTCGGAGCCGCCGTGGCCCTCCCAGCTGGGTGACCGTGGCTGGGAGGCTAAGCCAGCCGGGAGAGGAGAAAGCAGAGTCCCCGGATACCGGTGGCTCTGCCGTCCCCGGCGTGGCCGTCACCTTCCGCATCTTAGACAGTACACGTCTCTTCCAGTCGCTCCAGAGCAGGAGTAAACAAAGAGAACGAGCCTCCCTGGAGGTAGAGTCCCGTCCCTCGGGGAAACTGAGGCCCGCCAGGAGAAGGGGCGGCAGGGCCCGGGAAGGACGGCGAGCCGCGCAGGGGTCCCGGGGCCGCTTCCCAGATGGGGAAACAGAGGCACGACCCGCTCCGGGTCACCTGCTCGGATCCGAGCCAGGCGATGACGGACTGGACACGGGCCAGCGGGACTGTCACCGCTCCCGAGCCGCCCCAGACGGCGCGGCGCTCCCCTTCCTGTCGCCCAGATGGTGCCTGTCGCTTTGTCCTGAGGGGTCCCCCCCGGCCCTTTCTCCCCCTGTCTTTCTTTCTTTCTGCCTTTTTTCCCTCTCCCAGTCCGAGGGCGGAGGCGCAAGTCCCCGCCGCCGGGAACAAAAGCTCGGCTGTCAGCCCGCCCCGCGCATGCAAATGAGCCGAGAGCATGCAAATGAGGCTTGGGCTATTTGCATGGCGCGGGAGGGGCCGAGGCGCTGGCCACCCTCCTGGCCCCGGTCCCTGTTGCTGGCACCCCGGGCCGTCCGCCTGGAGGAGGCCGCCCGCAGCGCTCTGCCCCGCGCAGCCCCAGCGATGCGGACAGAGGCTGGGGTGTGGGCATCCTATTCTCGCAGATAAAATTCATTTTGTTTGCGATCGCATTGTGCAGCCGCGGCGGGTGGGATGTTTACATGAATCTGTACATCTCAGACGCGGAGGGGAGGCTGGGAAGGTGTGACGTAACGAGGTTTTCCTGTGACAACCGAGAATTGATGACCCCAGAGCCAAGAGGGGACACAGCGTGGGGTGGCCCCGGCCTCAGGCGGAGACCCCTGCAGGCTCTGCGGGCCTCCACGATGCAACGGGCGGGTGTGGCGGGAGCACTCCCAGCAGGCCTTGCGTGGCGATGCCGCAGGCAGGTGTGGCAGGAGGGCAGGCGGCAGTGATTCCCATGCCTGGGGCCTGGGTGGGGGCTAGGAAGGGCGAAGGGAAGAGTGGATGAGGTGGGGGGGAGGGGGCGGGATGTCGGCTGGGCCGATGGACAGCGGAGGCAGCGATGAGCGGATGGAGCCAGGGTTAGCCGGATGACCATGGCAGGGTGGCTAGGAAGGAGAAGGGGAGAGGGAGAAGCGAGCAAAGGACGGCAGGGGACGGGAGTTGCACCCTCCTCTGGCGGCTGGACATTACGCCTTGGGGTCCCCGGGACCCAAGTGCCACCGTTACGGGTGCGTGTCCCCGGAGCACGCGTGGTCAGAGATCGGCCTTTCCTCTCTCCGGCCTCAGGGTGGTTTCACCCCAGGCCCAGCGCCGGGGGCGACCAGTCAGGGACAGAACCTCTAGAGCAAACCTTTCTGCAGAAGCTGATCAGCCCAGGGATTCGGTTACAGAGCTGAGCAACGCGGGGTGTCAGGAGGCGGGGATCTCAGGGTCCTGGGGTGGAGGGTGCACATTGGGTGGGGCAAGCCCTAGGGGCAGAAGAAAGCAGATCTTCCCCTCCACTGTGAGGAGGACGCAGCCAGGACTCAACCCTACCGGCACCGGGTCTCAGATTTCTAGCTCCAGATCTGTGCGAAATAAATTTCTGTTTTGTAAGCCACCTAGTCAGGGTGATTGGTTACAGCAGCTGAAACTGGCTGAGGCAGCTGTCCAATGCCACAGGCTGGTCAGGACATGGTCCTCCAGCCCTGGAGGCTGGTCCCAGGTGAAGGGCCTGGCTCCTCGGACCCCTGGGGAGGGCTCTTCCTGGCCATGCACAGCCACGTCCTCATCTTTCCTTTGTGTGTGTGCACAGACGAAGAGGAGGTCCTGTCATCCCTTCTCCCAAGAACAGCCATCCTGTGGCATCAGGGCCGAGGGTCTCCTTGTTCCCTACAGTCCCTGTCCTCATGTATGGCCTCCTGGGGACCTAAGAATGCTGAGAGACAGACCCCTCCACCCGCTGGCTGATGGGTAGGAGCATGCGGGAGGACAGATGGGTGGGCACTGAGGCTGTAACAGGGAGGAGGCAGCGAGCCCCACCTTCACCAGTCTCCCATGTGAACTGGCTCTCCTGCCAGTCGGGATCTGGCAGAACAGGGCCCGGATGCTGCAGGAGACAGCTCTGCCTTGAGACCCAAGGGTGACTACATGACCTTGAGCAGGGACAGCTTTCCTAGCTGTTCTCTGTGGACAAGGTCGCTGCAGAGTGAGAACAGGGAATTCTCATCACTAATGTCAGCAGGAAGCCGTCATACTCGTGACAAATGCCGCCTTTCCCACGAGCTTGCTGCTTGACCTCCGGCAAGGCTGTGCCTCTCTGAGCTGGGCTCAGTCTCCTCACCTGCAAAATGGATATTATAATGTCTAACAGGCTGCTGGATGGACACTTCAGTGGGAAGAAGGAAACACCCAGGCCACGGAGCGGCTGCGACTTGTTGTTTGTGGGTCTGAAGCCCCCAGCACGGCCGCACACGTGTGTGAATCTGCAGCCCCCGGCCACCTGTGAGTTCCACCACACACAGAAGGCAGAGAAAAACACAATCTTCACATCACACAGAAAGATCAGGTCTTCTCCTCCTGTCCTCCCACAGCAGGCCCGGCACGTGACCTGGGTGGGATCTGTCACTGGCCTTCCAATACTGCAGAGGCCCCGGAGTCCCAGCGCCAGTGGGTTCTGGGACTGCTGGGAGGAGTCAGCAGCAGATCAAACATGACTGAGTCACTGTTGCTGTCACGGAGTCACCTGTCCTGATACTACTGGCCACTGCTTCGGATTTGGAAACCACAGTAATTTCTGACCCTGAGAGCTGTGTTGATTCTGCAAGCCTTGGTTTCTTATCTGTGCAATGGGCTCTGGGCTCAACTCTATGGTTAGGTGTTCTGAGCAGTTCCTGCAGCCTGGGGGATGCTCCTGTTTGTGCCTTACAGGCCAGATCTGATCCCGTCCCACTGTAGGATGAGAGCCCGGGTGGTGAGACAGAAATAGCACTCCCCAAATCACACAGGATAGCTTGAGGACTTGCACAAGTCAGTCATCAGCTCAATGCCACCACAACCTCACCCAGCCACCAAGCACTCCCCGTGTGCCCAGCAGGAGAATGCAGCACAGGCCTTGGGAACGGTGGTTCTGGGAGTGCCAGGCTTTGCTGGGCAACTGTGGGCAGGTTCCTTGAAGTCTCTGAGCCCAACAAAGAGAGGAGCTTGTTTGTGCCTTGCAGTTGGGGGTGAGAGGGCCAATCCCCCTTAAGTCACTTGACTTGCCACGCAGCTCCTGAGGCTGTGACTCAGGTTTGCCACCCACGTCACGTGGCCTCTGTGACTACCAGCTGCTGGCTTGCATGCCTCCCACTCACAGAAGGAAGGTGAGATGCAACCTTGGGAGGTTGTCCTGCTGAGAGCCCATGTCATGGCTTTTGGAAACTGAAGCCACAGGACGCTGAGACGTGTTTGCTCCACAGCTTTGCATTTTTTGAGCTCCTTTCCTGTGTCAGGCTTTGGTGGTCAGTGAGGTGGAGACGTGGGGGGAGTGGATCCTTATTTGCAAGGTCATATGGGAAAGGAATCAGGACGGGCAGAGTTAGTACAGGGGGCAGAAATCAGGGGCTCCACGCCCCCTTCTGTCTTGGGCCCAGCAGATATGGTCACATTTTCACACTTCCTCTTGTGTGAGTAGCCTCCTCCCGAAATCCCCTCCACCCCTGGCTCTGGACATACTGCATTTGCACTTCCGGAAGTAATGGCTGCCCAGTCCCATTTGTACTTCTGGAAGTAATGGATACCTGGCCATCACCGCTGGACCCCCAGCTGCAGGGTTTCCTGGTGATGCAAGGTCTTATTTGCTTCTATCATTAAACAAAATTCCAGGGTCCACATTTCCACGCATTTCTAAATCTGGAAGGTGGGGAAGAGAAATGTATCTGGTCTCTAAACCGCAGTGTCTTGTGTTGGGTCCTGTGACTTACGGGTTCTCTCCTCTTGGCTGCACTTGAATATGAAATGTTGTATTAATAGCTCACTCTTAATTATCCATGAGTAATGTACTACGGCTCAGAAATTAATGGAGGGAAGGACCCAGTCCAGAATATTTCCCACTCCTCTGGGTACCTCAGGGCTGATGGGAGGGGAGATTTGCATATGATTTGCATGAGATGCTGTGGGTCTGGTATTCCTGGGACCGGCAGGGAGAAGGAAGGCAGGAGGCCCAGATGTGGGGACCTGATATGGACCCAGCCACTTCCCAGCCCTTCTGGATCCTCCCTACCAGCTGTTACTCCCATGGTGCCCCTGCCAGGCACCCCCCCCCCCCCCCCCCCCCCCCCCCCCCCCCCCCCCCCCCCCCCCCCCCCCCCCCCCCCCCCCCCCCCCCCCCCCCCCGCCTCACATCTAGCCTCAGCGTGGACTGCTGCAGCCCTGACCCGACTCAGGTGGAAATTTCATTGCTGTTGCGATGGTCCTCAGACACGGGACCTTTAAGAGGTGCGGCTCAGTGAATTGATGTCATTCTTGCAGGACTGGGTTAGCCATCGTAAGAGTGTTGGTCCCCGATAACAAGCTAGCTAGGCTCGGCCCTCAGCCTTTCCCCATCCTTTGCATGCCCTCTCTTGCCCTACTGTCCTCGACCACGGAACCGTAGGGCACAAAGGTCTCGGCCAGATATGGGTACCTGGACACTGAACTTGACCGAATGTTGCTCTACCCCTGTAAAGTACCCGTGCTGTGGTGTTCTAACAGCAGGAAAAGAGACTAAGATCACATATAAGTAAACATGACCGTGATAAGAGTTGCTGTGTACCCAAAGTGATTTACCACTGTGATGTACATACTGATGGATGTGTGCACGCACGCACACACGCACACACACACAAACACACACACACACAGGCACTATTTTTTAAAATGGTTCAGAAAACAAGACAGTAGTGCCTCCAAAAGTCAAGCACAGACTGACTGCTTGATGTAAGGACTCACCCCCAGGAATACCTGGGAGAAATGAAAATAGATGAAGACACAAACACAAATGTACAGGCCAACGTAATACCCCCAGGAAACAGCCCAAGCGTCCAGCAGCCAAAAAATGGAGATAGAAAATGTGGTCCACTCATGCAGCAGAATATTACTCAGCCATGAGAAGGAGTGAAGGACGGGGCCACGGATGAACCTGAAAAACAGCATCACATGGGGTAGATGAAGCCAGGCACGAAAGACCCGTGGTTTATTTGTCTTATTTAAATGACGAATCCAGAACTGGCAGATCTATAGTGACGGAAAGTCTACTACTGGTGGTTGTTGGGAGCTGGGTAGAGAAAGGAATTTGGGGTGATGCCTAAGGGTACGAGGTTTCTTTTTGAGGTGATGAAAATATTCCAGAACTTATTTTGGTTACGCAATTCTTGAATATACTAAGAGCTACTGATCTGTATATTTCAGCTGGCTGAATTGTGTGGTGTGTGAATTACATCTCCATAAAGCAGTTACCAAAACCCATTCCACTCTGACCCAGCCTCTCACCCGGGAGCTGGCAGGTGCTGCTTCCCTGGCTGGAACACAGTGGTGGGCCACCCAGGCAGGAACTATGGACTCCGAGCATCAGTGGAGTCTGATCTTGTGGGCTGGCGTGACGTACTGGGCGGGGGAGGGCGCTTGGCACAGGCTCCGCTCTGACACAATGCCCAGTGAGCTGTGGTCATCAGGCCCCTTTCTACTGGGACACTGAGGTCACTGGGAGGCTGAGCAGAACACAACACCGCCAGCCCAGCTGTGGCAAAACACCCCAGGACAGGGTGACCCTCAGGCCGTGCAAGACAGCAAGCAGGCTCCTGGCAAGACCAGGGAGGGACACCTTGCTCCCTCTCCCAGCAGCAAAGTCAAGTGGCTGCGACTTGCCCCAAATGTGAGGGGGCCTGTGGCCGAGCGGTCTCCCAGGAGGATGACCCAGGGCCAGAGGAAGGACTATAGCACCCTGGTGTGCACTGGGAGAGCTGGGCTGCTGAGCCTTGGCACACTCCAGCCTCTGCATTGGGACCTTTCCCTTCCCTTCCCTGGCTTCTGACCTCTGCCTGCCTCAGCCACAGAGCCCTGCCCTCCAGCCCGGGCCAGCTCTCGGCCCAACTCCTCATCCTTGCCTGCCTCCTGCGAGGCCAGCTGCAGGCCCCTGACCTCCCCCTGCCCCTATTCTCCAGCCAGAGGTCACGCCTGATGGGCCATTTCTCTCTTGGCTGTTTCCCTCAGAATTGGGGGCGTTTGCACGTACGTAAGGAGATCTCTCAGGAGGGGCCCCAAGGCCAACCCCCAAGGTTCCCTGCTTCAGGCATTCCTCGTCTTCATAGCTCTGTCCAGCGGGGTGTGTTTTGTGTCATGGTGGAACTTCCGGCTGCAGCCTCCTGCTCAAGTCAGATCACAGGGGCTGGGGAGAGCATTTGCCCAGCCAGAGTGAGGTCCCGGGTTCGATTCCCCGCGCTGAAAAAGAAATTGGGATCACATTACACTATTTCATTGTGTGATTTTTTTTGAGCAGCCTAAACATCTGATCACAAAACAACATTACCTTAAGCTCAGGATGGCTTTTTACCTCTATTTACTTCAATGGCTGTGAAAATTAAGAGCAAACGTTCTGCCGGTCCTGCGTGGGAATGCCTCGTTCCCATGTCAACAGGGCACTGGGTGTGGGGTCCGCCAGCTGCCAAGCCCCAGGGGGTGAGGGAGACTCTGCAGGGGAGCCCTGCTGCCCTGCTCACATGACTAATGCTCAGTCGGTGGTTCTGGTCCCACTCAGCGTCACCCACCTGTGGCTGCCTGCTTTGGTTGTCAGCAATTCTCCCTCATGTCTGGGGCGTGCCTCTGCCCACGGAGGGCCCTTTTCCTCCCACTGAAGACTGAGGCCCCAGTTCAGAAGAGCACCAGACTCTTATCTGTTTGCATTTGATTGGCTGGCACCTGTCACATGACAGTGAGATGGCATAATACCCATCTCTGGGCTAGAGGAGTGGCAGTGCCATGGCTGCTAAGGGAATGGTCACAGAGAAGGACAGGAAACTTGTGGGTCAAGGGATCCCACTCAATTTTCTACCTTTTGCTTTTTTTAGACCTTTTAAATGTTTACCCATACCATGACCTTCAAAACAGATTCACATTTTGGGATGACCTATTGCCAAGATGCCCCTCTGTCCCTGTCTCTCACTCGTGATCTCCCCACCCCCGGCTCTGGTCTTCACGGTGTCCAGATCCGAGCTCCCCTCGGATATCCAGCTGGTACCCCAGGGGCAGCCTGGAAGCCGCTGCCATGATCGACACACTCCCCTCCCATAACGAACAGGGGGAGGGGCCCAGGCCGCCCACTGCCCATGTTCCCCGGGGGCCAGCCCGGTCTGACGCCATCCGTCACTGCCACCCTCGGTGTGGGCGCCCCGGGCCGGCCAGGGCGGGAGGCGGCGCTGCCCACAGCCCAGTGGAGGCCCTAATGGTTGCGTCAAGTGGCAAAGCCATTCATTAGTGTCCTCAGCCACCAAAGCAAATAAGGCCCGAGGAGCCCGTGGGGAGCGTGGTTTGAGTGTTCTCACGACCGCTTCAAGCCCCAGGCACCGAGGGGGACCCGGTGGCTGTGGCGAGCCTTGGGGGGCAGCATGGGAATTCTGAGTCCCGAGCCTGTCTCTACCAAGAGAATATGGGCACAAAGCGTTTGTGTGGACGGGCCAAGGTCACACAGCATAGCCAGCATGCTCCCTCTCGCTACATGGCTTTGGCTTTTGTGTTTGTGTTCCTAGGTCCTGTGATTAACCTTAAATGACCTTGGATCCTTGGGTGGAAATGAGACCAGAGCAGGCATGGCGTGGGGACAGAAATACAAGTAACTTTGGGATCAGAGAGAAAAGGCCAGGGCTAGGCACTGCCCGGAGCCTTGTTGTTCGCATCTGTAAAATGGCGTGATCGAGGCCAACCTTACACATGTGGGGGCTCCACTGCGCACAGGGGACTTACTGTCCTCAGGGCCTGGGATCAGGGTGCAATCTTGGGGGTTCATCTCTTAAGGTTCTCCATAATTTCATCTTTGAACTCAGGTTCATGGAAGCCAAACTGTGCCAAAGGGCACCAACAAAAATGAGCATTTTCTACACGAGCATTTTGCATTCTCTTTTTGTGTGTGTGCACGTCGGTGTGTGCCTGTGGCACTGGTGACTGACCCCAGGGCCTTTACACTGAGCCAAATCTTCAGTCCTTTATAAATGTTTTATTTTGCGACAGGGACTGCCTGATCTCCAAAGTCACCCAGGCTGAGCTGGAACCTGCTGCCCTCCCACCTCGGCCTCTGGGGGTGCGGGGATTGCGGGGTGCACCTCCCGCCCTGATTCCCTAACCCCACCTCTCCAGCGTTTCAGCCTCAGGCCCGGCAAGGCAGCAGAGGCTTTCCTCCTGTCTCTTCCTGCTCTGGCCCAGCCCATGGCCCCGACCCGACCTGACTCCCAGCACAGCAGCTGCTCCCACCCTGAGACCTGGCGCTCCCTCCCAACCCCTGGCTGGTGGTCTCTGGGCTCCGTGCGCACTGGAACACGCACATTTATTGAGCACCTACTGTGTGCCGGGACCCATGCCGAGCACCTTATACCAACTGTCCCCACATTCTGTCCATGACATGAGCACTAACTACCCCCATCTGTACCCCCACGCAGGCCCCTCCTCACTCGGGTCACACAGCCCACAGTACAGCCATGATGTGGCTCCGTAGACTGGCGTCCCTCTCCCGACCGTCATGCAGCTACGGACTCCTCCAGGAGCGGCTGACCCCGAGGCGGGGAACCATCTTAGTCCCCTGGAAGGAGTCAGGGATGGTGTGCGGTGCTTGCTGTGTGGCTCTGGGTCGGTCACTTCCCCTCTCTGGGCTTGCATTTCCTCTTGCATCCAGAGCTCAGACACCCTGGCAAGTTCTGAGGCCCCTGGCACTGGGAGCCGGCGGCCCGGGCTGAGGTTATATCTGGGCCATGACTAAGCGTGCCCAGCCCCGTCCCATGTGTCTGGCCACATCCGTCTTTGGGAGGAGGGGAAGGGGCCTGTGTTCCCCAGCTCCAGGCCAACGGGACAGCCCCCTGGGACCCCATGGCTTTACACCCGTCCTTCCTGGGCAGGGCGGTCAGGGGCCCCTCCCACCCCACCTCTGCAGTGACCTTGAACCAGTGCTGCATTGTGGCCCACGGGCAGATATACCCGGGCCCTGTTGCCTGGTACCAGTGCCGGGTCATGAGCCAACTCCGTGCGGCCATCTCACGTCCCATCAGCCCTGCGCGGTGGGCAGTCACGCTAGACCCTGCCCCAGAGGGGATGTGGAGGCACAGAGCGGGTTGGGACCTGCCTGCGGTTACACAGGCTCTCGTGGGGGCCCCCCGGGGCCCTGGCCACTCACAGGTGGAAAAACAGACCCCAGCCTCACCACCCCGGCCGTAGACGAAGCTAATACCCCCGCAGCCGAGCTGTGTGGCCTTGAGCAAGTCGCTTTACCCCTCTGGGTCGCCCAGGGGACCACATGGCTTCCAGGCTGGAACCTCAAAACTACACACAGAACCCGCAGGTGATTCCCACTATCCAGATGAGGAAACTGAGGCTTGGAGAAAAGGAAGCTGGGCCCAAAGTTGGGAAATGTGTCGGGGCAGAGGGAGGCTGTGGGTGTCCTGGGGGGACAGGGGCTTCCTGCCCCGCACGGTGGGGGCGGGCCTGGGGGGGGAGTTAACCCTTTCCTGGCCACGCTACCGCCCTCCGCCCTCGGCCCTCCCCCTTCACCCTCCAGGGGCCTCCAAACAAAGCTGCCTTTATCCGACTGTGCTGCATTCCTCAGTGACACATGAGGACAAAGGCGGGGGCCACCGGCAGCGACAGGAAAGCCGGACTGCCCCAAACCAGTTTGCAGCCTTCCCACGCCCCGCCCCCACCACGGGTCCGGGGCCTCCCGGCAGCCCGAGCAGGGTCTCCAGGACAGGACGCATCCACTGTCCCGGCTTGGAGGGTGCCCACCAGGTCACAAACACACACAGCCTGTCCCCTTCCCAGTCCTCTGGGGGTCTCCCGCCCGGCAGTGGGTGCGTGGGCACCAGGAGGGGTGGCCTGCAGGGCGCCCTGGCCGGGTGGTCCCCGCCCCCCGCGTCCAGCCTCTGCATCTCCACCCAGAGCTGGGCCCCGCAGGTGCCCACTCCTCCGGCTGCCCGCCCGTAGCTGCACCCCCAGCTGGCACGGGGCACCCAGGGCTCCTGTGCCCTGTGCCTCCTCTCCAGGCCAGGCTCAGAGTCCCCGCAGGGCTGGTGGTCCCTGCCTCACCCCCAGAGCTCCGCCAGCAGCTGGGCAGCTGAGCTGGTGCTCTGGCCAGTGTTAGGCAGAGGGTGCACGATAGGTGGGGGGAGCAGCCAGGGGACAGATAAGGCTCAGGGTGCGACCTGGCTGGACAGGAAAGAAGGGGGAGGGGGACCCTGGGGGAGCAGAGAGCAGACGGGAAAAGGAAGCGTCTCCAAGGTCAGAGCTGGTCCCCAATCCCAGCACCCAGCACTGGGCCCAGGCTCCAGGATGGTACCCATAACCCCAGATCAGGAGTGACTCCGCCTCTGCCTTCCCAGCCAGTGTCAGGCCTACCGGCGGGAAGGAGCAGGACCCCTACACCATTGTTACCGGACATTGCAGGTTCCCTTGGGAGCTCACGGCCCAGACCACAGCATGAGGACTGGGTCTTGTGAGACCTGGCCAGCTCCAGAAGCCCAGGGTCACACCACAGGCTCCAGCAGAGCGAGATCCAGGACCCCGGGGTCCTGGACTCCCGTCTAGTGGTCCCCCTTTCCATCACCTCATAGAGAAAGAATATAAACACAGAAGGAGGGGGGCCGCATTGGCCCAAGTTGGAATCCCACACTCCAGGAGGCTGAGGCAGGAGCATGCCAAGTTCTGGCCTAGCCTTGGCCCCTCAGCAATTTAGCCAGACCTAGTCTCCCCAAAGAGGCTGGTGATGTGGGTCCCTGTAAACACCTCCCAAAATAAGGAAGAGGGAGAGCGATTGAGGGCTCCTCCCTGGGTTCACGGAGTGACCAGAGCAAACAGCTCCACCCAGGCCACTGTGCCCAGCAGGGCACATCCTCAGCACCTGCAGCCCCAGGACACTGCCCGGCCAGGCCACAACTCAGATGGGCGGCTCCCGGGAGGCCGGTGGCCTTTCAGCTGGGCATAAAGGCTATGTCTCAAAACAAATAAACGACTTCCGGGGCAGAGGGCGGGGAAGTGGCCCTGGCGGGCTGTTTGGGCAGCCCGACAGCCATTCACTCCCCGCCTGAGGCTGGGAGGGAACGGCAGAGAATCAATCATGGGCTGGGTGTGTTTGCAAAGGGCGTGTGTGGCTGTGACAGCAGCCGGGTCCCCTGGGAGGCCCTCAGGGACACGTGCCCACCACCTGGGCTCCGGCCTGCCAAATCACGGGAAGCACTGCTGCTGAGAGACAGGCCCCTGGGTCCCTGGGACCGAACGGGGGACCTCACCCCACCACCACCTCGCCAGGACTGACACCCAGGTCACCGTCATCCGTCTGAGGGTCCCCTGATGCCTCTCCTGGTGGGCAGGCTGGGTCCTGAGGCAGAGTAGAAGCAGGGGTGGAAGTCTTTCCTGTGGGGTTAGGGGCAGGGAGGGCTTTTCTGGAACATTCTGCTCGGCCAAAGAGGCTGCAAGCTCCATCTGCCAGGTGCTCCAGATCACCTGTGCCTAGTAGATGCTTAATAAACACCTGTCAACACAGCTGTCTCTCCCTGCTTGGCCCCAGGTTCCTATCGTCTCATCTGTCTCACTCACCCTCTCTCTGGGAGTCCCTGAGGCCTCGGAATCTGTCACAGCTGGCACATCCCACCTAGTGCCCCCTTGGCCCGCCCTGGCATTGCAAGGCTGCGTTCCGGAAAGGAATATCCGCTGTGGGAAGAGCTGCCCGGCACGTCGCCATCGTGAAGCACCCGCCTGCCACCTGCGTGTCCAGCCCCTTCTCTAAGCAGAGGCCACGGTCCTGGCCTGCAGCCCCCCTCTCCTAGGCCCGCGGGTCACCTCTTCTTCAACAGCCCTGGCTGGGAGGGTGGGGCACCGAGGACTCCGGGGGCGTTTCTGCTCCGAGCCTGCGCAAAAAGGAGCCCTGGGATCCACTGCGCAGGTGGGGAGACAAACTTAAGTGATGCATCACCCCCACGAGGGGCCCTTCCCACCTCTCAGGCCCTGCCCCTGGGCCCCACCTGTCTCTCTCTGGGTTCCTCAAGTGGCCCTACCCTAGGACCGTGAGACAGAGGCCTCGACTTCACCTGCAGGTTACCAGAGACACAGTGTGGCCTCCCAGAGCACAAGGGAAAACCGGCCACGTGAGATCTTCAGAAAGATGGCAGTTGGCTCCAACACATCCGCGGAGAGCTTTGAAGAGCGCTGGTGAATGTGGCTTTCCCCTGACACTCCTGTCCTCCTCCTGATCTGCAGCCCACTGGCCCTGCCATAACCGGGAGACAAACAGCACGCCCAGTGTCGTCACATCTTCCCGCCAAAGTTTAACCTACACATGTGAAATGGGCAGATTGGGAATTCATCACTGAGTAATTACTCACCAACCAAGCGTCCCCTTATGACCCTCCCCTGAAGGCCCCCCAGTGTCCCCTACACACCCCAGGGGGAGCGTCGCCCCACTTACAACAAGTCTCTCACTTATCTGTGGGGTCCACACTGGCCTTGAGCTGACCACCTGCCTGCCTCAGCTTCCCAGTAGCCAGGATGGCAGGCGTGGGCCATGTGAGCTTCCGCCCCACAACACAGCACCTGGGAGATACGTCCATGTTATTCGTCGTGGCCGTGGGCCACTGCTGTTCAGTGTGTAACTGTCATAATTTATCTATTTCACTGTTGTTGATGATGTATTAGTGGGTCATTGCTGGGTAACAAAACATCCCCAAGTTTGGAGGCCCAGAGCAACAACCACTGTTGTAACACATACTTCTGCAGGGGATCAGCGGTGCGGCTCTGGGCTGTCATGGGCTGGGCTAGCTCACACGGCGGCCTGCCGCAGCTGACCCAGGGCACCGGCAGCTGGGCAAGCTTTGCTCTGCTCTACAGACCTCTCATCCTCCCCCAGGACAGCTGGGCTCATGTGGGAGAGCGCAAGCTTCCTGCTGGCCATGGCAAATCATGTCACCGGCTGGATTCCAGGGGAATTCTGCTCTGGCTGGGATGGGGTACACAGAACTATGGCCCCATTTGCAACCCGCTAAGCCAGGCATTTGGGTGCACTCCAACTTGCAGCCAGAATAAATAATCGTGCAGAGCACACTGTAATGAAATAACCGAGGCTGGGCCATGATAAAGAAAAGAGGTTTATTCAGCTCCCAGCCCTGGGAGGCTCAGGGCACAGCCCCTCCGACGCCAGCTGGCCCCGGCCAAGGTCTCATGGCAGATGGCATTCTGGGTGGGGAGATGGATGCTGAGACAGGCAGCCTGGGTGCAGGTGGGTGCAGGGAGGGCTAGCCCCGGAACCGCCCACCGGCTCAGCACTGTCCCACTGCAGACCAGGCCCCGCAACGGGCAGCCTCTTGGGGACCAGCCACACGGGAGCTGCAGAAGGCTCTGCTCAGCTCCGTCGCATCCCTAGAGACCCGTTGATGGGGGTGCACTTGTGTGAGTTCTCTTCCCTAAGGATCGCTCCCTTCCCCAGGCATGTGTGCGTGTTCTGAAGCCCCCCACCTCATTCATAACCAAGCCCCTCCTTCAGCAGGAGCGGTGGCCCTGTCACCTGCTGGGGAGAAGGGGGACTCCGTAAAACAGGGACGTCTGCTGGGGTCCTCAGAATGTGACTATATTTGGCATCAGCATCTCTGGGGATGGAGCCGTGGCAGAAAGAGATTAGCTGGGGTGGGTCCTCATGGGAGGGTGACAGGCAGGGAGAGATCGGGGCTCAGGGACACAGCTCCAGGACACCACCACCAAGGGGGGGGGGGTGGCACCCTCTAGAATCAGGAGTGAAGCCAAGGAGAACCCTCCCCTCGAGCCCTCGGAGAGGCCGCTGTGCTGTGAGACCCGGCTGGTTTCTGGAATCGCTGCTGTTTGACGTCCCCCGATGGTGGCACTTTGATATAGCGGCCCTGGGGGACCAGTGCGCCTCCCTTCCCTTCCCAGCTCGCGCTCTGGTCCAGACGGGGCAAAGGACAAGTTCCCCGTCGCCCCACGCACTTGACCTCTCCATGCTGTGGTCCCGGGGGTCACCCAGCAGGCACGGTGCGGACAAGATTTATCCGGAGCTGCTGGAGGCCGGCCTGCAGACCCTCGCTGGCTGGTTCCCAGTGATTTACTGGCCATCGCCCTGGGATGGGGGGGCCGCCTAGGAGCCTGGCATGTATCACAGAGGAAATGTGGACGATGCAGTGGGGAGGAAGGCCCACCCACGCCTTAAACCCAGGCGGCCGTGTGGAGGAGGCCGCTGGGCAGTCCAGATGCTGAGGAGACGGTGTGGGTCACGCTCCTTCTCCCGCCTCTCGCCTAGGGGGCCCGGTGCCTCCATGGCTGCCACAAGAGCCTGGTCTAGTTCTGAGCCTTCTTTGGGCTTTAGCCAATTTGCCTTTAAAGATGCCCTCTGGCTCTCTGGAAGGGGAGAGAGCTTCCTGCCTGGTCAGCACGTGGTACTCACCGCTTCAACCCCAGGTTGCCCATAGTCTATTTTCTGAATTTTGCACCTTGGATCCTTTAGTCCTGATACTTTGGGGCTGAAAAGCCAGATTTGGGAGACTTTATTTTATTTATTTATTTATTCTGAGACAGGGTCTCTTGCTCCGCAGCCCAAGCTGGTCCTGAACTCACTATGCAGCCCAGGCTGGATAAGGAAAAGAGGTTTATTCAGCTCCCAGTCCTGGGAGGCAAAGCCCCTCTGACGCCAGCTCGGCCCAGGCGAAGATCCCCAGGCAGCAGAGTACACAGTGTAGGGGGGCCCATCCCACAGTCCCCTTCTAAAAGACCCTGAGCTACTCATCATGAAGGAAACAGTCTTGTTTTCCTCATGCCCCCAGTGACTCTCATGAGGCTCCTGCCCCGCACCCTTGAGAGAAAAGGAGGTGACGTCTCATCTGAGGGCTGCTGGGTCCCCAGGAAGTGATGGAAGGAAGGACTTCTGACCACGGGACCGTGCAGAGGGGCAGTGGGCTGTCTTTGTAGCTGGTAAGTACCCTGTCACTGGAGGCAAAAAGCAAATGCAGCTTGGCAGACCCTGGAGAGAGGGATCAGGTGTCAGACGGGCTGTCAGTCACCAGGATACCCGTTCCAAACTGGACAGCTTCCATGTTTACTAATCACTGTATCTCCAACACACAGCGTGATGCATAGGCCATGAAACACTTTACGTCCTCTGGGCTCGTGTTTAAGGATGCTTGGTCTTACTGTAATAAAATACCTGAGACTGGGAATGTATAAAGAAGGAAGGTTTATTTGGGCTCACAGTTCCACTGCACTAGGTCTGCATGGCTTTTGCTGAGGATCCCGTGGGGCTTTGAGTCATGTGGGACGCGGAAGACGGAAGAGAGGGAATAGTGTGGCTGGTGCCACGGGCCTATGATTCCAGCATGATGGGAGGCTGAGACAGGGAGATTGCCAGGTTTGAGCCCAGCTCCAGCAACATAGCAAGTTAGTGAGATTCTGTCTCAAAGTCTTTTTTTTTTTGGGGGGGGGGGGGGGGGGGAAAGGGACAGAGCTTTAGTCCCTACAACTGCTAACCATTCCTGGGAGAGGGCACTCACCCATCTGTGAGGGCTCCATGCCCAGGGCCCACTCCCGTCCCCCCACCCCCGCAGCCACACTGCCCTGCCTTGCACTCCCGCCCCAGGGCCTTTGCTCCAGCTGCCCCGGGGCCTGGAATGTCCTCCCTGCAGTTCTTGGTGGGACCAGATTCTTTCTGACCTTCCATCTCTGGACTGAGGTCAGGTTCCTCGCTGACCCCCATCCCCGCCGCCGCCATCGCTGGCTGCTTCTGAAGCGTTGCACTCACCACTGTGCAAAATCTGCCCCTCATCTGGGCCGCCCCACGTCTCTGAGCTTTGAGCTCCGCGTCCACTGCATCCTGCGCCGGCCAGGACATCAGGCAAGGCCATGACAGGCGAGATCCAAGTTCTGGGGGCTTAATATGATCATGTGTTTGCTTCCTTGGGAGCTGCGTGGTGTTCTCAGGCAGTAAGGCACCACCCCCTGGGATGTGGTGGCACATGCCTATGACCCCAGCCACTCAGGAAGGGGAGGCAGGACAGTCGCAAGTTCAAGGCCAGCATCCGTCCTTGGAATTGGAGTGACTTAGTAGCACCCTGTCTCAAAATAAAATTTAAGGGGAGCCGGGGACGTGGCTCAGCAAAGCCTTGGGCACCAGAAAAAGCACAGCCCCCACCTACAGGCCCAGGGTCCTTCCGGTATGTGGCTCTGCCCTCTTTAGGATCTTAGTCTCCTGGCTTCCATCTGGCAGGTGGAGAAGAGAGCAGAGGATTGTGGGAGCAGGCAGTGGTTTATGGGCCAAACCTAAATGTCACATATGACATCCACCTCCATTCTATTGGCAGGAGCTCATCACATGGCCACACCTGAGTGCAAAGGAGGCTGGGAAATGTAGTCTATCTGGGTACCTGGAAGGCAGAAAATGAGTTTAGTGAACAAGGGGTCTGTCACAACAATGGATGCCTGGGTGGATGGATGAAATTATATTTCATATACTTTTCCATTTCTCTTATAAAATTCCAAGTCCTATTGGTCCAGAAAATCAGAGCACAATTGCTGCCTGTTAATGCTTCATGCTCACCGAGAGAACAGCGTGTATGCGTTGGTTCATGCTCCAAACCGTTGGCCAGGTTCAGCGACAACAGTGGACAAGACAGAGCCCAGAAGAGCCCAGTGGAGTGTGGCCGTGCTCCTGGCCTTCGTGGCGTACCTTGGCTGTAGGGAGGTGGGCATCACTTCAAACGGCACCAGCAGACCGTTGCCCCTGGCGCACGCTGTGTAAGAAACGGGTGCCAGAGGTCCTAGAGAGAGCCAGGGAAGGAAAGGGTCAAGGAGAAGCCACCTGCCTCAGTGGTTCCGGTCCCCCAAGGGGCTTAGATCCCCAGGCCAGCCTGTCCGGACCCCCTCTCTCTGCATTTGCCTGGTTTCCTGAGGTACCCGTACAAGACGCTGGGTGCACATCACCCCTGGTTTTGTGAAAGCGTTGTCCATATGAGCGACGGGCAGGGAACCGGAAGGGCTGGTCCCGGATGCAGAAAGTGGGTTTCATAAACCTGGGATCTTGTAGACAGAAAGGAGGCTGCAGGAAGAAGCCACCAGCAGTGGCGGCTTCCACCTGGCCAGCTACTTGGGGCAAGGAGAGTCGGGCAGGCTGATGTTCCCTGTGCAGGAGACGCGCCACCCACATGGACAAGGGTAAAGTTTTAGAAAGAAGTAAACTCAACTTGGGCCAACGCAGTCCGCATGGTGATCCGCTCACCACGTTCAGTTCCACTGGCACATCTGTCCACGGGAGGTGGAGGAGGGGACTCAGCGTCCTAAGTAGAGGGTGTACCCCGAAGGCCAGCGATGGGCCGGGAGGAGGACCAGGGCCCCACCAGCAGCCCTGGGGAGAAGGCCACCGATCCCAGCGCTCTGAGCCCACCCCGGAACAAAGACCAGAACCCAGCCCCAGGAGCAGGTGACAGCGGTGGCTATCCCAGCGGACGGAGGGGACGTCAGCTGGAGTGCTGCAGGGGACCCTCAGTGCCCCTCAGAAGGCCAAGGGCACCCAGGACGTGGAAATTAAAAAGGAGGAGGGAAGGCCGGCATATTAACCTCCTTAATCTTTCATTTCTGACACAAAATGTGTCTCTCATTTCAAAGAATTTCAAGCTAATGTCTGCAGGCCAGGAAAATCTATTCCCCAATACGCGGCCCCAGCTTTCTCCCGATCGACTGCCCTTCCTGGTACAATCAGCCCTTCATTGATTTTTTCTCTTTTTTTTCTCCCTCTCTCTCTCTTTTTTAATGCTAAAGCATCATCTAAAAATCTATCAATACAAACAACATCTTTGAGGAGAATACCAGCAGTCCCCGGCTGCTCCCTCATTAACCCCCATGCTGCTGGCGGAGGTGAGGGGTTACTTCCTGGAGACCCAGCCGCGGGGCCACTCAGGTCCCTTCAGGAGCAACTGGCTTCCCTCGGGATGTGCAGATAGTAGAATATTTAGTGTCCTTCTGTTAGGACTCTTCAGAACAAGATGATTGAAATGCGAATTAAAAGACTTGCCGGGGCATGATGGCCCATGCCTGTAATTCAGGCTCTGTGAGAGGCTGGGGCAGGAGGTTTTAAAGTTTGAACCCAGCTTGGATACCTTAGTGAAACTGTCTCAAAATTAAAAATTAAAAAAAGGCTGGGGGCAAATCTCAGTGCAAAAGTCCTGATTTCAATCCAAAGTACCCCCCCCAAATTTAACTTTAGATAAAATTAAAAGTTCAGTACATCGTTCCAATGAGTTAATTAATATATTCAAAAGGATGTATGTGGCTCATATTAGCAGTGTCCTCAGGACCACAGGACACTCTAGTGGAACAGGGCTCAAGGGGCTGGAGGAATAGCTCAGCGGTTAAAGCAACTACTTCTCAACTTCAAGGCCTTGAGTACAATTCCCCAATACCACATAAGCTGGGCATGGCACTCGGGAGGCTGAGGCAGGAGCATTGTCTTGAGTTCAAGGCCAGCCTGGGCTACAGAGCCAACTCAGGACCAGCCTGGAATACATAGCAAGACCCTGTCTCAAAAAATAAATAAATGACTAAAATAAAATAAAATAGAATAGGGCTCAACAAATATGTTCAGTAAAGAGCCTGATCTTTAAAAATTTTTAGACCATACATTCTCTGTGGGACTACTCAACTCCCACCATTATAACATCAAATCAGCCATACACACCATATGGACCTAGATGTGTTCCAATAAAACTTTATTAACAAAAGCAGACAGGGGGCCAGCTTTTGTCTGTGGGTCATGATGGTCATCTGCCTCCTTCAGAAGCTGTTCCAGAGAGTTCAAGGGTCTGGTACAGTTAGAAATGTTTCAGGTGGGGAGGGTCTGCAGGTACAGTGTGGCTGAAACACCCCTTGACTCAGTGGTAGTTTTTTGGGTGCAGCATGTAATATTTGCATACAAATGACGTCTTCTCTCGAGAATCTTTAGTTTGGGACTAGGGAGACAGACTGCTCTGGAACATTAGGATCCTGGAGGATTTCTGAGCACAGATCTGACCCCATAGGCTCCTGGTGGGGCTTTGGGAGGATGATGGTGGGGAGCCCTCCCTTACAACCCCCTTCACCCACACCTGTGAAGCCCGGGGGGCTGAGAATCATTTCCCAGCAACAGCAGTAGAAAGGTCAAATGTGAGGTTTTTTTGTTTTTGTTTTTTAGCTTTTAAGAAAATAAAATCTCTGAGAAAAGCAGGTAAGTGGTAAGATTTGCAGCCAGGACCCTTGGGGAGAAGAGTTTGGGGACCAAGTGTGGGCCAGCATGGGGGGTCTCGGGACGCCACGCCCACTTCAGCCGGGCCAGCCTCTCTCCTCCACCATTCACACTGGGATCTGAGTAAGATTCGCTTGTGGGAAAAACTGAATCCTTGCAAAAATTTGCAGACCTTTTAATCTTAGAGGTTTTGCCCCTAAACAAACCAGAGAGTTAAATGATACAAGCTCCAGTTCCTGCAGTGTGGCCTCGAGGAAACCACTTCACGTCTCTGTGCCTCAGTTATCTTCCCTGTAATATGGGCGTAATGATAGTTCTCACCTCATAAGTTATTAGAACAATAAAAATATTAATGCTTGAAAGCACTTTGAAGCATGTTAAGCATTTTGCTACAGACAAAAGAGCCTTGGGGTCTGTCTGGAACCCCTGATTCATTCCTTAATGGACTTCCTGGAGAGAATGGCCAGGTCTTGGAAGGGAAGGCAGTGTGGCTGGATTATGCTGGAAGTCCTTTCCTTCCCATCCCCTGGCCGCATTCATCGGTCACCTGGCTACTGCCCACCCTCTGCCCACCCCAAGCCCTGCCTGTTCCATCAGGCAAGCCCAAGGAGACGATCTAGACAAAGGCCAACTGTCTGTCAATGCGCCCACCAACAAGCTGGAGCCACCAGTGTCCTGTGTCCTGGGTCAGAGAGAGGCCACGTTGTCCCAGACCTCGGCCTGCTGTCTCCAGCGTCCTGTTACACAGAGCCCAAAACCCCATCCAAGCATTCCAGTCCTGCTCTGTCTCCTGCAGCTGTGAGAGACCCCGCTCTGGGACACACAGGTGGCCCAAGGCTGTCCCCACAGACAGCACTCACCTGCATGTCCACCATGGTGGCCTCTTATTCCCAAGGCACTCTCCTCCTCAGTCCCTGGCTTGACAGCCATTCGTGAGCTACCTAATGTGTGCCAAGCTCTGTCCCCAGGGCTGGAGGCCATGGGGAACAAGAGAGACCCAGTCTGCCCTCGCGGGGCTCACGTGTGGCGGGGAAGATGAGCACCACACGTGGAAAGATCATTTCATCCGGACATCAGGTCACAGAAGGAAACACGTGAGCAGAATGGGGCGGGTATAATCAAAGAGGGCTTCCTGGAGGAACTGACGATGACACAGAAATCTGATGCCAGTCAGGAGCCAGACGCAGGCAGACCTGGGCACAAGTTATTCCAGGAGGAGAACATGGAAAAGTCAGGAGGCGAGAACAAGAAAGGAAAAGAAAAGAAGCCGAGAGAGTCTGCAAGGGAGAGGTCACAGGTGAGAGGAGCCCACGCCCAGCAGCCCTTGGAACGTGCCTCTCGCCTGCTTTGGCCTGGGGAGGTGGGGCTGTGGCTAATTCCTCACAGAGGCTGATGATTACCCCATGCCTTGGGGGTCTGGGTTCAAATCTAGATTCAACTTCTTCCTAGCAGTGAGATTTCAATAAAGCATGACCCTGCTGGGCCTCAGTTTCCCCAGCAGGCAATGGAAGAGCGAGGAGCACCTCCCACCAGGGTGTCGCAAGGCTTAGCTCCATGCCAGGTGCGTTGCGAGCACTTAGTTAACATCAGCCAAGATAGAAAATCCCTGCGCACTGACGCCGGGCAAGGCCTAATTATAGATGCCAGAGGCCACTTCTCAGCCCCTTGTGACTCGGGACGGGGGCCAAGGACTCCCTGGCAAAGACAGGGTCTCCCTGCTGCCACATGGTCGCATACCTAAGCTGGTGAACTGCCTATCCACTTGTAGCTCTGCTCCCAGCCCAGAGGAAGCAAACAGGGAGGGACAATCAGGCTGGCCTAGCAGGTCTGTAAAGCCAGGACCACATGGGCATAGCCGAGGTCCACCACTCGCCTGGACCCCTGGGACAGTCACTGCCAAGGACTCTGGGTTCTTAGATGGTTGAACTCCAGGGGGCTGGACTCTGGCACACATTCTTTCCTTTGGCCCTGGGGGTACACTTCTTAGAGCAAAACCTTTTGCCCTTCCATCCGAGAATCAGTGAAGAGTGGGGTCTTGCCTTGTTGACTTTGAGATGCTCTCATACTATCTTTCCTACCGTCCTGATTGTAAGTACTTAGCTTCTTCTTAATGCTAATCTCCTTAACTTCCCTGTGCTCATCTGCCCACTGCAGGTCATTTCAGTCTGGGGAAACTGAAATATTTTTATGTCATTTCACTCTGCCATTTTTTCCCAAATTTTATCATAGAGTTAGCTAAAAAGCTGCAAACAGCAGCCATGCAACAGCATGGCATCAGTCTGCCTTGATATTTCCTGTCAGATTGAGTAGTCCACCACCCTTAATTTCAGTATCAGGCAAAGTCTCTGGACAAGGCCAACAAACCTTCTGCCAGAGTGTAGTATGCATGGTTTTGGACCAGTTGCCAATACAATTCTCTTTCTCATCTGAAACTCCTTGAGCCTGGCCTTTCCAGTCCATGCTTCTATCAGCATTCTGGTCTTCTGAGGTCAGACCAGAATCTCCCATCAAGCTCGGCTCACAGCACTCCAAGGCTTCCCCAGCTGGCATCCTCAAACCTTTCCAAAGTCCCTCTGAAACCAGTTCCAAAGGTTCCAAACAACTTGGTCAGGTAAAGTCAGAGCGATGACACCACTTCCAGGTACCAATTTCTGTCTTAGTTACTTTCTTGTTGCTGGGACCCAATACCCAACATTCCCAACTTTAGGAAGGAAAGATTGATTTTAGCTCACAGTTTCAAAAGGTCATAGTCTATTCATGGACAGGAGGCTGGAAAATGGTAGAACCACATAGTGGGGCCAGAGTTGGACAGGGAGATCCTCAGAACAGAGTGTAAAAGAAAGAGTGGAACCAGCCCACACCCCTCCAGGTCAAGCCCCACACACCCCCCTTCCAGGCAGGCCCCACCTCCCAGCAGCACACGGTATCCATAGGTACATAAGGCTTTTGGGGAACACGCCAGATGACAACCACAGCACCAACCCTTCCTAAAAATCACAATTCTCAAAGGAAGAACAAACTAGAAAAAAGCTGTGGGTGGGCAAAGGTCGAGGAAGTTCATGTGTCTTGGCTTAGGTTTAGGGTAAGAGAAACAAATCTGTCAAGCCTGTAAAATTGTGACCTATGGTCACTCTAATATAACAGTCCACAGATACAGCCTTGCCCAAGATGAGCTTGTAATCACAAATTAAAAATGTGAGAAAGTGAAGAACCACAGAAACACCTGGTCGGCCTCACGAGGAGCTGTCAGCGGTGATTACTTTGGAGAGTGGGAGCGGAGGGAGGGAGGGAGGGGAAGAAGACTGTGACTCTTTATGTAATATGTCCCTGAAGATGTTAGAGATTCTTAAAGCACCGGGTTTATGATATTTTCTTCTTTCCAAATGAGAAGTAAGAGATATTTGACTTAGAAGAAAAGGCAGGAGAGAGAGAGGGGGAACAACAGAAGTTCTTGCGGCCCCAGCCACCACTGCTGAGATTCCTCCTCCCTCCCCGGCCCCAGGCTGCAGTGAGGCTTTCCATTTGCCAAGGACTTTTTTCATAGGCAGTGGCCGGCCAGTTTTATATACAATGTCACTCTCTCTGCCTAAAATCCATATGGCTTCCATGCCTCTCAGTTGCCTCCAAGAGGAGAGGTTTTTGGTGTGTTTCCCAGGATTCAGGAATTAGGAATATCATCTCTAAAGTTACAGTTTGGACATGGAGACTTCGAGAGGTAATTAGAATGAGTTGAGGTCATAAGGTCAGGAGGGTGGGGCCCTCTGATGGCATTCGTGGCCTTATGAGAGGAAGAGAAACCCCAGCTGGTGCCCCGGTGATGCATTGCCATGGGTGGCACTCTCCATGCTATTGATGCCACAAGGAAAACCAGCACCATGCTCACGGGCTTGCTGGCCTCCATAATCCTGAGCTAAATAAACCTCTATGCTTCATAAATTACTTAGTCTGTAGTACTCAGTTACAGCAACAGAAAACAGAGTAAGATAAGACCTTATATTGGTTCATCTGCAGATCCCAAACCATAACTGATCTCGTCGGCTCTTCTTCTACTCTTCCTCAAGCCAGGATGTCTGTCCCCAACCCCAGCTCCTTCCCGTCCCTAATACACCTCATGCCTGCTCAGAAAATCTGCCCACCTCTTCCACTAGCCCCACGCGCCCATCCTCCAGCCAGCGGCCAGGAGCATCTTCCCCAAATGCAAACACCAGAGACAAACCAGATCACTCCCCTGTCTTTCACGGAATAAACCCCAAGGTCTTTCCATGGCCTACAGGTTCCTGGAGACCTGGTCCCCGAGGATCAATCCCATGACATCACCCAATGCGCTCCTGTCCCCACCACATCCCCATGTCCTCCCTCTGGTCCATCCATACAAGCCTCTTATCACAACTATGAACTCACCAGATCAGGCCACAAGGTTTATATGGAAGATATCTTCCACCAAGTCACCTTTCCTTCACAGAGAAACCCTTTTTCATCGTTCAGATTCAATCTAAATGTCCTTGTCCTCCAGCAGCCTCCCTGCTCCCTCCGGAAGCAGATGCTGAAGGCCCCTGTGGTCTCCCAAAGAAACCCACACATCAGCCCCCAGAACCTTCAGTGTCTCGTACAGCCTTATCCCAGGGACCTTCCGATGTGATAAAGGTCAGGATTGTGACATGGGGAGAATACCCTGGTGACCTGTTGGGACAATGTCATCATCAGCACCTTTCCCAGAGGGAGAAGAAGAATCAGAATCAGAGAAGATGCAGCCATGTGATGGCAGAAATGAGAGTCAGGGACTGGAAGAGGCGACAGTAGCTCTCCTTCTGAAGATGGAGGAAGGGACCACAGCTAGGGGTGGCGTGGTCGATGGTGGGTTCTCCCTGGCACTCACCAGCTGCCCTTCTGCAGCCTGCTTACATCTAGGCTCTAGGATCTCTGATAGATAATAAATGCATGGCATCCTAAGCCACTAGCTGTGGTCCTGCATGCCTCGGGCCAGCACTCCCATGAGATCCCACTACCAGTCCAGGGTGGCTACTGTGGATCGGCACAAGGCGCACCACTAGTGCCAGAACAACTCCGGAAGGAGGTGCGTTCATGTCTCAGCTCCTTCCCCTGGAAGCTTGCACTCCCCCACTGGTCTTCCTGCAGCCCTCAGGGGCTTGGGCTCCAACGGCCGTCACGGGAACAGGCTGGACTGGCATCTGGCATTAGCTGCCTTTCCAGCCCTGTGCCCTGCACGTGCTTCCTGGAATCACCTCCCAAACAAGCAACCTGCCCTTGAGCCCTTGCCTCTGAACTGCCCACCCACCCGCAGCCCCTTCAGAAAGGCTTCTCCCCTCTCCTCTGCCCTCCCAGAGCACCAGGGCACAGTGGTAGCTCCACCTCCCCTCAGTGGAAATGGCAAAACCGGACCCTGGGGGACCACACAGGGTCCAGCTCCTTCCCTCCAGGTCTCCTAGTACTGGCACAGGCTGAGCAGTGGACACGCTGGGTAAATGTTTGTTGAGTGGCTGACCGAATAAATCAGCCTTTTAAAGAAAACAGAGCATCCTCTAGAAGACGAACAGGTGCTTCCTCTGCCAGCCAAGCTTCCAAACTAGTCCTTGGGGGCAGCCTTAACGCAGCCTCAGTTCCAGCTGCAATTAGCAAGCCCCATTTGCATGGGCATAATGGAGGCAACAGAGGGAAGGGTGGGTTCTCCTAAGTGGATTCCACGTACCCCCGCCCCCAACACCTGTTTGGGGAGCTCTGGCTGCCTGCTCTCTGCAGCCCAGCCTCCTCCTGAGGAGCCCTACAAAGAACCCCACTCTGCCATCGACCCTGAAGCGACAAGCAGATCCCCTAGGCCCACATCTAGGCTGTGATTTCCACACAATTTCTTTCCACCTGGAAAACAATGTATTTTTCTTTCAAGAGTCACAGGACCCTTCTGAAACCTTCCCTGTTTTAGGGTACCCCTGTTGCTCCCCACTATCCAGCTCCCCCAACACTTGGGTGTCAGCCACCATCCTGGAGCAGGAACCTGGCCCACTCCTGTCCCCCAGTCATGTATTGTGCCCCCAGGGCCTGGCACACAGTCAGTGCCTAATGCTTGCCTTCTCCCACGTGGCCACAAGCTCCCACTGGACGGCCTATGGGGTGCCCAGGGAAGGGAGAATGGAGCCCTCACTCCCCAAACTGTTGAACAAGGAGATGAAGACAGGGACCCGGGCACACGGCCCCAGCCTTACCCCACTGCAGAGCCTCAGACCACGCCCATGAGTTGGGGTAGTAGGACGGGACAGGCTGACAGCCGTGTTCCTAATCCTCCTCCGGCCCCTTCACCGTGGCAGGGCCTGGCCCATTTCAGCCCTGCTTCACTGGGACCTTCAAATGATCACTCGTCCCATCAACATGCATTGAATGAGCACCTACTGTGTGCTAGTTCTCCCAGGCTTTAGGCAAAACACTACAGACAGGAAGTCCTAGTAAATGAGGAAGAGGAAAGAGTGTGCAGGAGCGGGGAAGAAGAGGAGAGAGGAGGGGGCAAGACAGGCCCCAAGCCCGGCACGGAGCTAAGAACGGTTGGTTTGATTCTGAAGACAAAAGGGAGCCCAGAGGAAGTTTTGTGTGAATTTGGAGGCTCCACCCCTGACCCCACCACGGCCCCTCTAAAGCAGTCAGAGCAGGTGTTACCCTTGCCTGGCATCCATGGGCATCTGGCTCACTTCCCCCAAATAACCCTGTCTCCCATGTCAACGGGCAGGCACTCGCCGCTTTTGAATGTTCCTGGCACGCTGCAAAAAGCTAGACTCCTTGGCCACCCTCTCGAAAGGATTAAGCCACTCACAGCAACACAGAACGAGTCAAGGTTAGTGGCAAGGGCCATAACTCGGTGTAACAAAGAGCCAGCACCCATCACGCTGCGAGCCCGGTGGCTGCCTGAGTGCAGCGGGCCTTGCCCGGCTCTGGCCCCGTGCACACGTTCTTCCTAGCATGTGTGTGGTCTTTGTCTGGGCCAGCTGACAACGGTGCTCACTTCCTGCCAGTTCTCATGCAAGGTGACATTCGTCAGTACATGCCACGACATAGGAAGCTCGGCTGGACAGCAGCAGGGGATCGAGATTTAGGGACTCCCCGGAGATGGGTCCCCATCCATCTGTCGGTGACCACGAACTCTGGAATCATAGGGTTCCTGTTCCCCCTCCCTCTGCAACCCCAGATTCAGGCATGAGAGCTGACGCCAAACTTAACCACGAGTTGGAAGATCCGCCTGTGACGGCGGCAGAGCGGAGGTTACCGCCATCCGCGAAGGTCAGCGCGCTCATTCTGGAGTGGCCTAGTCAGCAGGTGTGGGTGTAGCACTGGTGGTCAGTCATATTTTTCCTCTTGGCCAAAATTGTGGCCGGCCCTCCAGGGCTTCGTGTGGCCTGCCCCATGGGTCTTGTTCCCTATCCTCCTCCCACGGCTCCACTTCCCTTCTTAATCCAGCCCCATTGTACTAGGCACTAGCTCCTCTGCACCCTCACATGGGCTGATCCCTCTTCCTGTTTCAGGCAAATTCACATGTGACACCCAGCTAAAATATCCTCTCCTCCCACCGATTCCTCTGGTCCTGAGTCTGTCCCAGACGCTGGCCTATCATTCTGGGTCCCTCTCTGCCATGGAACTAGAAGGTTCTTGAAAGTGGAGATTAGGAGGGCTGGAGGAATGACTCACTGGTTAAGGAGCTGGCCTAGCAAGAGCTAAGTGACTGAGTTCAATTCCCCAGCACCACGTAGGCCGGGTATGGTGGCACACACCTGTAATCCCAACACTTGGGAGGTTGAGACAGGAGGATTGCTGTGAGTCCAAGGTCAGCCTGGGCTCCATTGTGAGTTCAGAACCAGCCTGGACTACAGAGTGAAATGCTGTCTCAAAAAAAAAAAAAAAAAAAAAAAAAAAAACTGGTGAAAGTGGAGATTAGGAATCAGGTACCTTCCCAGTTGGACCACACATAGCCACCAAGCCACGTGCCTTCAGCTCCAGAGCCTCAGTTTTCCTGGCTGTGTGATGGCACCATGAGCAGAAGGGAAGCCGCAGGGGCAGGCAGGACCATGAGCTGATCCTCCTCATGGCTGCAGGGACTAGGGCCGAGCCAGCCCCTACCTGGGGCACGAAAGCACAAACAAGAACCCTGAGCCCCCCAGGAAAGCAGGTAAGCTGAAGGGTGGGCCACGGGGCCCCTGCTCCCTGCAGCTCAAAGCCAGCTTCTCTGTCCTCCCCCGACACCACAGAGGCAGCTGTCTTCCAGGATCACACCCCTGACCTCATACCACACCGGTCAGGAGACCAAAAGGAGGACTCGTCCCTCAGCCAAAGGCCAGCTGTCTCTGGAAGTCACGCGGCTCGGCGCGAGCAAAGGCTGAGCCCAAGTGTGGCCGAGGCACCTGCTTCCAGTCCTCAGCCCAGCGGTGGCCATAGCCGAGCAGGGACGGGGGCTCCCGGGCCTCAGCCTCAAGGGCTGCATGGCCAGGATTTCCCTAGACATCCCCGAACCCCCAGTGAGACCCGGATCCTCAGCCCAACCATTCAAAAAGTGGGAACACGGAGGCTGGTTGCTGCACGGTTGGGAACCTGGGAACCTGGCTCTGAACCCGCATTGGCAGGACGTCCTGACCGTGCAGCTTCTTGACCTTGGCTGGCCTTTCTGCGACTGTCCCCTCCCCGGGACCTTGTCCCCACCCCAAGCACACACTTTGCTCTAGTTTGTGCAGATGAGAGGGACTTGGAGAAGCAGAAAACACGGCTAGGAGCTCCCCGCAAAGCTCCATGGGGGGACAGAGGCCTCAGGAGTCAGAGGGGCCTATGCCAAAACACGGAGCCCCAGCTATCACCCCACCCCTGCCTGGTCAGGGTCAGGAGAGGCCCAGATCCACTGTCCCAGGCCAGGGCGCACGCCAAGGGGGCACACGGAGGCCAGCCCTTTACACGATGTGCTCCCACATTTGGCTCGTTACGTTTTTTCAGAGGTTCACAGATGGAAAATCCGAGGCTCAGAGGGAAATAGGCCTCAAGGTCACGCCCCAAGGTGTCCCCTCCTAGACCCAGCCAGCTGCCCCATTCCACCTGCCTCTGCCCTTCCCCAGAAGGCCGGGCCCATGAGCCTCCGGGGCTGCAGGGCGGGCGCGGGGCTCTGCACCAGCCCATATATAACCCAGTGCCCGCACCTTCCCCACGTTAATAAATGGGGAACCAAGGGGCCATAAATCTTGGGGCTGCCAATGTCCCCGGGACCAGCTCTTTCTCCGGCCACGCACTAGTACTTTTTACAACCCATTAATTAGTCCCTCTAATAAAGTTTGACAAAATGATAACTTGCCCATGAAAAGTGTTGTAATAAATACATTTTCCCTAACTTTCGCCCACTCGAGCGTGCCCGCCTCATAAACCCGCGGCCATGGTTCACTGCCTTATTGTCTCTGCGTTTCTCTACCACTATGGAAGTTCAGGGCCCGGGCCTCGGGGACTCAGGAGGGGCCCGGGCCTGTCTCAGGGTACCCGGCCCCTCCAGCCCTGGGCCTGTCTCCCAGCTGTCAGACTCTCCTGGGCTCCCACGGCCTGAGACGGAGGTTCCCAAACTCCAGTCCCAACCTCCCTGGTCCTGTGCCATCCAGGCCATCTCTGAACACAGTTTCTGGTCACAATTTTTTTCCAAATCCATTCCTTTTAACGAGTTTATCTTGGGAACTGTATCGCCACGAGAGAACACTTGGCAAGCAGTGTAACAAGCCCTGAAAGGAAAATAAAAATAAACACAACAAAAAACAAAGGCTGCCCTGACCTCCCCGGGGGACAAGCCCCCCCCACCCCCCCGCCATTTCCTGCCTCCCGAAGCCTGGATTCTCCCTGTCAGGAATCTTTCCGTGGTCTGTGGTCAAGACAGGCGCTAAAGCCCCCGCGGCCCCCAGGGAGGTTTCCTCCCTGGCGCAGAGGGGTCAGAGGAAGACGTCAGGGGGACCCTGGTCGTGAGGAAAATGATATCACCCAGAGCGAGTCCTGTGCCCGGATGCCACACTGCTGCTCAGCAACAGCAGCGGGTGGCGATGGGGGCCGGGGGTGGGGCTCAGGGTGGCAACCCTGGGATCACCGGCCCACGTCACCTCAGTGACAGGACCTAGGGGTCAAAGCGGAGAGCAGGACCTCTGCTCACAGGAGAGAGGAGGGAGCTGAGGGAGATCGCGGGGGTCATGTTACTTCCCCGTAGCTGGGCACACTGCCCAACACCCACAACTTAAGGAGGGAAAGGTTGCTTGTAGTGCGGCTTCAGGAGGCCCCTGTCCACTCATGAGCTGCTGGCAGTGGTGGAAGTGGCCCACTGGAGAGGAGCTGACCAGGGCATGGCCGGCTGGAAGTGGGAGCCAGTGCAGCCCTGTGAGGCCCAGCCTCGCCCGCGCCCCACTTCTCCAGGGCCCAGGGAGTCCACAGGTAACCCACAACAGCGGGGCACATGAGGCACTGGGGCACATTCCAGATCCAATCCGCAACAGGGGAATCACGTGTCCCTCCCCTCCATGCCACTGGCTAATCAGAACCAGGCTGACCCACCAGGGCGCCCAGGATCCAGACCCCAGACTTCAGACTCCACCATCTTCTGAACCCCAACTACCAGAGCAGGTCCCCTCCCTCATATCCACTCGGAACCCCTGCCTTCCTCCCTCAGGCCACCGGCCCTGAGGAGCCGGTGTGGGGCTTAGTCCTCTGGTGTGCCCCACCTGGCTCTGCCCAGAGGTGTCCTGTAGGCATCCTCGGGTGCCCAGCCATCTGTCATCCCCGCTTCGCAGGCAAATGAAGGGAGACTCAGAGAACAAGGCGCCTGGCGAGTCCTGCGCAGAGGCCGGTGCCCGGGCACGGCCTGGAGCCCAGCTCACCATGGTCTTCCACCGCCGCAAACCCCATCAGATTTGGGACCCACGGAATCAAGATGGGTCCCCTCTCCAAATCTGTAATTGAATTATGCCTGCAGACACTTTTCTCAGAGGTTCCAGGTGATAGGCTTTTTTGAGAGGTGGCCACCATGCACCCATTCAAGTGGTACAGGCACTGATGCTGAACAGGGACCCCCAGGGCTGTGTCCCCTTGTAAACAGGCATAGCCCACCTCCTCGTCCAGGCCACCATGGGCTGCCCATCCTGACACCCGCACACCTGAGGACACCAGGTACCTGTGGCCAGGACTCAGGACTGCAGGCTAGGCATGTGCTTATGGCCGCATTTAATTAGGACAGTACCCTGCACCTCTGCTAGTGACACAGGCCTCAGTGCAGCCACTTGCCTGGGGACCCATCTCTTTGAAGAAATTTATGGCCATAATTTAGTGAGTGACTTATGGCTGCTGGCACCTGAGCCAGGAGAATTGCCTGGGTACAATAAACCCACCCGCTGATGCCCCTTGACGCTGGAGCCAACCTCATAGCGCCTGTAAAATCAGGATGGCAGGGAAGGGGACCGTCGTAACTGCCACCACCTCCGGAGCTGGGGGCAGAGGTCAGGGCTTGCACCCAAGGGGGCCTCACTGGGGGAGCTGGCAGCCAGTCCTGGCCCTTCTGGTGCCAACATCCTGGTACTCCGAGCTTGGCCTGCGGGCCAGGGGCCCTGCAGCCCCAAGGAAAGGCAGGAAGGCTGGGCTCATGGTGCACACGGGGTGCAACCCCGTGTGCTCCCAGCCAACTCGGGACGCATGAGTTTAATTAGCTTTTTCTGTCCCTGTGACAGGGCACCAGATTAGCAGCTGTGAGGAGGGACGTTTATTTTGCCTCGTGGTTTAGAGGGTTTGGTGCCTGGTCACGTGCCTCCGCTACTGATACATTGGGCCGGAGGTAAAGCATGGCACCCTTGGGCAGGAGCCGGAGAGCAAGGGGGACTTGGGGCATGAGACCCGCCCTCCTACCAGGCCCTGCTCCCTCCCAGCAACGCCAGCAAGTTCTCCTGGACCGGAGGCGTCAAAGTCCTCCCCCTCCACCACCTCCCCAGATCATGACTTCTCAATGCCACTGCCCGGGGGACCACGCCTGCTGCACACAAGCCCTTGGGGACACTCCGGATCCGAAGCCTGACACTGGCCTTCGTCCACTCAGGCTGCCATAATAGACCGGAAGCCAGGCAGCATGCAGGCAACAGAAATTCCCTTCCCAGTGCTGGAGGCTGACAGGCCCAAGGCGGAGGTGCCGGCAGACCCGGGGCTGGCGAGCACCACTTCCCGGACCTACACAATGTTCCTCGCGTGGCAAAGGTGGCAAGGGGCCCCTCCAGGGCCTGGCTCCTTGGTTCACTGATTGATATTTGTCACGCTAGAGACTGAGTCCAAGGCCTTCCTCAGCTCTCTCTGTTTTTAATCTCTTATTGTGAGACAGTCTTATCAAGTTACTAAGTTTAACCCTCCTGCGTCAGCCTCCCAGAGTTCTGGGATTACAGATGCCTGCACCCCTGCGCCTGGCTTGGGGTCTGATTGAGAAGTGCACTAATCTCACTCAAGGGGACATCACCCTCACGACCTAATCACCTTTCAGAGGCTCCATAGTCAGGGGCCATTGCTCTGGGAGACTCCAGCGCATAGATCTCCAATGGTAGTAGGGGCAGAGTCCCAGAAGATTAATACCCACCTACAGAGTCTCCCAGTGACTACAGTCCCCGCGCCGCTCAGACACCCCACACTGCTGTGCACACGGGAACACTCTCACCCTCACAAACGCCCACCCCAGAGTGCCCACACGTGTCAGCCTCAGACCACCATGTGGTCTGACCAACACATTGACAGTTACAGAGGAGACCCAGGTGGGCATCAGCCCTAGGGGAGAAGCCGGACCAGAGAGGCTCCCCAGAAATAGAGGGCAGAGCCAGAGCTCAACAGAGGGGTGGGGGTGTCGTGACCCTGAGGGTGGGTCACCCAAGAAGGCGTAGCCAGTGGCTCCACACAGAAGCAGGCACGGGCTACGCGTAGTGCCCTGGGACTATGGCTTCCAGACAGAATTCAGATCCCCCCAGCCCCTGCCGTGAGCACCCCAGCCTGGCCACACTTGCATCAAAATAAGATGCTCCTCACCAGTCTTCTTGCTGGGCTCCTATTTCACTCAAGAGCCACTTGCCTCCCTCGACAGCCACGAGATCTTCCTACCGTGCAAACGTGACTGTGCCACTCTCTGTATATGCCCGGCCTTGGCTCCCTACAGCCTCAGGCTGATGACTAAACTTTCCAGGTCCCTCCCGTTCATGCTAACTCATACTCAGGTGTATCTGCCCTGTCATTTTTACCCAGTGCAGCTTTCTCACACTGCCTTACCTTGGTAGGTGCTGGGCCTCCTGCCTCAGTGACCCTTTCCCAATCCCTGTCTACCTGTTGAACTCCTGTTCGTCCTGGGCCCCTCACCAAATGACCCTGGCCTTTTGTCTGAGATGCTTAGAAAGGAAACAATTAGCCAAGGGTCAAGTCTCTATGGCCTCTGCGATTCAGGCCGTGGGATTAGTTGGGAACAGGGACAGCAATGGCCAGGGGATTTGAGATCAGACCCCATGGTGAAGCAAGCAATATATATATATGTAGTTTCTTCAGGTTTTCTGTCTTTTTTCTAATTAGAACTTGTTTCATATTATTTCATTTTGTAATTAGATCGTATTTCTGAGGTCAAGAAATTCAAACATATTTTCAATGATCACCTTCTTTCATGCTTCAAAACAGCTAAACTGTTTTGATTTTAATTTCCTAGTCCTCCGGTGTTTAACTATCTAGAACAAAAGAAGCTCTGTTTCATGAAGAAGGTAAACACGCAAAACCCACTGCCCAGAGGCCTCCAACAGACTAGGGACAGGGGTTACCCCCCGCAGCACCCATAACAGTAACAATAGATAATGGGCCGTCCGGGATGGGGTGATGCGGGCATGAGGCAATCCGGAGGGCTTCCTGGAGGAAAGACGCCACCCTGCCCCTGTCTCTGCATCTCCGCTGCCCCCTCTAGCCCAAGGCAGTAGGCAGGCCTCTGTCTGCTTGGCCGGTGCTGGCCTGGCGTGCCACCAGAGCTATTTTCTGTCGCCTCCTGTCCCCGTGTCCCCACCTCCTGCCCCTCGATCAAAGCCCAGAGGCACTCAGATGCGAAGTTCCAAATTAGGTTGTTTGGAATTCCTCGCTGGGGCAATTAACAGACCCCAAGTACTGTTAATGATGTTTCTCACGGCCAGTGTACACAGAAGAGGATCGATGGGCCCTGGGCTGCCAATTACAGAGACGCCGCCATGGTATCAGGAATCCTGGGCAGGTGGCAGGGTGCTTTGGGGACTTCTCACGTGGTCGGGCTCTGCCCAGAGTCACCTGCCGGCCTTCGGGGTCAGTGTGGCATCAGCTGGTTCCTAGCTGGACCTCGGGCCAGGGGGCAGAGGGTCGGGGACCGCTCTGGGGCCTGGCTATGTGTGCGCGTGTGTGACCCACGCGTGTGGGGGTGGGCTGACGGGAAGGGTGCGTCTGAAGCGGCGAACATGCACGTGTGCGTCTGCGGGCCGGGTCCACTGTGAGCGTGGCCTGTTAGGGTCCCAGCACCTTCCCAGCACCCACAATAAACAAGCAGCTTCTGAACAACAGAAAGGTGCTGCTCACGGTCCTGCAGGCTGGGAAGCCCACCGTGACTGGGGGTCCGATGAAGTGCCTCACCTCTGCAGTGGCCTCTTTCCGAAGGGCACTAATCCTGTTGTGGGGGCCCTGCCCTCATGACGGAACCACCTCCCAAGGCCCCACCTTCCAGTCTGTGGGCTGCAGACACTGCTTTGGCCGAGTGTACCTGCCCAGGCCTCCCTCTGCGTGGGCACCCAGCGCTCTCCCTAGCCCCAGACTGCCCCTACCACTCCCTTGCTTGGCACCGTCTGGCAGCTCCCGCTGGCCTCACTGGCTCTCCTCCCAAGTTCCCTGCTCACCCTGTTGTGCTGGGGCTTCTGCTGCGCTGGCCTCCAGTCAACCCACCAGACGGCACTGTGCTTCCTCTCTCCTCAGGCCCTTTGCACGTGCTGTCCCCCCTCCAAGAATGTGTGTCCCTGATGTTCTTCACCCAGCTCAGGTCTCAGTACGCTTTCCTCAGTGACACCCCCTCAGCACACACTCCCTAACCCCTGTCCTTTCTTGGGAAGCACCAGGCACCAAGTCCATGGACACAGTCCTTCCCAGCGGCCTGGGAGCTGCTGACCAGGGAGTAGGACGTAGGGAGAGTTCGGGCCTGTTCCCATGCACCTCTGTGTCATCACACCAGTCCTGTGCCTGGCACAGAGTAGGTATCATTACCAGGCCTGTGCCTGGCACACAGTAGACACGCATTACCAGCCCTGTGCCCACATACAGTAGACACTCAGTAATGCTTGTCACTGAATAAAGGAGTGGGTGAGCATGCCTGTGTGACGGCATGGGTACACGAGTGTGGCCCTGACTTCTCAGCTACGGTGCCCCACCTGGCTCACCCCTTCTGAGCCCCGCTGGGCTGCACGTCTCAGGGGCAGGAGGGGCCAGCGGACGGTGGACGGGGCTAAGGGGGCAGAGAGGAAGGTCTGGCAGGAAAAAAAAGGAAGCCAGAAGAAACCTAAGTTCCACTGGTGTCTTCTGAGGCTCCCGGACCCAGCCGTGCCTGGAGCCGCCGTGAACATTGGCTTCCTTTGCCTTTGTACCCTGACCCACGCTGGGCAATGGGCAGTCCTTCCTGGTAGCGCGGAGGCGGGCACGCAGCAGGTGCTGGATAACAAGCATTTCCTGCACACCCTCAGACTCATTCTATCTTTGTGGCTACTCATGTTTTGTAGGTTACAAGCACATCCACAGGGCCAGGGCCCCACTCAGGGCGTGGGCACGGTGAGGTGATGGTGGGGCGTCAGTGGGGGCTTCTTCCCGTGACGCTGTTCCTGTTCCCCACAGGAGACGTGATGCTCCCCATGGCAAGGCCCCGGCTGCTCGTGATCCTCGCCTGGCAAACCCAGCTGCCAGCCCCTCGGGCCCCGGTGCAGAGAGGAAAGAGTTGGGCGTACAGGATCCCCAGTGTTGGGCACCCATCAGGCCAGTGGAGGAGCATTGGTTTAAGGCCCAAGTTGGGCCAGGCCAAGCGTGCACGTAGTAGACGCTGGCTGGATGCAGAGAGCAGGTTGGTGAAAAGTCCCTGTCTATGGCTGGATAGTAAATATTTCAAAGCAACCTCCATAAAACACTTGTGATTGGGCATGGCTAGGGTCCAATGACTGTGAGGTGTGGCTCATGCTTTGCCAGCCCTGAGTTTGCGGTACGCATGTGCCAGGCCTTTCTTCTCTCTCTCAGCCCTAATTTGACTCACTTTATGCTTATTTTTGAGACAGGTTCCCACTAACTCTCTAAGTTGTCCCGGCTGAGCTCACACTTAGGGGTGCTAGTGTTACAGGCATACACCCCCATGCCCAGCGACGGGAGTTTCTAAACAACTAATGGGATGGACCTTGGAGTTCCAATCCGTGGGCAGCACTTGTGTGCCAGATCACCAACCCTGTGCTCAGGGCAGGCATCACTAACCAATCCCAGCACACCTTCCCACCCAGCTGTGGTTTCAGGCTTTCTGAATTCTCACGTCCACACCGTAGGCAGCTTCAATCAACAGCAGCAGGTGCAAAGGCCCAGCTGAGCTTCCCCTGCTCCTTTACAGATGGAAACAGGGGCGCGGGAAGGGGTCGCCCGCTCCATCCCGCCCGCCCAGCAGCTCCTGGGAAGCCCACATACAGCTGGGCGCACAGCTGGGCAGCTGGCACCGCCTCAGCCGGTCCTTCCAGCCTGTGCAGGCCATGACGGGCCCCCGGGCCTCGCTCCCCACAGCTGCTCTTTTGAAAGCCCGCATGGGAAGCCGCTCAGACCATTGTCCCCGCGTCGGCGCCAGCCCCGGCTGCTTAATTAACAGTATTATTAATGCCGAGAGGGAAGCCACCAGATCCGCTGTCACAGCCACTCAGGAAGCTGGCGCTGGTGCCAGGAGGCACCCCTGCCTGGCTCTGGGCGTTTGGCCTGGCCTTCCTGGGGCCGCGCCGAGGCCTGCTACGTGGACCCTGCCGCGGGCTGTGGGTGCAAGTCAAATCTTCTGGGTGCACTGTGGGCTCCGGCAGGACCCACGCCGCTAGCCCCAAGAACCTCCTCGTGACCCAGATCCCAGGGACAGAGGAGCAGCGGGGGTGGGGTGACCCAGGCACTCCCCGCCCACATCGGCGCCAGGCCCCCCACGCCACGTCCCAGGCTGCCCCACGCATGGCTTTGCATGGTGACCTTGGCATGGGCGTGTTTTCACCCAGGAGTACTTGCCTCAGCTGCGACTGTCACCGCAGCCTGGCAGGGGTCCTGGGCTCGCTCGAGTCCTGTGCGGAGGTGACGCTGGCCACCGTGGCCCTCCCTCCTCGCAGGGCCAAGGATGACACACTTTGCTTTCCAGCTGGGGACTCAGGAAAGCTGCCAGCTCTGTGCAGAGGCCCGAGTTCAAATCCTCACCAGCTCCCGTCCTTGCTGGGTGCTGTCGAGTGGCGCTTTGACCTATCTGGGCTTCAGTCTCCACATCTGTATAAAGGGAACCATCACCCAGGAAGATGGAGGGGCAGGCACCTGGCAAGCAAGCCTGAGAGGCCCGTGAGCCCCGCGAGGGTCCAGCCCAGCCACTTCCCACAGAGACGCCGATGGGGACAGGCGGGGCGGTGCTTGCGCCTTCAAGCTGCTTGATGAATGTCGCATTTAGAGCAATAAACAATACAATTACTCAGGCCCTGCACATGCCTCTCTGCACGTGGCAGGGGTGAGGGCCCCTGAGGTTAATTACAGGTACCGAGTTACCCAGGACCCCGCAGAGGGGCCGCGCGCCCCTGCCGACAGCAGAGATGGCTCACGATGGCATTCTCTGCTTCTGCCACCGGCTGTTCTCTCCAGCTTAATAAGTTGGAAAAATAATGACATGACCTGCAGGGCTGGGCTGGGGTCAGCGCCTGGCCCAGGGCCCCGCTGGCTGCTGGCCCATCCTGGCTGGTCTTGGCTGCAGTGGTCAGGGAGCTCAGCTCACGCCCTGGGCCACTCGTGCTCCAGCAGGCTGGCCCAGGCCAGTCCCTCTCTTGGTGACACAGAGGGTCAGAGCGAGGGAGCCTGTCCCTCAAGGACCTGTCCGCCTCCACTCACCCATTGCAAGCACCCACCGGCCAGAGCAAAGCACACAGCGGGGCCCAAAGTCAGAGGGGGACACCGGAAAGTCACATGGTAAAAGGCGCCCATGCCATGCTGCTGTGGCCCACTAAGCTCACACCAGGTTGAAAACATTACAAGTCGTAGGTACGGCCATTATGGAAAATAGAATTAGGTTTTCCAAAACCTAAAAGCAGCAAGTGCACTCCCAAGCATATATCAACGAGACGCAACCCAGACACTGTGGAGACGTCTGCTCCTCGGGGTCAGTGTGGCACAGTCCTGGTAGCCGGGATGTGGCAGTGAGCCCAGCCTGCCATATCTGGGGCCTGGGTCAGCGCAAAGAGGCACATACGCATAACAGAATACTATTCAGCCACGAACAGGATGGAACTTGTCATTCACTGCATGACTGGAACCGGCGGACATTGGGTTATAGGAAATAGACCAAACACAGGAACTCAAGAGCCATGTATGGGATCCAAAAATGCTGATCTCACGGAAGCTGCAGCCAGGCCCTGTGGCACTACAGGCCTGGAATCCCAGAACTCTGGGAGGCTGAGGCAGGAGGATAATGAGTTTGAGCCCAGCCTGGTGGGCTTAACTGAGTGAGACCCTGTCTTAAAATCTCCAAATAAAATAAAATGATGGGCTTGGGATACAGCTCAAGGCCTTGGGCTGGGTTCTCAGAACAGGAGAAGGAGAGCAGTGGGGTGCAGCACGGAGCCAGCGACCCCTCTCCTCCATGCCCAAGCCACGCCTGCCACTGGGCCCAGCATCCGGAGAGACGTCGGGACTGTGTAACTCTAAGCCCCCGTAAAGGCCGAAGCCCATTTCTACGGAAAGCAAATTGTGGCTTGCCCCTCGCAGCCGACCCTCGCGAGTCAGGGGCAGCCTGTGGACCCAGGTAGCACTGCAATGGCATCCACCTCCTGAGCTGCCCACCTCCTGTGATTCCCACCGTGGCCCCAGGAGGGGCAAGAGCCACCATGGCTTCCCAGAAAACAGCTCTTTGAAGGGGATTAGGACTTGAGGCAGCAGAAACCCAGCCCACCGAGAGAAGGCTGTGATGTCCGTCACCTTGGAGGCAAAGAGGGGCCGGAATGACCCCTCCCTCCCTCGTCAGCACCAACCCCAGCGGAGACACTTCCTTGGGCCCAGGAAGGTCTTGGTCAGAGCTCGCAGTGGGCATGGGTGGACTCCTGCTGTCCCCACGCCTGCCTGCTCCTAGGCACAGGGGGACAGGCACAAGCCACGTGATGACAGACACACACTATAATCAATTCATCATCGGGTGAGTTCATCACGGTGTGAACATTATAGTTGTGTGCTTAACACAAACTAGGATGACTACGGTGCCCCTAGGCCCGCCATCACGTAGGCCACCTGCCAGGTAGGAGAGGCCAGCCTGCACAGGGACAGCTTGTCCTCACCCAGGAGTTGGAGGATTGACCTCCCTTTAAATTCTGGCTCGGTCCCTTGCCAGCGGTGTGACGGGGGGGGGGGGGGGGGGGGGTCTCTCCACCATCCGCGCTTCCAGCTGCTTCTTTGAACCATGACCTCCCAAGGGCCTGTAGGATCCAATAAGCCAATTCCAAGGAGAAGCTGCTCAGTCGTAAGCCCAGCTGGAGTTCTGGGAAGCAGGGTGATTGCGGTCGGTAAGACATGTCAACAGTGACATTAACATTCAGCTCCAAGGAACGATAAGGGTGATGAGCCCAGCAGGTTCCTGGAAGCCAGGGTAGCCGGGCCTACATCAGGCCGGAGACAGAAGCACAAACTTGGTGAACTTAAGCAAAACTGGGGCTGTGTGGGGCTCTGGTCACCAAAAATTTTTGCAAGGACCAGGACCAGGCAGTGCTCTAGAACTCCAAGCTCATCTGGACAGTTCCTTTGTCTTCATCCTTTGTTTTTATTGGTCACCTTTCTTCATTATCTCTACAGAAAAGAGATCATGTGATCACCAACTCAGAGTAAAAGAATCCTAGAGCATGGCTCTGACTGGTCAAATGTGGGTCATATGTGCCCATCTCTAGACCAATCACAGTGATTGAAGAGTGAGATAATATGACTGGCGGCCCCAAATAGGAGTTCCTGTTAAGAAAAGGAAGAAGCCTAGAGGGAGAGGGTGGGGGACTCCGGGTCCCTAAAACAGAAAGGCCTGCTTGGGTTCTGCTGCATGTGTTCCAGACCAGATGGCCCATTTGACTGATAAAGACCCTTAAGGTTCATGAAGTCACGGGCAAGAGCTCACTCGGTAAACACAGCAAGAAAAATTTTAAACAAATTATTGAACTTCATTCCTGATGTTATCTGATGGAGTCTCTTGAAGGGTCTCTGCACCTTACTCTGCCTGGCTGAGTTCCTCGTCCAGACGTCCCCGACACACTCAGGGAGTAGTCGTGGCATCTGGGAGCGCACTCCTGGACGGATTGCCACAGCCCCACGACGTCAGCCCATGTGGCTGAGGCCTGGAACTGTCAGACGTGGCAAGGCAAATCCCCTACAGCTTCTTGGCCCCGCCGGGCAGCCTGCCTTTGTCCAGCACTGTTTGCTGTATATTCCAACAGAAATTGGATCCATATGGGCCACATTCTTCTACACCCATCTCACTCCAACCAGGCTTTGGCACAGAAGAGCGGGGCTCCGCAGAAAGCCTCCCCGCCCCCCCTTGGGGCCAAGCAAAGCTGCCACTGGCAACTGGATGGGGGCCCCCAGCTGAGAGCAGGGCAGCGCCTCCAAGGGCTGTGCCCCAGGTTCAGAGCAGGACAACGGCCGGGAGAGGAAGAGAGCCGCCATGCCAGTGCCCTGGGCTGCCAGGCCTCCAGAGGAGAAGGGAGCAGGCAGCCCAGCACCCCAGCCCTAATCTGCAAAGTTCTTTCGCTGAGCGGCCATAGATAAGCCTCAATTTCCTCATCTGAAAAGTGGGGATAAAAATGGTATTGTTTCCACGGGAAAGTAGCCTAATAACAACCAGATGAGAAATGCGGAAGTAAGTGTTGGTGAATTATGTATGCAGCTATCATCATCCTCATTCTTCCCATTGTTACCATCACCAGCAGCTGCATCACCACCACCGGTCGCCATTCTCATTATAGTCCTCACCATCGCGTCGTCACCTCGTCACCACTGTCACTGCCACTATCACTGTCACCACCACCACCACCACTGTTATCCCCACCGTCACCACCCCTATCCACCACCACTGCCGTCACCACTGCCATCACAACCTTCACATGACCACAACCATCTTCATCATCACCGACATCGTCGTCACACTCACCATCACACTGGGTAGAACATCACCATGCAACCCCATGGCGGTTCCATCTCCAAAGCCACCATGCTCCTGCCAGTCATGAGCGCTGCCACTGCCTCATCCCTGGTCCCCCCTCTCACAAACCCCGGCCAGGCTGACCCATCCCTGTAGACGAAAGCCTGCTCCTCCCAGAGTGACACTGGCTCAGCCCCGTGGCCCCTGTGCCTCCCGCCCTCTCCTCCTGCCTGGCTCCGCAGGCAGCTCCCCATTCTGCTGCCTGTGCCGCTCTCCCGTGCCCCCAGGCCTGGGCACTGGAGCACTCTTCGCTGTTGCCCGCTGAACTCCGAGGGCCCTCTGGTCTCAGCCAAGTGGCTCCTTCTCAACACCAGCTCCCACATGTGGCCGAGCGCTCAGGGCTTCCGGGTTACCAGGGGAGATGAGCAGGAGGGTTCAGAGGTGTTAAACACCCACTGGCACCAGCAGTAGCCCCGCCATGTTGGAAGAAAATGGCTTCTTGCTGGGGAACCGGCAGACGTAATTACCTCGCTTCCCAGTGAGGGGAACCGGCAGACGTGGCCCACAGGGTGGGCTCTGTGCGTGTAGGAGTTCGCCCACCCCAGCATCCTCTCTGAACATGACCAGCCACATGTTTTGTTTTGTTTTTTTTTTCTGGTGCTAGGGAACAAGCCTATATGCTTTCACCCTAAGCTGCATTCCCAGCCTGTGGCTGTTTATATTGTGCGACAGGAACTTGCTAAATTGCTAAGCTGCCAGGCTGGGCTCCAACTCGTGGTCCTCCTGCCTCGGCCTCTCAGAGAGCCGGGATCGCAGGCCTGCGCCACCACGCCGGCTCAGCCACCTCTGGAAAGGCCGATGGCACAGTATTTCAGCCCCTCCACCTGCGCCGTCTGTTTGAAGAACCAAGCCTCCAGGACTATGCGCCGGGCAGGTGTGCTCAGGGCCCTGTGGGGACATCTCCTGTCCTGGGCGGGGACACCTGAGCCTGTGCACCTGGCAGATCCACACACCCCAAACATGACACCAGAAGCCACTTAAAAGGAGGCCCCAAACCTCGGCTGCCCGGCAGCCTGCGGGGCTGACTTAGTGCTTGCTAGGCAAGCGCTTTAACAGTGGAGCCATTCCTCCAGCCCCTCTAACCTAGAGAATACGTTTTTCTCTATATATTATTTTGAGAAAAATTTTCACTAGGATACCAGGCTGGCCTTGAACTGTGCTCCTGACGCACTGAGGGAGGCTCCAGGTGCCGAAGACCTCCTGGAGGGGCAGGATTAGAACCTGACCCCAGGGCTCCTGCCTTGTCAGTCTCTCCACCCCTCCCCCTCAGCCTGGCCTGGCCTCAATGAGCTCTTTGTCCTCCAAGGGACTCAAAGCTCATGAGGGTCCCTCCTTGGGACAAAGGCATGAAGGGGTGGGGGCAGCCTGGGGTGCCCAGCGGGGGCCCCAGAGGCTCTGCTGAGAAGAATGTGCTCCCTGGTGGAATTTCCTTGGGGTCAGACTCCTCTAACCTGCCAGGGGACAAAGGCCTCAGCCAGGGCACACACCAGCCAGCAGCAATCCCCACAGACTCCAGGGCCACCCCACCACCAGCCAGACCTCCAGGCTCCACCAGGAGGAAGGCCAGGCCAGGCCTCCAGGTGCACCCCCAACTGGGACCCCTGGTGCTGCCCAGGACTGGGGGTCAGGGGGCACAGAAATCAGGTTCCTTTCTCCCCCTAGCCATTTCTCCCATCTGTTGAGCCAACAGCCAGAAGAAGCTCAAAAGGGAGCATTTATCCAGCACTTTCTGCATGCAGAGCATGGAATAGTGCAGGGAGGACAGTAAGAAGCCACCCCCCAGGACCCAGCTTGGTGGCGTTGGCCCCCATGGCCAGGGGCCCTCCCACTCACTGCGCGGAGGACAGCACTGTCTTTCTTCTGAGCTCCTTCCCTATCCTGGTCACTCTCCGGAGGAAGCGCAGAACCCTTCCATCGTGAACCAGGCAGCTAGTACCGGCCTCTAATCGCAGCACTACTGGACACAGACAGTATTGTCCATGAAGAAACTCAAAACCTGGATGGCTGGGACGGAAGTTAACAACAGAGCCCTGGCCCGGTGCACCTTCCTTCAGGCTTGTTACATTTTTGCTTTTTGGAAGGAATTGTGAAGAAAAGTCACAGGCTGGGAGAAAATATTCGCAACACAGAGGACTCACCTGCAGCCAGAACATACAAAGAGCTCTTACAACTCAATAATCAATAGACTAATAAAAATAACTAGGCAAATAAAAAGCAACTTCATCAGAGAAAACAGGAAACAAGCATGTGACAAGGCACTCAAGGGGCTGGAGGAATAGCACAGCGGTTAAAGCGCCTGCCTGGCAAGTGCACCGCCCTGAATTCGATTCCCCAGCACCACATAAAGCTGGGCCTGGTGGCGCACGCCTGTAATCCCGGCACTCAGGAGGCTGAGGCGGGAGGATTGTCCTGAGTCCAAGACCAGCCTGGGCTATAGAGCGAGACCCTGTCTCAAAAGAAGAGAAAGAAAAAGGAAAAGAAAAAAAGAAAAGGTACTGGGAGGGATGCCCTGGCCCAGCCCTGCCCCCCTCAGTGCTGCCCCTCCCCTTTCTCCACCCAGTGGGGCAGAATCTGGCCCCCGGGCTGGAGCTGCTGCCCTGACCAGCATGGCACTGGGTTCGGGTCCCAGCACAGTGAAAATACATGTCTCATCTTCTTGGGGCCAGCAAGGTCGATGAGTAGCAGAAGAAAGGTAAAAACGGAGGAGACCTAGAAGGTCATGGCAAGGAGCCAGGAGGAAGCGGCCTTGGAAACCCAGCTGCTCAACAGCCCACAGGAGGTCAGCAACAGGGAGCGGAGGGGGTAAAACTGGAGCACAATCTTTTGGGGTTTTGGAGACAGGATCTCACTCTGTACTCCAGGCTGATCCTGCATGCACCATTGCAGACCGGGCTGGCCTTGACCCCATAGCAATCCTCCTGCCACAGCCTCCTAAGTGCTGAGATTACCTGGCCTATGTGGTGTTGGTGAATCAAACCCAGGGACTTGTTCTTGCCAGGCAAGTGCTTTAACCACTGACCTGCACCCCAGCCCCAGAAAAGAGCACAAAATTATCATGCCTGCTGTCTTGGTTGTCATCCGGATCCTGTGCTTTGTGGTGACGACTTGGTGACACAGCACAGACCACGGCCACTCAAGGGTGCTCTTGCTTGGTGTCACTGTGCTGGTGGTGGCTGTGCCAGAGGAGCTGCTGCTGGCAGCCACCCTCTGGCTGGTTGATCCCGCATAGAAAAGGATGGAAGACCATAACCTGATGTGGCACTGGTATTCCTGTCACAGTTGCCACAGGTGACAATGCCCAGCGCAGCCTGGGTCACGGCCATCACAGGTGACTTGCAGGCAGCTGGAGATGATTCCACTTGCTCAGCAGGCAGAGAATTCCACAGGCCTCTCTGCACCGAGGACGAGGCAGGAAGGAGGAGCCTGCTCCACAGGAAGCAGCTGGTGTCGCCGGAGCATCACAAGTGTGGGTGGAACAGAAGGGGCACTGGCCACCATCCGCACAGTGACAGCTTCCCAGCATCCGGAGGCAGTGGTGTGCGGACCCGGGATCTAGGAGGTAGAGACAGCCCCTCGGTGCACCTGCAGTCCTGGCACCTCGGTGTGGTGGCCGTGATGGGACCTTCCCTGGAGCTCATACTACTCAGGATTCCCCACCGAGATGCTTGGGTCGATCTGATCGGGGGTGCTTTATCTCCCTGGCCTCGGCCAGAGTTCACCAGTCCCCATCAAAGCTTTGTGCCCGGGACTGAAGTGAAGCCAGCGTGGTGCCCTGTCTCCAGCACCTCAGTGCTGTGCGGTTCTACATGAAACCAGCTCAGGAAAGACCCAGGGAGAGAAGACGACCTCTGGGCATCTGCTGTGGCCTCTGCTTCCCTCCTGCGCTGCGGACACACTGAGCAGCCAGGTCGTGTGGTGGATTTGGGGTGAGCCCTTCGGTTGTGTCAGGCTTTGCTGTCCCGTGGGTTGTGGTGTCTCTCCCATGGGACTGGAGAACAAGCACAGGGACAGGTGCCCACTTAGCCTCTGAAGTTCCAAAGGGGCTGGGCATGCCACACCAAAGAGGAGCTGGCCAAGAACGCCAGGGCCTGGAGGAGAGTGACCACTGGACCCTCTGGCGGCAGACCTGGCCATGGCAGACTCGGATCAAAGTGGCAAACAGATCCACAGTCCCCTGTGTGACAGCACTCGGGCCCCCAGACCCATGGCTCCACCCAGACCCGGCCCACCCGGGATCCACGCAGAGGAGGAGTTGCTGAAAACACCACGCGATGGGCAAGAGGAAGGTCTTGAGAAGGTAGCACGGCGGGGACCGGAGGGCTCCTGCCGGGCGCGAGGTTGGTCCCAGCAGACAGGCAACCGGGTGGCCGCAGCCAGGTGCGAATCGTCACCTCCCGGACCGTGGATGCTGGAAACCCCCGAGACAGCAGTGCAGACTTTCCTTCTCTGACTCCCACTCGTCTTCTCCATTTCTGTCCCATCCGGGAGGTGACAAGAGGACTTTCCCCTGTGATGTCCCTGCTCCCGAGCACATGAGGACCACCGGGCCATGAGAAGAGTGCCAGCCAGCGAGGGCATGGACCTGGACCTTGAGGTGGGGCCTGGAGCAGGGCCCGGTCAGACCCCGGGTGGTAAAGAGCAGAAGGTCTCCTTGGAAGTTGCCGCTGTCACCCTTAAAGGACCAGCCCGGTGTCCACCCGGGCCACGACGGTGACCTGGACTGGGCCACTGCAGCGAATCTCCAGAGCTCTGTCCACTCAATCCCGCTGTGCCTCGGCTGTCCTTGACAGGAAGAGGAAGGAGACTGTCCCCCCGACACACACGCACGCTCCCCCCACGCACGGTCCCCTCCTCTTCCCACTGGCATCCCTTCCTCTGCATAATCCATCACGGCAGGGGACACGAGAGCCACTCTGGTGTCGGTTTCAGGAGGGTCACATGTTTAGCAGTCTTTTCTGTCTGAAATATTCACAGGGGAAAACACCCCACTGGGCCCCAGTGGTAGGTGCTCATGTCCACATTCCAGCATATTCCACCCAGTGTCCCCTTCGGCGTTGTGCAAGAGCAGCCAGCACCCAGCTGTGGGTGTCCCCATGCTCCCGCCCCCAGTACCCTGGGCACCGACGGTCTACTCCTGAGACCTTGTGTCTACTTTTTAAAAAATCAGCAGTTCTGAGGGATGAGTGTGCACGCACATGCGTGGACTGAGAGAGATCTAGTTTCCATAGTAAGACAGAAAATACAGAAATATTATGCAAAAACTACACACTTTTCTTTATATCGGAAACTGATACTTTAGAGTCAGCCACATGTATTTTGTTTAAAGAATTCAACATGAAATCCCTTGGCGTGACCGTGGGTGGGGAAGGGAGTGAGTAGCCGTTGGTGGGACCCGGTGGGCGACTTGGTCCTAGTTTCTGTCTGGAACATCTGCCCTTATCCCCGGGGGAGCTGGGGGGGTGGTTATCTAGGCTTTGCAAATGTGACTGCTGTTGATACGGAGCTGAGCACCCGTGTGCACACACTTTGGTGGAGTTTTTTTCCCTTCAGTTTCAGTGATCCAGTGGGCCGGAAGTAAATCTGGAATCAGTTAACAATGCTTCCTCCAAAATGGTGCTTTGGGCTTAGAAAGGGTGCAGCGGGAAGAGGGAGAAGATGTTGTCTTCACTCTTCCCTTGATAAATCTAGAAAGCTAGAGAGTGAAGTACAGCCGGTGAACAATGCCGGGCGAGATGGCTAGGGCCGGGGGGCACCCTGTGTGGTTTCCCCCGCCACGCAGGCGCTGGCTGCCGGGCTTTCGCGGCTGGGCTTGGGATCAGGGGCCTCGGCTGGATTTGTGTGTCTTGGCCATCAGCGGGCAGGCGGGTACCAAAGACAGCCTCTCTCGGTCTGCGAGGATGCTCTGATTTGCGGCTGCATTTTTATGGTTCTTTCACTCCCTGCTCCTGCTAGAATTTTCCATCAGGGAGTCTCCGTGCAAGGATCTGATTTGTGACTCCTTCCCTCCTCAGGGAAGATTTCGTGCAGTATATCAAGCCTGGAGAGAGAACACCAAGTAGAAGAAACAACGGCTAGTCCGAATCCTGAGCGACAGTCTCAAGGCCAGGTCCTTCTCCCAGGTGTCCTCTGTCCTCTAAAATGACCTCGAAATCTCTCCAGGCCCTGGTGGGTTCTTCAGAGTTTGGGTTTCTGCCTCCCTTGGAGCCTGAGAAGGAAGACCTTGGACAGATAAATCCAAGCGATTGTGCCTGAGGGGCACCACAAACTCGGGTGTGCCGGAAACCATGGCACTCACCCTTTCCTCTCCTCCTGCTTCCTTCACTTTGCAGTTGACGCTGCCCAAGATACCATCTTAATTTTGCCCATATTTCCTGCTCTGAGCCGCTCCACTGCGTTAGTCGGGGTGAGAAACGCCTGCCGTGTTTTTGGCTGACTGGTTGGCTGTCTGGTTGGCTGGTTGGTTGGTTGGTTAGTTGGTTGGTCAGTTGAGTTTTTTTGTTGTTGTTGTTGTTGTTTTGGGGATGGAGCCCAGGGCCTTCTCGCTAAACTCCCTCTCCACTCCATTTTTATATTTGATTTTGAGACAGGGTTTGACCAAGTTGCCTGAGTTGAGCTCAAACTTACAATCCTCCTATTTCAGCCTCCCAGAATGTTGGGATTATAGGCCTGAACCATGAGGCTGGCTAATGCCTGCTATTCTCATGCCATCCCAGCCTTTTCCTCAGGATAAACCAGACTCTTCCATTTCACTCAGAGATGGAACTTTTACCTTACTAGCTCTTCAGTTAGACCTGCTGTCCTATGTCCTCAGATTCGGAAAGATGGGGGTGGGGGGCGTGTGCTCCCCTTGCTGATGGCCTTTGGTTCATGCTTTCTCCTTGCGTGTGCATGAGCCATGGGAGATGTGCCCAATAGAGGTGACAACAAATCTGTCTATGCACAAGACATTTGGAGTTTCTTCCTCTTTTCAGTTAAAGTACAACAAGCACTGAATTTTTTTTTTTTTTTTGAGACAGGGTCTTGCTCTCTAGTCCAGGCTGGTCCTGTACTCACCAGGTAGCCCAGGCTGGCCTTGACCTCACAGCAGTCCTCCTGCCTCAGCCTCCCCAGTGCTAGGGTGACAGGCATGCAGCACCATGCCCAGCTAACTCTGGGATTTTTGTACAAAAAGGGTCACAGAGAGGCTGGAGGAATAGCTTAGTGGTTAAAGCGCTTGCCTAGCAAATGCTAAGTACCTGAGTTTGATTCCCCAGCACCACTTAAACCAGGTGTGGTGGTGCAAGCCAGTAATCCTAGCACTTGGGAGGCTGAGGCAGGAGGCTTGCTCTGAGTTCAGGGCCAGTCTGAATTACATAGTGAATTCAGAACCAGCCTAGACTGCAAAGTGAGACTCTGTTTCCAAATAATAGTAAATTAATAAATAAATAACAAAGATTGACTACTGTGGTCTGCATGAGGGGTGATATCAAAGCAAGGGGACTCCGATGTGGGAACGCTACTGTGCAGCTCTGCTGCACAGGCCACCCTGGCCTCCCAACCTGTAACCCTCTACTGCCCAGCCTGGACACAAAGGTCCCGTGTAATTTAAATAAAAGTGACCTTTGTCAGCTAGTTGAAGTAGCAGTGGCAAGGTGAGACGGCCTCTAATTCAGTCAAGGGATGAGATTCAGGACTAAGCGGCAGAATAGCCAGCTGAGGGGTTAGAGGAAGACCCTGAGGAGATTTTGAGGTCCCCTTGAATCTGAGCCTTTCTCTTCTTGCAGTCAGAGTGTGGGGCTCAGAGGTTGATGTCACCATCACCAGTCACGCTCAGGCTCCATTGTCTGGGCTGCCTTTTTAAATGTAAATTGTAGCCAATTTCACTATTCACACCAATTTCCTCCTGCCACCTTACCCTTCTGGGTTTAGGGTAAGATCTACTATACAAAATTCTTTCTTACCCCAAACATATTTTCCCCTTCATCTTTCCTAAATCTACACCCTAAAGCAATCCCCCCAAACCTTGAAGTCTAGACAAAAATCACTTTAACAAAATAAAAACGCCTCAGACCTTCCTGGAAGCTCTCTTCAAAACCGAGTCCAGTCTTCTCCGTATATATAGAATTGCGCACAGGAGTTAGCAATTTTCACTTAAGAACAGCCCTGAGCCATGTTTGTATAGAGTCTGTGAGTCGACATCCCTTGCTGGGGTGAGGGTGGGATCAGAGTATGGCTTATCTTCCAACGGAAGTGCCTGAAAGCTCAACAGTCCAGTGTCCTCTGCCTTCAAGACAGCTTGACTTAGGGAGGGGTTTATACTCCCCAAGTTTGGCTGAGGGACGACTTAGAAGCACCTCCCACCGGGACCACTCCTGTAGCTACTGCTCTAGGCCAGCCAGCCCCTGCACTTAAAGACTCCGGCAAAGTCCGTAGCGGTCAGGGGACAGACAACTCGTCTCTGAGGAAAGAGTTTTGCTCTTACCTTATATGCCTCACAGGAACAAGGAATGACAACAAGGCTTCTCAATATCAGAGGCACCCAGGCATCTAGATGTGGCCCAAACCAAGCACTCCCAGAAAGACACAACCAATCCTGGGCTACATAACTGCCCACCTGACCTCTTCCAGGCCAATGGCAGGTCTCCTTTCAGATGACCCTCCCTGGGATATATGCACTCTAGTTTCCACCCAACTTTCCCCCCGGGCACGATTTTGAGATCCTCCTGAGACGATACCTTGAGGCAGCTGTGGAGTCAAAGCAGCCATGATCTGTGTCGTTTTCTCTAACCTCTGACCCTTTGCCTTCTCTGCCTGGTCCTGGTTATTGCAAATGATGAGGGATCCTCTGCTGACGTCAATGTCAGGGGTCCTGTTCCAAGATCCTGTAACTTCCTCCTGCTATTGGGGGCAGACTGCGTTATAACATGCATGGCTATTAGGGTTTTCTCTCTGCCGCCTCTGGTTTGGCCTTCATATACCTTCAGAAGGCCTCCGACAAGTGCTTTAAGAATGCTGGCTTCCTGTGTCACCTCTTTGACCCCGTCACAATGGACAAGTTTAGCCAGAGACTTTGCCAGAGTGCTCCATGTGGATAGGTCCTCTGGGTCCTGCACAGGATTCGTAAGAGGACTGTATAGTCCTCAGGCCCCTGTATATTGTGGGCCAATTCAGCTGCCAGCCCACTGGCCAGTTCAGCACGTTGTTAAGGAACACAATTCTGTCCCATCAGGGCTGAAGCAATGCGTCCACAGTGCGATTATACCCCGCCACCTCGGGACAAAAGATAACACTTGACTTAATAAATGTGGCCCTAAATTCATCAGCATTTCCAGAAAAACTACGAAGTCTGTCTTTACACACAGCCATGCCTGTTGTTGAGGAGGGGCCTGCCCTCTGGAAACTGCTTCACCCCCAGCACCCCTGCCTGATACTTCTTGTAATGGGAACAGAGTCCCCTCAGTAAAGTGGGGTGCTAGTTTGTTTCCTGATCTCAATACCATCAGGAATCGCAATGGTTAGGGGGAGCAGAGGGGAAGGGGCCTCTGCCTCCGATGAGGAAGAAGAGGTAGCAAGAGGAGAAAGGGAATGACCAGTTGGGCCTGGAGACAGAGATGGCAGCCCCATGTCAGGTGTAGCAGGACCCCATCAGGGTGGTGTGCAGATACATGCTGGTGAGGGTTCAGCTGGAGGCAGGGCTTCGTTAGGATATCTGTGTTGAGTCCTAGGGGCCTAGGAGGTTTAGAAACCACAGCCCTGCAAACCTTACAAGAGTTTCTAAGTAGCAGCGCTTCATAAAAACCAAGATATAAGGGATTTTTAAAAAAATCTCTTGTCTTCCCTTTTACAGAGCAAACCTAGGTATTATTCTTTGGCCAGCACTTGTCTCCCAATTTATTTCGAGGCCAGACTGTGTTACCTCTTTTTCTTTAAACCATCCTCCTTAAATTTGTCCCAGTTAGTTAAAAGATACCCTAGTGGTAACACTCTCTCTGGCTCCCATGTTTGGAAAGACCTTTACCAGCCAGAGGGGCTGAGTGTCAGAAAGAAACAAACCTGGACTCACTAACCTCTTGATCTCTACCCAGGATAAGAGTTACGGCAATCGAGTGCCAAAGGGAAAGCTCCTTCACGCAGCACACTCTCAGCGGCTCTGAGAAATCTAACCACACCAGGCACAAGACTTCCTTGGACTGGGACTGGGACTTGGACTGGTCTCAACTAGTCTCACCTTGCCTTTCTGTTCATGATTCTGTGAGCAGCTGCCTCCACCTCTGCCTCTGCCATGGACTTCCATGGCTGCCGGCTGCCCCTGAGTGGACTGTGACCTTCTGAAACCGTGAGCTAAAATAAACCTTTCCTCCCCTGAATCTGTGGGTGTCGGGTATGGAGTCACAGCAACGAAAAGTAACTAAGACATATAGGTATAATTAGATTTCAATAAGAAATTCTTTCCAGTGTTCCAAAACACCTCATTAGGCTGTTACAAGCAAGTTTGGGGTCTCACTCCACCCCATTACGCTGTGATGGTTTGAGGATTGTCCTTTCATCCCTAAAGTCATGTGTTGATAGGATGTGGAGGTGGGGCCTTTGGGAGGAAGTTAGGGTTCCATGAAGTCAAGAGGGTGGGGCCCCTGTGCGGCACTGGTGGCTTCCCTAAGTGGAAGAAGACGCCCGCAGGTGGCCCTCTGCTTTGCTATGATGTAATAAGGAGGCCTCACCAAATGTTACCCCATCATCGCCTTGGACTCCTTGGCTCCCTACAGAGCTGTGAGAAATAAGTTTCAAGACTTCTCAGCCTATAATATTCAGTTACAGCACAGAAAATGGCATTAGACACATTGTGTTATAATTGCAAAAGGTGGTACTTACCTCCGTCAGTTCCAGTCAGATCAGCCCGGTGTGGGACTGAGGACTCCGCGTGGCCCTCTCCCCCCTGCATCCCAGCTTCTTGACCACTCAACAGTAGAGCCCCGGGGGCGTCCTCTGTGCTGAACCCCCTGTTAGGGAAGCTCATGCTGAACTCTGACCTTGGGACCCTCTTCCTTGAAACCCCCACCCATCTCTCTAAAGACAAGGTCCCCGTTCCTCCCGTGAGACTCTGGGGCACACGGAGGCTGACACCTGCCTAGATGGCTTCCTCCTCCTCACGGCCGAGCACCCTTCCCTCTCTTGTGGCCTGTGGTCACAGCCCCTCGGGGTCCCCACTCCCCTTCCCACGGCAAAGCAATGATTGAGAGGAGCCGTGTGACCCGGAGACCTCATATCACACACAGGGAACCTGAGGCCCTGTGATGTCTGGCCACATAGCAGCCAACGACAGAGTCAAGTTGCAGGCCAGTCAACTGGTCTGCTTCTCCAAGTTGAAAAATCAAGGCATAATATTCATAATATTTACCATCTATAAAGCACCAAAGTGCTGGGCTTACGGACTGAGAAACGCTTTACAAATATAACCACTTAGGTTCCAGCAATGGATAGGTGCACCCCATCTTTTAACTAAGGAACCTTAAGTCCAGAGAGGTACAGTGATTTGCCCAAGGACATTCATCAGTCACTTAAAGCCCAGTCTCATCCGCTTTGCTCTTCCTCCTTTGTCAAATGGTGAGTGACCATCAATGTACAGGTGTTAGTCCCTGGGCTATTGCGGACAATACATGTCTGGAGGCCAACACACCCTGCACAATCCCCAGTGCGATCCTGTCCCTGGACGTGGAGATGAAACCGTGACCTGGCTGTCACCCAGAGGACATGGCGAGGGCAATGCGCTGTCACTGCTGCGATGATTGCATTCTGTCACTCAAGGCCCCATCTCAGGGCTCAGGTGTGAGAGGCCCCTGCTTGCCTTGCAGAACAAATGATCATGCTATAAGCTGCTGGGGACATGTGAAATTTGGGGGGATTCTGGGAACTCAGAATAGCTCCAGCATCAGCCAACGAGAAAACCCTCTCACCTTAGTACCCTCCACCTCTTGTCCTACGGTGTGTTTGGGGGCCTATTCCCGTCACATGTAATAGTCAATTTATCTACCCACTTTCTTTCCCCCACCCCCATCCTAGACTGTGACTATGTTTTTAAGTTCACATAACCAGTTCATTTTTCTAGTCAAGATAAACAAGATGTCAGATTACAACCGGAAGCCACCACATGGTTTTATAACTGGAGATGCAGAAAGTCTGTAAAAGCCCTCGGAGGCAGATGTGTCTGGGAAGGTCAATATCCACCCTCGGGTTGCTGTGGGGGCCCAGAGTCCCACGCGGGGAGTCTGGTGACCCATCGTCAGGGTGGGGACGCCATGTTTCAGACTCACACGTCTCGATCCTGCTCCTAGACTGTGCGTAAGGCTGTGCTCAGGCGGGGCATCTGCTGTGCTGGTGGCACATCTGCCCACATGGCCTGGCCTCCTGCCCTCCCTGTCTCTGCTTGCTCATCTGCGGAATGGGACGAGTCTGGCCTGGCACAGTCTGCCACAAGAAGGCCGTGAGGCACAGCTGAGGTTGGAGCTCTGCACTTAGCCAGCAGAGGCCCCGGGGTTCGATTCCCCAGCACCACAGCAGACAGGCATGGTAGTGCATGCTTGTCATCTCAGCACTCATGAGGCTGAGGCAGGAGATTGCCGTGAGCTTGAGGCCAGGCTGGGCGAAAAAGTAAGTTCAGGACCAGCCTAGACTATAGACTACAGAGTGATACATTGAGAGAGAGAGAGAGAGAGAGAGAGAGAATAAGACAAGATATTTTCACAGGGGCCTTATGACCTGGGTCCTTGGTTCATGGTGGCCGTCCAATGCACGTCCTTGGTACCTAGCCATGCCCACTACTGCCCACGGCGCAGTTCTGTGATGGGCCTACGGTGACACCGAGCCTGGGGCAGGCCTCCCTTTTATTCTTGTTGGTGCTGAGATTGGAACCCAGGACTCCACACATGCCACGTGAGCACTCTACCACTGTGCCACGTGCTTAGCCCACTTTAGGGACAAGGAAATCGTGTCCAGAGTCAAGTGCTCGCCCCAGGCCCGTGGAGGAGGAGAAGCAGAGCCAGCCCAGGACCACCTGGCCCCAGGCCACCGCGCGAATCCCGGCACACAGCCTGCTGGCTTTTCTGGAGGTCACAGCTGGCACACCTTCAGCATTTGGGTGGGGAACAGGGTCTCGCTCTGGAGTCCAGGCTGGTCCTGAGTTCATCATGGAGCCCAGGCTGGCATGAAACACACAGCAGTCCTGCCTTGGCCTCCAAGTGCGGGGACAGCCTTTCCCCCGCATGCCCACGTGTACCAACCCTCACGACGACCCAGCGCGGGGTACACTCCACAGACGGGAATAAACCAGAGCGGGGAGCTGTGTAAGTTGCCAAGTGCTGGGCCCAGGAGAGCACCTGTCACGGCCACTCGGGCGGCCTGCCCATGTCCCCTCCCACCACATGCCTGGGACCTGTCAGCGGTTCCTGCCTAGCAACCTGGCCCAGCGCAGGCATGGGGGACGTTGGGGACATCTCAGGTCGTCATTTCTGGCGGGGATCTACACCAGGATCTACTGGGCAGAAGCCGGGGGTCCTGCTGAGCACCCATGGGGCCCAGCTCCAGAAGGAGTGAGTGGCCTAACTTAGGACAGCACCCATACACCCTCTGTCCCTCTCACAACCCAGGGGATCTGAAACATCCCACGGAAACAGAAGAAGAAGGGACAGGGACGGGAAGTCCACCCCGCTTGTGCGCCAGCCTCACCATGAACGTCATATTTATTGTTATTTACTGCTCAGGAAACATATACAGATATATACAATATGCATGAATCAGGAAGACTGCACTTTACATTTAAAAAAAAAAGAAAAAAATAACACTCAATTCCATGAGCTATGTCTCAGTCTTCCAACCAAGCATTTCAGAAACGAGTCTCCTCACAGAGCCAAGAAGGGCAGGGGACGGCCCGGCACACACCGGGCGCCGGTCCTATGTTACATGTGCAACGCTTCGGCCTGTCCCCAGCACTCATGGTGCGGGGTGCCCAGGGCGGGGTGCTTCACGTTTGCTTCTGTTCCGTAAACCTAATTTAATGAGCTCGCATCCTTTTGCTTAAGGCTATTCGGAAAGCTGTCCACGCTGGGTCGTTGGGGGAGAGGGGGTTTAGGCCTCAGCCGGGACGGCCGGGACAGGAGCTGCGATACTCGGCTCCCCGGCCTTACACATGAAGGAGAAAGCGTGCCCGCGGCTGGGGGATGCAGCCTGGCAACACCCCACTGCCCACAGAGGGGACGGGACCACCCGTCCTCTGCCAGGCCTGTGGGTGCAGAGCGCTGGGACCCACGCGCCACCTGCTCCGTCCACCCTCTGTGGCCTGGATCTGCCCCTGGCCGGACTGCCGGGCGACAGCCCCGCGCCCCTGGGCCCAGATTCAGCCAAGGGCCAAGGTCAGGGCGGGAAGGCGGGAGCCAGCGGATTTCTGACAGCTGCCTCTCACTGGCCGAAAAGTTCTTCGAAATAAACAATAAGGGTGTTACACGGTGAGCCCCAAGCCTTCAGGTCACTTTCAAAAAAATAAAAATAAAAAACAGAAAGAGAATGCACACCTGTAAACCGGAGTCATGGGGACAGGGAGGGGCCCGGCATGGAGCTCTGCACGGGGACGCCTCACTAGACGGTGGGAGAAGCGGAGCGCTGGCCGAGGCCCTGGCGTGCTCTGTCCGACCGCCCCGGGACCCCGAGCCCCCGGCTGCCCACCGCAGAGCTGGGAGCGGAGGGGACCCGCGTGGCACATGCGGACATGGCTTTAGCTGTGAACCAGGGGGAAAGGTGGTGAGAGCCGGAAGGGAGTCCACGGATCCCCACGGTTGGCTGTGCGGTCTTCGCCCTCCCCCGCACCCGGAGTCCGCATGGGCTGCGCCGGGTGGGCACCGCGGGGCCCTGGGCTGGGACAGGATGGCAGATGTGAGTTCCCCTAGCCCGCCTCCTTCACTAGGCTCTGTAAGGCCAGGACTGCGCAGGGCCTGGGAAGGCTTCTCCCTTTCCTGGGGCTCCCAGGCCAGCGACCTGCGGAGATCAGCACGGGCCACCTCCTGTTCCCTCCAGCAGGGCGGCCTCGGCTGGGGGAGGTGACTGGCCAGGCCCAGGGTGCATGCGCGTCCTAAGGGACAGACAAGACGACATCACGGGCCGCGTACCTAAGAGGGGACTGGACTGAGTGGCCCCGTTGGACGGATGACAGCTGGGTGTTGGTGACAATCCGCCTCCCCGGCGGCGACAGTCCAGAGCCACTCTCCACTGGGGCACCGCTGGCAGATTGTGGGGAATCCTGGACATACAGGCGAAACAAGGAAGGGCCTAGAAGCGGATGCCACTGCGGCAGGACAACGGGTGCTCTTGGGCAGGGTTAGCACGGGTGGCAGACGGTTTCTTAAAAAAAAAAAAAAAGCTTTGAGGTGTTTTTTTTTTTTTCTTCCCGCCCCTTTAAATGAACCCTTCCCGGTCCATA
>PVKB01001899.1:0-100097 GCA_004027205.1 Ctenodactylus gundi | reverse complement strand
CGTCCCGAATCGGTTGGAGATGTCAGAGTGCAGGGACCGCCAGGTGGGCACGGAGGCGCGGGCCTTGGCGTCACCCACATCGTCGGTGCAGTGGACGGACAGGCACTGCAAGTGGCTGCCAGGCGGGGCAGCTGAGGGCTTGCTGGCCGGGAGGTCGTGGGCTGTGGAGAATGAGAGAGAAAGAGAGAGAGAGAGAGAAAGAGAGAGAGGAGTTAGTGGGCCAGGAGGGGATGGAGTGCCGGATAAGGGCCCAGGGCAGCGTCTGCTGTTTGTGGCGAGGATCTGAGATGCGTGGCTGGAATCCCCCAAGTTGCCTCTGGCTGGGCTAGTACACCTCAGCCAGGGAGCCTCCTTCCTCCCGCCCCCAGTGAGTCCGAGTCTGGCAAGATCAACTCAGGTTCAGCCACCTTGGACAAAGGAGCATTTCCAAAGGCCTAAGTGGACATGAGGTAAGTTAGGAAAGCTTCCTGGAGGACAGGCGTCTAAACTGGGCACCAGGGGATGTGTAGGAGTTTGTCAGATACACCGAATGTGTGGACAAGAAGATTGTCTGGGTCGAGGCAGATGTTTGCTGGGAGCCAACCTTGCCCCAAGGACCTACTAACCCGGGCCAAGCGTGCTCCACCTCCAGAGGCACTCGCCCCGCCCCGGGTCACACAGGCACAGTGCTCCCACCTGTGGTGGGCAGGTGGGGGTGACAGGACACTTCTGTTTCTGGGAACTCGGCGGGACTGGGCAGCTCTGGGAGCCAGTTGGGACCCTCGGGCCCCGGCAAGCAGCTCTCATGCCCCCCGCCCTGTGGGCTCAGCCTTCTGGTCCTGTGCCCAGGTGTAAGCTGTCAAGTGCCTTCTTCAGAGTGAGGTGAACACTGGGAGCGGACTCCTAGGCCACCACCAACATACCATCCCCAGCCACTGGATGCCAGGACTAGGCAGGGTGGGCATCTGTTCCCCCTACACCTTCCACGGACCCCCCCCCCTGCATCCCGTTCTCTTCTCATTCAGCTACCCAGACCCAGAAACACCAGTGAGAATTAGACCAGACTAGAATAAATGAGAGTGAAGGGGTAGGGAAGGGACTAGCACCAGTGGGTACTTCATTATCATCCTTTAACTCTCCCAAGGTCACACGGTCAGCACGGAGCAGGAAGACGGCCGGGCACATCAGCTGAGGGCTGGGTAGGAACAACCAGAAAGAAACAGATTCTCCCCGGTGCTCTGCAAATGGCCCCTCGACGTGCCAGCACAGGGCAAGGCCTGTGCCCATTTTAGAGATGACGAAACAGAGGTCAGGAGTGTGGAAGCAGAAACGAGACTCAGGCCCACGCGCCTGAGCACCAGCTTGGTGGCTGCAGACAGGAGCCAGGCCACCCTGCTTACAGCTCAGCGGAGCTTGCCCCGACTCATCCCCACCGGATTGATTCCAGCTGGGGACCCAGCCCGCCCCCAGGGACCGCGGCTCCCAGCTGCCAAGCCTGCCCATAAATCAGTGGCATGGAAGCAGACTCAAGCCCCGGCCTGTTCAGCCCTGGAGAGGCCCCGGTGCCCAGGCCTCAGGGCACAGGCACCCCGAGACCGCCCAGCCACCTCCCCCAGCCCCAGCCTGGGGCCTGGCATTAGCACCAGTGGCCACCGCAGACCTGGGGGCACAGGAGAGAAGAGTTGTGGGGACGCAGTGGCACAAGCCTATCGCCCAGCTACTCGGGAGGCTGGGGCAGGAGGGTCCCAAGGTCAAGGCAGCCTGGAGAGTCAGTGAGAGACCCTGTCTGGAAGCAGAAGTAGAAGAGAAAAGGAGGGAGGGAGGGGAGGGGTGGGGGAAGGGCGACTGCTGCCTCAGGACCTGGTTGCTCTGCCCTTGGGCTCCTGCCTCTGACACGTGGAGCCCCAAAAGGAAGGTCTCAGTGCAGGTTTGGGCCCTGACGCCCACTATCCCTGCATGGCCGAGGCTTTGGAGCAACCGCGGGTGCCCGGGTGCCGTGGGCCAGATTCCTCATCCCACGGCTGCTGCGGGACCTGCCCTCCGAGGCGGGGGCCAGGGCGCCCCAGGCACAGCGGGTGAATTAGAACTCCGGGCGTATTTTTAACCCAGGGTTTATGTAAGAGGCAGTGTGGGCCCCGGAACACAATGGCGGTGTGCGCACCGACTCACCCTCGCCGGAACCCCACAAAGGCAAATGTATTTTAGCTTTTGCTTTATTTGGGCCAGGGAAGGGTGTGTGTGTGTGTGTGTGGGGGGGGGGTGCTGGTGTCTGTGGCAGCTGTCACTCCCCGGAGGCTGAGCTGCTGGGCCTGGAGCTGTGCCACCTGGGGCCGGGCAGCCTCCTCAGGGGACTTGTCCTGCAGCCAAGGTCCAGCGTTCCCCTGACCCGCAAAAGCGATCCCAAGGCCTCGGAAGTTCCTCCTGCCCGTGCCCAAAGCAGGCAGTGCCATCGCCCCCAAGCTGGTCCCGGGCACCTCGAGTCCTTCTCCAGTCGTGACGGGCACAGGGACGCGGGGGCCTCCCCTGTCTGTCCACCTCCTGCCCTGTGCCACGTTCCACCCCGCCTCGGGCCTCTGCTCTGGGGTCTGCGTCTCTCCCACACGTGAAGCCCCGCAACACAGTCCCTCCACACAGCCCCGAACCCCGCCGCCTGTGTGGGCCGGCTCCCACAGCTTGCCGTCTCGGGCACCAGCACTGCCACCCTTGCTGACTCCCTCCACCCCACCTGGCTGCCATGGCGATGCCTTCCAGCGCCCTGACTCAGAAATACAGGACCCCACGCCCATCCCCCCCAAGGAGATGCCACCACCTTGTTGGGGCAAAGGGGCCTCCCCCACGGCCCGAAGCGGAAACCACCCGCAGGGCTTTGGAGTCGGGACAAACCAGGTCCCTCCCTTGGTCCCTGGCACAAGCTCCAAGGGGCCACGCCTAGGTGTCAAGGTTATGTTCCCTCTGGAGCCTCAGCTTTGTCCTCTGTGAAATGGGACAAGGACAGCACCCAGCTCCGGGAGGGGATGGGGGACGGCGTCAGACCTGTGAAGTCTGACAGAGCGCTGGTGCTTGGAAAGTGGCCCCGGCTTCCGGGACCAGGGCAGCCGCAGGAATGGCGGTGCCCCAGATGTCGGGAGGCTGTCTGTCTGTCTGTCTGCTTTTGTTACAGTGCCAGGGACGGAATCCAGACCCTGTGCATGCCAAGCAAGTGCCCTACCACTGTGCTACACCCCAGCCTGCAAGTCTGCGTGGTGGCCTGTCCCCCCACAAATGGGATGTAGGTGCAGTTGGTCCCCAAAACCCAAATGGAATAATCCTCAGCAGCCCCCACCCCAAAGAGGACCCCGCCTCAGCCGCCTGTCCTTCAGGAGGAACGTGGGGCCCAAGGTCTCACCTGCTCTGGGCTGGGACAGCAAAAGCAGATCTCAGCCCGGTGTCAGGTGACAGAGGAGGGTCTACACGGTCATCCCCTGCGCAGGTGTAGCCAGCTGCCGCCCTCCCTGCCCAGCAGCTGAAGGCAGCTCCACCCGGAGTCCAGAGACCAGGGTTCGAATCTCAGCTCTGACTCCAGGCAGCTCCATAGCCTCAGGCCTCAGGTCAACTTGCTGAGAGCCTCAGTTTCCCCAGAACAACCCCTCCAGTGCAGGCCAGAAGCACCTGTCTGGGGACGCTGAGGAAAGGCGCATTTGCACAACCCTCGGCTGCATCTCTGAGTCCTGACACACAGTAAGCACCTGACACACAGTAGGCACCTGGTAGATACTGGATAGATGGCTTCATGAAAGACATCCTCACCCCCACCTGCTGTATGACCTTGGGCAAGTCCGTCCCCCTTTCTGGGCGTATCTGGTCCCCTCTAAAATGAGTAGTCTGGGGCAGGTGGACGTCCAGCACACTCTGTCCTTTGGAGCAATTGGATTTCACACTGGGTGAAGGCAGTAGCCTTCCCACGGAGGGGACACTGAAATACCTCAGCCCACACCCAGCACCCACCACCTCAGGGAACAAGGCACCGGGCGGTGATGGCCAGCAGCCTGAGCGACAGTGGCACTCTGTTGGGCACCTCCCCACCCCGCGGCCCAGCCTCCACCCCTGTCCTGTCTCATCCCCACCCTGGCATCACCCTGGCAACAGAGAGCAGGGAGAGGGAAAGCAGAGCACAGCTTTGTGCCCTGGAGGGCACACGCGGACGCAGCCTGGCCCGTGCCATCATCCCAACCCAGGCCGGAGGCCGGGACATGTTGGCCACAGTCCAGGGAGGGAGCGGACGGAGGAACAGGGAGGCTGTGCCACAGGCCCGTGGACACCCAGCTGGCCAGCACAGCCAGGGCCACCAGAGGCTGCCTGATGGCCGTGGCTCACCCAAAGCCACGTGTGAGGGGATGACGCCCCTTGCCCTAGCGGCAGGTCTTGCTATGTAGCTCAGGCTGACCTCAAACACAATCCTCCTGTCTCAGCCTCCCAAGCGCTTGGGATTACCTGAAATTTGGTTTCTTTATTTTACTTACTTACTGTGATCCTGGTCCTATGCACTGTGCGATATCCTCCGCCTTTATTTTTATTTTTTGAGACAGGATCTTGCCCTATAAATGGCTCAGGATGGGCACAGACTTGTGACCCAGCTGCCTCAGCCCCCCAGAGTGTTGAGGTTACCTCTCTCTCCCCCTCCATCCCTCCCTCCCTCTCTGTCTCCCTGACCACCACTGCCTTGCTCTGGAAGACGACCCTGTGGCTGCGGACGGGGTCAGAACTATCCAGGGTGACAGAGGAGGAGGCCTGTGTCCCCTCTGCCTTTACACAGGGTCAGTCTCCACGGGAGCCTCCCATGGCGGTCAGGGGCCTGCGACCCCCCTCTACTAGGCTTGGAGGGTGAAGCCGGGGCCGGGCAGTAGCCCGGTGGGCAGCACTCGCTGGGCCCTGGGAGCCTGGGAAGTTAATGTGAGCTGACTTGGCTGAGGGCAGCTGTCATGTAGATGGAGAGCTGGCCCAGGGCGCCGGGAGCAGAAGTGTCCAGGGTGCTGCAACCGCTGCCCAGAGCTGGGGGCGGGGCCAGGCCACGGTGGCCAGGGTGGGCACAAGGGCCGCCGTCCCGGGGAGGACAGAGGGACCCGCCAGCAGGCTCTGCGCACCCACCCAGCAGAGCATCTCGGATTGGTCTCCCCAGCTGCAAGCCAGTGACCCGTGACAGATGCAGCCTGCTCACCCCGGGCCACTGCTGACTTGGGTGCTGTGGAGACATGACGGCCCAGGGGCCTGAGGCTGGCACCCCCTCCCCCAGCCGTCCCTTCTCCAGACAGGGGGCACCCAGAGAGTGACAGCTGCCCAACCTGAGACCCTCACTCCCTCTAGCCACAGCCTCCTCACCCAGAAACAGGGAGAGACCGAATCACGTCCACAGGGGTGAGACCGCGGTGCACTGCAGGGAATGTGCAGCCCAGAGAGCGGCACCTGCTCCCGCTGGCTGACATGGGGACCCCGGGGACTCTCCAGCCCTGTCTGCAGCCCCCCACCCTGAGTTCTTGTCACAATTTGCTCACACAGTCTTAGCTCCAATGCTGGGTGGCTGTAGGCAAGATGGCGAACCTCTCTGAGCCCCAGCATCCCGCATGCAAACTGGGGCAGCCTGACCCCAGAGTCGACCCCTCCCTGAGCCCAGCATTCTGCCTGGCGGGTGGAAGCCATTCAACACAGTTATTTTATTAAATATGACAAATACACGTGCATATCTTTAGCAGTCTAGCCTCCTGCTCTTGGCTCACGGAGGAACAAGCAATCTCAGTCACGTTTGAGCTTCAGAAGCCAAGGGCAGGGCTGGAGGAACAGCTCAGCGGTTGAGCGCTTGCCTTGCAAGCTCAAGGCATTGGGTTCTATGCCCCAGCACCACATAAGCCAGGTGTGGTGGTGCACACCTGTAATCCCAACACTTGATAGGCTGAGGCAGGAGGATTGCCATGAGTTCAAAACCAGCCTGGGCTATATGGTGAACTCAGGACCAGCCTGGGCTACACAGTGAGACCCTGTCTCAAAAAAAAAAAAAAGTCAAGCTCATAAGTTCATGTTGGGGTGAGGGCTGGGGTACAGGATGTCCCCTTCCTTCGTGGCTGGCAACTGGCCTGCTCATGTGCCCACGGAGGGGCTCTGAACAGGGCAGGGGGCAGACACGGGCTCACGTTCCAAAGCCACCCCTGCCCCGGCAGCCTGGGTGACTCTGGGTCGGCCACCTCAATGCCTCAAGTCTTTGTTTTCCAATCTCAAAATTAGGTTTGGTCATTCCTGCCCATAAAGAGGGGGGCAAAGTATCTGTTCCCCCGTGACACCGTGCCTGGCCACTGTCTGCACCACCTGAGGCCTGGCCCTGGCAGCTCGCAGCTGGAACGTCAACGACACTGCACCACACCCGAATGTGGTTGCCAGCCGCATGCTGGGCTCAGAGAGGTGACCCCAACACAGGCTTCTCCCCAGAGCTGCCATCCCAGCCTGGCCGAGAACAGCAACAGGTCACGTGGGGTGGGGGCCTGGGAAGACCCCAGAGGAGCTGCGTGTACCAGGTCTCCACATGAACCCAAAGCCCAGTAGGGAGAGAATGCGAGGGTCGCCCTAGAACCCTGGGTGACTCCTTGGAAGGACAAGAGGCCACCTAGGACCCCCGTTCGGTGCTTGCGGGGATACGGACTAGGGAGGAGGCTGCCCAGATCTGGTGGGCTCTGGGATAGTGATCCCAGGATGGGGTGTGGTCCTGCTCCTGCACGCAGCCGGGGCCAAGGAGGCATCTGGGCAGGTGGGCGGGGCCCCGGGACACGGAGAAGCAAGAACCTCCTGCCTCATTACTCTGGCCTCGGCTGTTCCCCGGCAAGTAGGGATTTCAGATCCCCCCACCCCATTCCCCAGGAGGGCACCCCGAGAATGCTCTGGTCTAACCGGGCCAACTGGATATTCTGGGCAGCTTCTGAAGCATACCTGTAACTCGGTCCCCAAGAACCCCGCCTCAGGTCCTAACCAGCCCTGCCACAGCCCAGCTGTGACCTCTGCACGGGACAACCACCCATCTGGGCCACCATGGCACAGACCGCGCTCCATAGTGACCAATCCCCTCTGCACCTGCAGATCGGGAAACTGAGGCCCGGGAGGCACAGAGTTACCTGCGTCATCCCACAAGGAGTGAGGGGTTGAGGGGCCATCATTAACCCCTGTGCAGTGTTTCCCATGAAATGAGATCATGCACCCTGGGGCAGCCCTGCTGAGAGCGGGACTTCTGAGAATATTCAGAGCGACAGCTCCCAGTGACAGCCTGGTCTCTGCCACCCACTGATTCCTCTCAGCCATGGGTGCACAACCTGGCAGCGTCAGTCGGCCACAGCCAGCAGTCATAGCAGGCCTGCCGCCTGTGCTTGTCAATAAAGTTTTATTGGCCCCCAGGCAGGCAGGCAGGTTTACATTTTATGTCTTCTGTTTTCACGTCGTTGCGATAGAAATTACAGGTCACAGTTTTCCAGAGAAATCATGGTCAATGAAAGATCGGGGCACCCAGGACCCAAACAATGGGACACATAAAATTAACCATCACATTGTGTAACCCAGAATACCTCCCCTTGGAGTGGGAGTGGACTGGCTAGGCGCTAAGGTCTCCGGCTGTGCAGCACCACCCCGGTGGTTCCGGGCCGTGACCCGGCAAGGTGGGGCGCGGGCTCTGGGAAGGCGGGAGTGTGGGAGAGGCAGGCGCAGGGTGGGGAGGTGACTAAGTCTGCTGAGGCCTCACCTTTCGTCACACGCTCCCAGGATAGGCACGACCCCTGTCGCAACACCCACACCCCACCTCTCAGGAGGCTTTGCTGGATCTGGCTCATGTCTCCAGGATGAAAAAGGGGGATTAGTAGCAAAGCCTCTCCCTGCAGGGGAGAGGTCGCGGCCCCTGCCTCTGCAGATTCCAGAAGTCACCCCTGAGAAGACAGGGCTGGGGGATGCTGTGCACTGGGGAAATTGAGGCCCGGGGGGAGCATGGAGCATGACGAGATCAGCCCAGCTAGGACCACATGGCCTCCTCCTTCCTTTCTTCTAGCTAATGCGCCAGCATCCTCCTTCGTGCAGGGTCTCCCAGCCCCTCGGTGCACCTTGGTGACCCCCCATTCCGTGGTGCTTCATGGGGACCCTGACTCCTCACAGGCATCCTGTGGTCAGTCACAACCCCAAGAAGGCTGGTTCCATAAAATCGAGGGCCTCGTGTCTCCTGTTCATCCATGCCACCCTGATACCCAGCACACAGTAGGCCCTCAACACACATGTGCTGACTCTACCAGGTCCCGGGGGCAGGAACAACCCTGGAGAATGAGAGAGGACGACCCCGGGCACACCTCGGGGCTCCCAGACAGACGGGAACAGAACCTCGCAGCCCCTACGAGGCACCAGCGTGGCGGGGCTTGGCGGGCAGGTTGACTTGTGGTCCCTCCACAGAGTGACCGGGACCTGGGATGATACCCACTCCTGTTCCACCTAAGAAGTTTGGAAGTTAGACACCTCACACTTTACTTCAGTTCAGGCGGTCCAACCTGGGCTCTGCCATTTTTCTGCCCTTGATTTTTTAAAAGTGTTATAATAATAAAAACTTCTTCGAGAAAGTTTAAGGACCAATGTACCTTAACCTGTTACACGTATATTTCAGATGGGGCCCGGGCCAGCAGGGCAGCAGGTTGGACAAACCTGTTGTGGATACCATTAGTGGAGAGCAGACAGGGCCGTCTGGTGCATAAGACGACCAAGGGTATTTTTTTTCTGGCCTGGGGAGGAAGAATGCGGGAGGGAGCCCCCACCCCCAACTCCGGGTGGCTAGACAGCGCTGACAGCAGGCACAGTATCATGTATAGTTTCCCTCTGCAGCTCTGGGCAGGAAGAGGGGACGGACAGGGAGCTGGTTGCCTTTCTGATGTTGCTGTGGGGGTGGGGGGTGATATCAGAAGGGTAGAGATGATTTAACTGATTAGAACCACACCCCAGACATCACCCTAAGATTCTGCACCCACCTCTGTACTGACTGCTCCCCTCAAAGCCAGGGGCTGTTTCCTTTTTGAAGGATGCAGAGACATGATCAGAGAAGGCGAGCAACTTGTCCAACTCCATACAGCAAGGGAGCAGCTGAGTTAAGATCAAACCTCCACCTACGGCTCAACCCATAGAGACACAGGGGGATGGAGGAGGGGAAGAGAGAGAGGGGGAGGGAAAGAAAGAGTAAGATGTATTTCCCACCCTCACAAGAGCCTCTCACCTGCCTTCCTTCTCAGCCCCCGGGTACCTGGAACCACGTGCCTGCTTCCCGGGACTGCAGGGGGATGAGAGCACCTGTGTTCTCTGATGGGGCCTGATCTAGCCCCCACCACAGCGGCGACCGCCAAAGCCCCTGCCAGCTCCCCGCTCCGCGTCCAGCCCTGTCGCCCTCCCCCCATAAGGAAGCCACCCGCACAGACGGCATTTTCATTTTTCAGTTAAAAGAAAATTCCAAATGAACCCTTCACCTGCAGGTATCGACATCCCAGGAATTCAGCAGGTGTTCATGAGTGGCAGGCACCATGCCGGATGGGGCAGACGCAGGACACATTCACGTCACTCAAGGTTCCAGGGGACAGCGCGCATCTCCTGTGACAACCCGCGGTCTCTCCCGAGCTGCGTCAATGGCTACCGTGACAACTAGTGAGCTCTCTTATAAAAGGCAAAGCTCTGCCATTTTCACATAGGAAGGTTCCAATGACCGAGGTAAATTTAGGGCTGGGGAAGGGCATCAGAGGAATTTTTTTCCCCAGGATTATCGACCACATGAAATAACTAACCAAGCATACTTCTGTTTTAGCCCAGTGCAGACATTGCTAATCACTGCCAGCACCGCCTCCTAGAGAACCCATGCTACAGGCAGCCAGGACTCATCGATCCAGAGCCACATTATGACACTGAATCTGTAATCTGAGCAAGCCTAATCACAGAGAGGGAGAAATACTGTGAAATAAAGTGACTTAGGCTAGGAGTCATAGCTCAGAAGTTAAAATGCTTGCCTAGCAAGCTCAAGGCTCTAAGTCCGATTCCCCAGCACCACATAAACTGGGCGTGATCGCATATACCCAAAATCCCAGCACTCGGGAGGCTGAGGCAGGAGGATTGCCATGAATTGGAGGCCAGCCTGGGCTCCATAGCGAGTTCAAAACCAGACTGACTACAGAACGAGACCCTGTCTCAAACAAACAAACAAACAAACAAACAAAAACGGAAAGAAAAAGATACCAAGTGGCTGAAGGGTCAAGGCCTGGCCAGGATTGAAATTCCTACTTCTTGCCTGATTCTCCCCACCAGACCTCCTACACAAAAGCTCTCGATGGTGGGCACCTGTGGCCCTCTGAAAACTGGCCCGGCATGGCTGGGCTCGAAACTAACGAGAGCCATGGGGACAACTGTAGGCACAACGGGGATGCAACGGGAGGCCAGCGTGGGGACCGCTGCGAGCAGTGCCCAGCCCCGCCCTCACTGCAACTCCCTAAGCTTAGGGCAGTCGATCCCTCAATCCCACGTCTCTCATGGGCCTCGCTTTCCCGGCAGTGAGTGGAGGGAGACCTGAGAACCTGGGTCGCAGCCACCAAGCGGCAACTGGAACAGATTAACAACCCATACCCACAGTGGTCGCCCGCCACAGAGCACCCTTCCAGGGGCCACAGCCTCACCCAGGAGCCTCTCCTACAGCGCCCTCCTCCCACAATCCTTAGCAACCAGGCAGGGCGAGTGACCCACCCACCCAGGGCATCTCCCCGTGCTGGGCACTCACCCCAGAGCTCCGTGCATGCCAGGCAAGGGCTCAACCACGGAGCTACACCCCTGGCCCTTTTTTGGGATAGGGTCTCACCAAGCTGGCCGGGTTGCTCTTAAACTTGCCTCAGCCTCCTAAGTAGCTGGGATTAGATGCATGTGTCTCCATGCTCGGCTTAACTTTGATTTTAGAACCACAAAAAAGATAACGAGGGGTGATTCTCGTCACCCACAAGCCAGCAAGCACTCAGTGTCAGAGAATTTAACAGACAGGGGTTTGCAGGGCAGCCATTCCTGGGTGGGAACACTGAGGCTCAGAGAGGAGAGGACTAAGTCCTCCCCAGTGTGACTTGGAATGCAAACACTTCTGAGCAGGACCTTGGGCTCTCCCAGGTAGACCCTGGCCAGGGAGAGAACCAGGTCTCAGGTCTCACTCTTGCCTTTTTCTAGCTGTGTGACTGTGGACAAAACACTTTACCTCTCTGAGCCTTAGTCTCCCTACAGTGGAAGTACTAGTCCTACCTCAGCCTAAGAATACACAAAAAATATAAAGATAAGGTGAACAGGTGCGAACCATTTAAAGGGATGGTTATTGTCACCACATGAACATCACAATATAAGCCTGATTTAATTTATTCTTCTTTTTCTTTTACTTTGGGGCAGGGTTTCACTCTGCAGGCCAGGCTGGTCCTGAACTCACTATGGAGCTCAGACTGGCCTTGGACTCATGGCAGTCCTCCCGTCTCAGCCTCCCGAGTGCTGGGATTACAGGTGTGCACCACCACACTGAGCTTATGTGGTACTGGGGAATTGAACTCGGGTACTTAGCACTTGACTTAGTGCTTGCTAGGCAAGCACTGTAACCGCCAAGCCATTCCTCCAGCCCCTAACTTATTCTTAAATAAACCCGTAAAACACATGTTGGTGTACAGCTGGGGAGGGGACTGGGGAAACTACAGCCAGTGGCCGAATCCCGGTCTCCTCAGTGATTTTTGAGTTTAGAGGATTCTCTTGCAGGCCAAGAGCTAAAACCTTTTGTTTTCCCTTTCTTACTAGTTGAGAAAAAATTAAAGACTATCTCATGACAAATCCAAATTTCCACTTCCATAAGTAAAGCTGTGACAGTCAGGCCGAGTCGCTAGTGCTCTGTGGCTTTTAAGGACAAGGGCAGGATTGGTAGTATGACAGACTTTAGAGTTCACAGAGCCTAAAATGTTTCTTGTCTGGCCCTTTACAGAAAAGGGGCCACGCCTTGCGATTGACCCATGGAATGATCAAAATTGCTCCATTTTCCAGATGAGGACAAGCAGAGGCTGAGAGAGAGGAAGTGATCTGCCTGATGCCCCACTGCAAGGATGTGGACTGGCTGGGTGAGAACCTTGGGGAGGACACGCTTGACCCTCAGATTCCACTGCTGGCGATGAAGGCTTGGGAACTTCTAGAGAGCTTGTGGCCCCCAACACATGATTCAAACCACCTGCTAAGAATCTAAGCCCAGCTGGGCCCAGTGGTGCAGCCCTGTAATCCTGGTCATGTGGAGAGGCTGAGGCAGGAGGATTTCTAAGCTCAGACTAGGCAATTTAGTACCTCAGCCAGAACTTGTTTCCAAATAAAAGCAAAATAAGTAAATAAATAAATAAGCTGGGGATATAGTTCAGTGCAAAGGCCTTGAAAAAAAAATAAGCCCAGCACTACTTGCTAAGACCCCCTCAACCAAAAAAGAAGGGCAGAGGAAAGGGAAGGGGACTCTGCCCAGGGAGAAACTGCCTGGCAATCTCAGGGGAGGGCATACGCAGCCCCAGCTGGCCCTGCACCTGCCCAGTGGGCACCAACACATTGCTTTCACAGAGAAATTGCCCAAGACTAACTGCAAGGAATATTTAATTTTACCATGGCTGGTTATGTGAAATTAATCCGGCTTCTACCTGGAAGCACTTGGTTGCCACTGTCTTTTGAGGCAGCCACAGTGAGCTTCCAGGTGTGGAAGAGCAGGCTGTGAGCTTGTGATTAAGAGGCAGGCCACCACTGCCACTGAGCCACCCAGAATGACAGTGGCACACGAGCAGCACTGGCTGCGTCTGACCTCCCTCCTGACATTGAGAAAATGCTTAAGGTTGTGGAGGTCTGCGTACCAAGACCAGTGGCACGGTGGCACGAGCTGGCTCTGGGTAAAGCCCCTTCAGGGCCACCTCCGGGCTGCCTGAGCTGAGACCTCGTGGTGAGCCAGCTCAGTTTTCTCGCCCGTCAAATGGGAACAAGGAGCGTAAGCTTCCCCTAGTGGCTCCAAGGAGCCAGTCGGTCAGAGCACCACAGTGTGCATGGCACAGTTTTTGGTACTCAGCTTTCAACAGCTGCTGCTAACACCAGCACCAGCACCCCACCATGCCTACCCCTGTTACCGTCCACCCCGTTATCATCATCCTCATCCGTAGCACCATTAACACTGTCCCTCAATCTCCCCCATCACTGCCATCATTATCCCCATCACCATGACTACCATCTTCACAATCCCCATCCCCCCCATCATCCCTACCATCCTCACCCCATCGCCAGGCAGGGCAACTTATGGCCTGGACATCCGGCTTTCGCTGGACATGTCGCCGCCTGGCTGGGAACCACCAGGAGGAAACTCTGGGAAGGCCCTGCTCTCCAAGCCTGCCCAGCGAGGGCCCCGCACAGAGCCTCTGAGCCAAGAAGTGCAAACAAGGCCCTGAACAGGCCAGGAAGCCCCGGCTGCCCCTCCCCAGACCCGGTCCCCCACCCGGCCCTGTAGAAGCCCCATTTGGGGGCACAGACACCCCCCTCACCAAAAAGAAAGGGGACCCCTCCCCCACCGCGGCGGGCCGTTGCCAGCCTCCCCGAGGCCCGAGGGGGGCCCGGAGCTGCTCTGAAAGGCCGCCGGGCGCCGGGGGCTCATTCAGCTGTTTTCGGGTGGCTCCGATGAGTTCATTTTACTGCGGCGGAATATTAAGCAGCTCCCGGGAAACAGATGCTGGGCTTTGGTGGCAGAGCGAGGGAGGAAGGGCGGCCTCAGCCGCAGCTCCACACCTTCCCAGGCTCTGCTGGGCCTGCGGGGTTGGCAGGGTGACCAAGGACGACGGGGTGGCTGGGGTGCCGCGCTCCCCCAAGCCTTCCCTCTCCCCCAGGAAGTGGAAACTCCACACCATCCACATTACAGGAGGGGAAACCGAGGCGGAGGGCAGCCCGTGGCAGGAGAGGGGCCAGGATGCCCACCTCGGCCCTCTCCCCGCAGCACATGGAACCCGGAGCAGACGCTGAGACGCCCCCACGTCCTCCTCTCCCGCGCCCGAACTCCCTTCCGCTCTGCAGAGGAGCCTTCCCGGGGCGTCTATTATTCTAATAATAATCCTGACGGCTGCACAGACTTCTTGGAGGCTGCAAAACATGTCTGGGCGTAACTCCACCTCTAAGCTGCGCCCCGGCTTCCCCATTCCAAACAGGGAAACCAAGGCCCAGCCAGCAGGGTGGACCCCAGGACGGCTGCCCGGGAGAAGCCTCCAAGCGGCCCTCCCTCCCCACGCTCCCCACAGACCCAGCCCGTGGGTGACCAGAAAAGCTCACGCTACCCGGGTGCACAGAGATGTGAGGTTACTTGCCTGGGTCACAAAGCCCCAGTTCCGAGGCCCACCCGCTGGGGGCCAGGCACTCACTCCCCTGTGGGGACGCTGCACCCTGGGCGACCCACAGAGGAGCTGATTCTAACCCCTGCTATTTCTCCACCTTGAGAAATGAAGAATAACAGCTGCCTTTCACCCGTCCTGAAGCCGAGCAGCTAGGAGTCAGCGACCAGAAAGCCGGGGGCGAACAGGGTCAGCACCCAGCAGCTCACACGTGGCCGCTGCCGCTGTCCTTGATCACAGAGGAGAAAACGGAGACCGGGAGATAACTCACCTGAGAAACACGCAGGGTCTCGTCCCAGGACCCATCCTGGATCCCTGGATGACACCCCGCCAGGAGGAGCCCCACTCCCTACACTGTCCAACCCACATCCAGGCCTGCAGCCTGAGCTTGGCCTTTTCCTCCTGTCGCTGAAGAGCTGGCTTTGCCCCCTGGGGGCCGCACCCCAGGCAGTCCTCTCCTCAGCCCCTCAGCTGGTTGACAGCTTCGCTTGAGGAGTCCCGGAGCCAGGCTGAGGCCCGGCTTCTCCTCTGCCTGCATTCCCAAGGCTCTGATACACAGAAACGGAGGGTCCGACCTTGGGAACGCTGCCCCCCACGTCTAGCCCTGCTGGTCGCCAATTGCGAGACAACAGCCCGTCATCACTCCTGGGCCTCAGTTTCCCCAAGTCTCCTGGGGTGCAACCAGGTTAAAGCTTGGGATGTGGCCAGACTTGCCCACCCAGCCACAGCCAAACACCTAGCACCTCAGCCTCCGTCCCTAACACACCCAGCCCACGTCACAGGGACAAAAACGTCCCACCGGGCAGTTACTCCGCTAGGAAGGGTGGCCGTGCACAGCCTGCAGCCCACGGAAGGAAGGAGTCCCCGGTGGCAGGGAAGAGGCCCTGTGCCCCTGAGCCCACAGGCAGGCACCGGGCCCCAAAGGGTTAAGGCCGGGCTGGCCTCCTGCTCCCCGAGGGGGACAGCCAGCGCAGCTGAGGCTGCCCCTGCCCAGCAAGCCTGACCCCTGACATTTCCACTCCCTGTAGCACTTGCATTTAAAAAAGGGAAGGAAAAAACTGGACGGTGGGCGGCACACACCGGTTGGGGGGAGGGTGGGGGCATGAGGAAGGAGTGGGGCTCCAGATTTCCTTCAGCAGGGTTCAGTTCACCCCCAAAAAATCAACAACTTTTTTTTTTTTTAAAGAAAGACCTAGAAGCAAGGCAGAAAGGGGAACCAGGGTATTAAAAGGTAGCACACGAGTTCTACGAAATCACTAGGCCCCAGTACGTTTTCTGATTAATTAACCATGAAAGGGGTCTCTCTCCCGGCCCTTGGAGGGGGGGGGGGCTCTGGCTAGAAAAGCCCCTTTTGCAAAGAGGGGCAGCCCCTCCCCAGATATTTGCGTAGAAGTCCTGGGAGTGGGGGGGTGGGGGGAGCTCCATCCTGTCTCCAGGATGCTCTGTAGCTAAAGCTGAGGATGATAAGGAATTTATCAAATGAGATTTAGGCAGGGAACCCTAATTAAGAGGTCAGTCTCCAGCTTAATTGCCTTCAAACCTAGGCAGACCCAGGCAGATGGATTCTCAATCTGACCTCATTAAAAAATAATAATACCCAAATAGAATACAGAGTAAAACCCCAAGTCCTCCACGAAGCTAACAAGAGTGAGGGTGATGATGGGGACCCGGGGGCAGAACGGGTGGCCTGACCCAGAATCCCTGCACCCCCGCGGCCCTCGTGGGCCCTCCCTTGCCAGCCCTCACTGCTCTCTTCTTGAAACACAGTGATGGTGGTGGGCTCCCCTCGTCTCCAGGGTGGCTTCTCTCGCAGCCCCAGAAGCTGGGACGCCAGGGCACAAATTTGGAAGCCAAGCCCCCTACACACATCCTGACGTACCACACAGAATGGTTGCAGGCCTGGTCATCTGGGGTAAAGAATGGCTTTTGTTTGGGAAAGCGGGGGAGCCCAAAGGAACTGGCCAGCCTGATTGTTCCAGGAAAGAAAAGGAGGGACAAAAAAAAAAAAAACAGGGATGAGATGTGGCGGGCAGAGAGGGACAGGCAGCCAATACCTGGGAGCCACAGCTGAAATATATTTTTCTGTCCCCAAGGGAAGGCCAGGCGTGCAGAAAGTTTCTCGCCTGGCCTTCAGCACACTGGGAGAGGATGCGGACGTGGGCCCCTCCCTACAGAGAGGCTCTGCCCTGCCATCCCCTGGGCTGCCCACCTTTGTTGGATCAAACCGGAAATGGATGTCAGAAGTAGAGAATCGGAAGAGATTTGTTTCTCAAAGGCAAAATTTGAGAAGAAACCTCCAGCCCAGCAGGCTTGCTCACCAGGGGATGGATCTGGGAGGAGCAACAAGAAAACAGTCCTGGCGGAAACACCTTCCCTGCCCTGCTCTGGGGACCCAGGCAGCTGACCAAGCGCCAGGGAGCAGCTCTGAGGGCTGTAGGGGACCTGGCAGGCCCTGTCCTCCACGGACCCCATGGGCACCAGGACCCCTCCACAGAGTTCCCTTGCGTCAGCAAGAGGCTGATGCTCCAAGCCCTGCACAAGCAGGAGCCCACGGCGAGGCCACGGGGGACAGCAAACGCGCGGGTCCTGTCTCGCTGGCCACCGGGGAAGGAGCTGTCAGGCGCCTGGCCACCTCCTCCCCAGTAGGCTCCTGACTCTCCCTGCGAGGGTGGAGCGCCCTGGGCCTCTGCCAAGGGCCAGTGACATCTGTGACGTGCTATTACCCCCATCACCACGCCCCATTTAACCCCAAAGACGGATGGAGAAACGGAAGGCTGGGGAGGCAAAGGAGAGCGTGTTGAATTTTTGAGCGAAAAGCCACGTTTTTGGGCCGCGTATAAAACACATAATATAGTCAGTTTTCATATACAAGTACTAAAGGTTCCCTTGGACATTTTTTTATTATAAGGTTTTTAAAAATTGGGGGTGGGGGGTGCGGGAATCCAGCTGGCTGAACATGGCTGGCCAGAGTGAGCTGCACCCTTAGAGTCCTGCACTGCCTCTGCCTCAAGGTCTGGGACACGAAAGCCAACTCCAGGCCAAGTCCAGGCGTGGAGGCCTGGAATCCTCGCACCCTGGGAGGCTGAGGCAGGAGGATTGCAAGTTCAAGCCCTGCCTGGGCCACCTGGCCACTTGCCTAGACCCTGTCTCAAAACAAGTAACAAACTGGGCCGAAGCTAGAGCTCAACACAGAGGCTCTGGGCTCAGGGCCCAAAACAAAGTAAAAAGCCAATGCTAATGGCCAGGGCCAGACTGCACCCAGGCCACAAGCCACGGTGCTCCTGGGCCCACGGAAGACAAGGATTGAGATGTCCCTCCCTGCTCGCTGGTATCCTCAGAGACACCAGGACTGACCCACTGGACAGACAAGCACCCTGAGACTTAGCGACGTGGTCACCACATTCCTGACTGCTGTGAGGAGCCTAGGGAGACTTGAACAGCGTGACCCAGGAAATTCCAGGAGGGACTGAGGCCTGGGTCCACTTTTATCATAGAGCTCCCTATGCCAGTGTGTGCGGCACGGGCCCTGACAAGCCCAATGTGAACTTGCGTCCTGCCGCCTCTCAGCTGGTGACAGTGGGGAGCACCCTTGGCCTCGCTGGGCCTAGGTTTTCTCATCTGCATAATGGGGCTCGGGCTGATGGGGCACGTGATAGTCACGGTCACTCAGAATCAGGAAAAAAGTGAAAGGAAATCTTCCAGGAGGGGGACGCCAGGCCTGACCCACCAGGAGGCACCGCCCTGCACGTCCCGTTGGGCTGACCCCAGAGGGCCGACGCTTTCCTGTCCCGGTGACCTCAGCCGGGCTTGGAGAACAATGCCTGGGCAAAGAAGGAAAGAGAATCCCACTGGACCGGGATGTAAGTTATGGTTTGTTCAGCTCAGGGAGAAGATGGACACGTTCCTCACTGTCCCCACAACCTGCAGCAAACTGACTCCACATCCTGGGGTGGCGACAGGGTCATCCCTGGCCCTAACCTGTGGCCTGGGGCTCTGAGCCGTCGGGAGAACATTTCTTTCTCCCTAGAAGGGAGAAAGGCCGGAGGGTAGGAAAGCAGGCATTTTCTTGGCTGCCACAGACTCCCAAGGACGGCTGCTAACTGCGCATCTGCTGTGCATCTCGGTGTCCACCCTCCCGGTCATGACCCAGCCCTGGCTCCTGTCACTCACGGTGAGCTCAATTCCCGCCCTGATCTAACCACGCCACAAGCCCTGAGTGTCTGTCCTCCCGCCTGCCTGCCGGATCTCCCGGTCCCCGCACTCCCTCTGTGTTCCTGGAACAGGCCAGCTTGGTCCTGCCCAGGGACCCCGGTCCCCGTCACTCTCCCTTGCCTAAGGCCCCACCCCTTCTGCCCCACAAGGCAGAAGCCCACTGCCACAGATGGCAGAATTCTGCAACCTGGCTGAGGCGGCAGATGTCAGCCATGATGGAAACATTGACACCACGGGCATGAGGACACAACACGAGTCAGACTGTGGGGTTTTTTCCCCCCCAACATTGGAGGGTCAGCAGGTAGCAGACATCACTGACTGGCTCTTCCTCATCCCTTAGATCTCAGTTCATGGTCCCCATGTCACAGAGTGGCCCCGCTTGAAGGCCGTCACACAGGTAAGTCCTTTTCTGATTCTCTGCCTGCTTGCCTCAGGTTGGTTGACCGCGTGTGGGTTTGTCCCCTCCCTGAGCATGTACACTCCACCGGGCAGGCACTTCTGTCCCTCCTGCTCCATGCTGGATCCCAGCACCAGGAGAGTGTGACCACGTGGCCTGGGGCTAGATCCATCTTAGTTGGGTAAATAAATGTGCCTCTCCGTTCCGATTCAGGCATTACTACCATGATTTCCAGTGCAATCTCAGTCGTTCACTACAGTTCAGACTGTCTCAGCCCCGACTCTACTGGTGAGGGGATGGATGATTTCTGGTGGCGGGTGAAGGGGACTGTCCTACTGGTCCCCACCCCAGAGATGCCAGTAGCACTCTCCCTCCCCACAGTCCTGACAGCCACCATCTTCTCAGGACACGGAGGCCTGGATCAGAGTCATGACACGGCTGGGGGGTCACATGTGGAAACCATCAACAATGACCCTGCTGTTCACCCCAGCCACCCTCAGAGAGGGTCAAGGGCTTGTAACCAAGCTACAAGCCAAGAAGTGAGGCTCAGAGTAGTGAGTCACCTGCCCCAGGTCACACAGTGAGCTGTGGCAGAACTGGGACTCAAACCCAGGCCCGCCCAATTCCGGCTCCCCATCTAACCCAGGGCAGGACACGCCTCTTGGGTCTCTACCCTCTCTCCCCACGGCACGTCCTCTTGGGTCCCCGGCCCCAGGTCCTCCGGGTCCTGCCTGAGGTGTCAGACACAGGGACTCGATTCCTCCTGCCAGCTCCCACGCTGCCTGAGGCTGGGCGGGCTCCTGGCAGCTTGCCCGCGGCGGGGGACAGAACATCTAGTGAATTCCTTCAGCAGGAAGGCTGGCCGACCATGACTCACACCTGTGGGGAACTGTTCCTTCAGATCGCAGGAGAGCTGACGGGGGAGAACGATGCCATCCCGCCGTCAAGGGGGCACCTGACTGCGCCAGGCTGTGACCAGCCCACCGCTGTGCATGTGGGGTCTCGGACAGGTCTGCATGCCATTCCCCACCCCACCCCCAGCCACACGCCAGCCCAGAGACGGCGGGTCCCAGCAGCCCCTGCCCTGCAACGCTGTCCCTACCGAGCAAGTTCTCAGAGCTACCTGGGGGGCCAAATGCCTGAAACACGGCTGGCACAGTTTCCCTGCAGCCCCCACCACTCACTGGCCGCTCTGTGCCTCAGTTTCCCCACCCATAAGATGCCAGAGGCTGTACCTACAATACCGTCACTGAGCTCAGAAGTTCATCAGATTCTATATACAACACCACACCTGATCATGGTAACAATGAGTGGTCAGTAGAAGCCGGTGCTGGCACAGCACATGCTGCGTGTCAATAACCCTCTGCACACCAGCTCACACGTATGTAAGTCCTCAGGAGACAAGCACTATTTTTTTTTTCTTATTTTCAAGTTTACCATTTCAGAGACAAAGCAGGAGGAATGAAGCGGCTTGTGCAAGGGTGCACAGCTCAGAAGGGACAGGCCGAGACCCAGACGGCTTGTCTGACAGGACGCGGCAGGGCTGCGGCGACCTCCCCAGGGTCAGGAACCATTTGCACAAGGTCCGCCGCTTAACAGGAAGGGAGCGCGGGCCACTGTCATCAGATGTGTGCTATGGTGGGGGCTACAAAGGCTCAGAAAGTTCTGGTTTAAGAAGGCAGTTTCAGTCTGTCCAAAATAACCAGGCAAAATCATAGCTGAGCTCCACAGACAAAGCATCAAGGAGAAGGAAAGACAGCAAGGTCAAGGGTCGGCTGCGGTCCAGTTCCACTTTGTAGCTCTGCTGTGTGACCTTGGCTGAGTCACCTACCCTCTCTGAGCCGATGTTGTCTCAACTGAGGAATGGGAGAAAGTCTTTCCCGCTCTAGAATTTGACCTAAACTTCGCTTGAGAGTCTCTGCCAGGGTGAAAACAACAAGCAGGTGTTTCAGGATGTTTGCCCACCATGGCCTGCAGAGCCCGAGGCCATCCAGTCTGGATGTATATGTCGCCGGGGCAAGTCGGCTTCACACGTACACACCCAGGCAGGGAAAACCGGGTCACAGACACCGGCCACAGTAGCCAGCACAGTGAGGCTCAGACTTTCCACCACGATCGCCGAGAGCCTGTGCACAAAGCGGCCTCCAGAGAAGTCCTGAATTTCCACTCCTCCAAACGCAGCCACGTAGGCACTTGAGGTGGACCCATAGACCCGAGCCTCAGTGGGTAAGTGGCGGGGTGAAGACAGCCTCTTTCCCAGCTTCCACGTAAAGGGGAACAGCGAGGGGCCCCGGGGGGTCCCCTGCAGTCACACAGAGACCAGGCCATGAGGGTCAGGCCCAGAACACACAGCTCAAATTTCAGGACTAATTTCTCTACTGTTGAAACCACCAGAGACTCCCAGATCTACTGAAGGAAGGGGAACCCCAAATGGGGTGAACTCGGCGCCCCTCCTGACTTCCGGCCTTGATGAGAGCCAGGGGCCGCTTACCACAGGGCACAAAGGCTGACCCCGGGCATCGCGGACAGAGCGGGAGGGAGCGGGCCTGCAGGAACATGGGACCCTGGGTTTCGCCGGCTTAAAAACAGGTCAGTTTGACTCTAAAGTTTCAGATGAAACATGCTCCTGTTTGGGAAAAGAATTTCATTGGGGGGGGGGGGGAATATAATAAAAAATACCCATTTAGAAAGAATGTGCTATTAATTCTTCGCTCTCTATGCAGAAAGGCAAATTGCGTTTTTATCTAAATGGTTTTTCTGCATAAGCCATTTACAATATTCTTTGCCTCTCCATAATAGGCCCGGCTACCATCACTACGGGGACAACCAGGCTAAGCTGAGTGGCCGTCAGAAACAGTTCCTACACGAGCCTGGTTCCAGCAGGGACCGTGGTGCACAGGCCTGCGGTCCTGGGATGGGGCAGGCTGGTGGGAGAGAAGGCACAAGATGGTTTAAATTAGGAGCAAATGTCCCAAGTCCCGCCAGCCGGCCGTCAGTGGCAGGCCTTTGTGGGTCAGGCCCTTGCAGCCACCGGACCCCCTTCTGCATGTGCACAGATGTGTGCGCAGAGGCATTTCACATACCCTGCACGCACGCACGCACACACACTTCCATCAAACAAGGAAGCACAGAAAGGATGAAATTCAGGATATCAAAACAAACTATTTTTAACCATGAAGCCAGCACACCAAGATAGCAACACTGCTATCTCCCCATTAAATCAAGTCTCCCTTGATTTGCAAAGCTAGGGTGATCGGAACGCCAGCCCCAAAAGCACTGCAGGAGTAGGGGGGCCACCTCCGCCACTGCTGATGGACAGAAAGCCCCCGGAGGGGCAGGTCAGCAGCAGCCGGCGGTGGCGGGCACGTGGCCACACTGGGCCACGTCCCACCAAACGTGTCCTCCCTGCAGTGGCATCCCACACCTGAGCGCCACGCTGCCTCAAACTCCAAAATGCTGTACTGTTCCTTTATATTTTTTTCCTCAAAATGTTTTTTTTTTTTTAAAAGTCTTCCATCTCTTTCTCTCTTGAACTCCCAAAATAACTACTTAATACCAACTGTTGGGGAGCTAAATTAATTCATTAAGGAAATGCAGGGGCTGCGATGGCGCTGGGCGTGGGGCTCCTGCAACTCCGCTGCCAGGAACCAGAACGCCTCTGGCTGCTGTCTTCCCGTGCTGCCTGGCCCATAAATTCTTCCTTTAAAAGCAGGAGACCAGAAATGTCATAATTATAGCTGGCCCAGGTAACAGGTGTGCCCCCTGTCCCCCCCACCCCCACTCCCAGCTCGGCCTCCAAAGGAGACTGGAAGATTTAGTGGTCTGGCCTGGGGTGTCATAATTACCGGAAACGACTCTGGCTTTAAGGGTTAGATAAAGACCCTCTCCAAATTTAAAGCCAGACACCGATGTCCATTAGAGTTTAACGGGCCCACATAAAAAAAGAAATTGTACCCTCATCTCTGCAAGTGCTGGCTTCCCCAGCGCCTCCCGTTCATTGCAGGCTTGGCGCAGTGCCGAATCCTCCGCCGGGCCCTGGTTCTGCGGAGACTAGGCCGCGGTGGCAGGTCTGTGCAAGGATTTAAGCCAGCGGAGGGTGGGACAGGGTGGGGAGAGCCCAGGGAAGCCATTGTTTCGAAACCGATATGGCCTAAATCTAATTTTTTGGTGGTGGTGGCAGTGGTGGCTTTAAAAGTGGAACTTGAACCCACCAACTGAAAACAGAGAGGCAAGTAGCTAGCTGTGGGGAGCCCCAAGACACAAAGGGGGGCATCTGGAGAAGCCTGGCCCGAGTGCCCATCCGGCTCTCCCTTTTGGGACTCAGGAGCAAGAGAGGCCAAAGCCATGGTCTGATGGGCTTTGTTTTTCTTTCTTTTTTCTTCCCCCAGCTTCTGAGAGTTCGGCAGACTTTTTCTTCCTTCTATGGAAGTTAAACCACGCATTTCTTAAAAGTTACATACGCGTACTCATGCACGCACACACCACCATCACCGCCATTTGTCAAAACAGCCGGCCAGGAGGTGCTCCAAAGACATTTAAGGTCCCTAAGAAGCCGGGAACTCTTGTCCACGATACTCCTAGCTCCCAGGCCATTAAGAATTAATGCTTGGAAACTTTCGAGGGGAACCGACGGAAGCCTCTGTTCTCCGATGGCTCTGACACCCCGGGGGGCGAAGGATGCTGAGCCAGTAGAGCTGCCCTCCGCTGCCAAGTGACAGTTGAGAGCACCGCTCACCCCCTGCTCCCATCGGGGGGGGGGGGGGTGGCAGGACGAGAGACTGGGGCCGCTATTCCATGACAAGTAAGCGGGCCCCATTAGTGTGCAACACACACACACACACACACACACACACGTGCGCGCACGCATGCTAATCCTAGGGAAACGCTTCTCATACACTGAGCACAAAGTAAATGCCTATTAACTAAACTGACCCAAAACAGTGAAATGTACAAGCAAATTCATCATGCCTTTCCCGGAGGCCTAACAGGATTACAAATTCGGCAAAAATTGACCACATGGAGATCAATAAGCATCTTACTTCAAACCAAATGGGTCCAAAACTTTCTATGAGCTTCTACTTGGGGGAAAATTATTTTTGCATTTCTTATGGAGCCCTTTCAGGCCTGTGTGCATAACTATGTGTATGTGAGTGTGAGTGTGTGTGTGTGTGTGTGTGTGCACATATGCCCAAAAGCAGACACAGGCAAAAAGCATTCTCGGCTCTCTGCCCAAATAATTTGGAAATTGTCACAGCACAAGGATCATGAAATTGCTCCCATATAAAAAAATTTGAAAAAAAAGCCCAAATTCCAAATTTTGTTCCTCAGCCTCCCTTCCCTCGGATACTAAGCCACCACCAGGGGTTCCACTGCAGGCCATGAAAGTGACCCATCTGGTGTTAGCCAGTCAGGCCTCCTGATGGATGGACCTCGGTGCCCTGAAGTAGAGGGACCCGTTTCTCCAGCCCCTTCCTCTACCTGGCTTCTCTTGAGTCAGGGAAATCTTTGGTCGTTGCCCCTTGTCACCCTTCAGAAAAAAGGAAACCAGGTCCTGAGTGAGAGATCACGCAGGGCTGGGGCACTGCAAGGTGCTGGGGCTGCCTGTGAGGCCATCCCACAGGGGGACGCGCTGAGAGACGCACCGATGGCGACCGTACAGGTCACCAGGGGAAGACGGCTCTTCCCCCGGCCCGGCTGTCCTCTCTCACAGGAATGTCTGGGCACAGTCTCAGAGGCCTCTGCAGCAGGCCACGTGAACAGCTCCCCCTCCGCAGAAGCTGTCCACAGCCACGCTCCTGGGGCCTGACCCACCAGGGCTGGTCTGGGCCCTCATCACCCTCGCACCGGCCTTTCGTCCTGATTGCTAACAGACGCTCCACTCAAGCATCCAGCCCGGCTGGGTCCTCTCTATCTGTGTCCCCCATGAATTTGTGGTCAAATGGCAGCCCTCAGCCCAGCAGAGCTTTGTGATGGCCGACATCACCCACCCTCCAAGCACTTCCTACACCCCCGGGCTTGCCTAGGACGTACTGTTATAAATTACTTTCACAGTTATATTTTCCACTCCTAAAACTCAAGACTTGGGAAATAACACTTCAACTCATGGGTACAGTCTCCCCAGTCCATCCACCCCTCTACCACACCCTCACCCTGATAAAAAAAACCGCATCCCAATCTCCATCCAGTCTTCCTAACCAGGCACTGTTTCTTGCTCTGACTAGCTCCCAGGAAAGGCGAGTGGGATGTCCGCATCAGGATTCAGGCACCAAAAATTTAAGGTTTTTCTTTTTCTTTTTCTTTTTTTTCCCCAAGCAGCCCACAAGGGCAGGAAGAACAAACTTAACTTTCTAGCCAATTCTGGACCAACCTTCACATTCCCCAGAACACCGAGCTCTGGGGATTTCGAAGCAGGCTAGGTTTTCGGCAAGACTTCCCCACCCCCCCTGATCAGAAGACAGTCCCTCTGAAATATTGTACTCCTGGTGGTCGCTGTCAATCACTCAACAATGCTTGTATCCAAGATCCGAGGGTATCAAAAACACGGCTTTCTAGGGACTGAAAAGGGTCATATCTTCATGTGACACTTCGCCGTGGCCTCCATGACTGAATGAGCAGCAAACTGTGTGTGTGTGTGTGTGTGTGTGTGTGTGTGTGTGTGTGTGTACCTTTAGGAGTTCACTCATTAGCTGTCACCTCACGTTCCAGAAGCTCCCAAACACAACCAGGAAAAACCAGACGAACCACACACACTATGACCCTCAGCTTTAAGAGATGGGTGCCACCTCCCCCCGTCACACCATGCAAAGCCAGAGGCATCAGAAGGCCCTACAATCATGTTATTCCAGTGAAATTTTGATTCCCACTCTTAAGATCATATAAAACCTTCTTGCCCAAAGATTCCTTAAATTCTGATCAGCAGAGAAGGAAAAGGTAATTTTAAATCCTCCCAGTCGAGCACATCTATGGGGCCCCGTAGTAGTCACACGAAAAGAGGCTCGAGGAAGGGGCCGGAGAACAGAGGGCCAGGAGTACCTCGAGTTCAATCCCACTCCTTTGAAAGCACAGTGGCTTTTGAGTTCGGCTGGGGACAGAATTTTTGAGACACTCAAGAGGGAGAGAAAAAGAAGGATCTGGTTCTCTGCTGTGTGTCCTCAAAGCACCAAGCTTTCCAAAGACCTTCAAAGGCAACAATGTGTGCCCAGTGAGATTTTGCCAAGTGGTACTCCTATTTCCTTTTCTGATACACCTTGATCTGACCAAACCAAACACGCGCCCGGGGAACTCGCGCTGTGCCCCAGAAAAACAGAGACCATGCGGGAATGAGGATCCTGGAAGCACATGTATTGTGGGAAGCCCAGGACTTTCCACAGAGGCCACAGGTGGAAGGTGGAAGCGTTGACTCAAGCAGGGGGTCTTCCAAAGTATAGCAAAAGTGGGGAACCTCAGAGCTTCAAAGATTAGGACCTAAGAGCCTGTTCTCCGCCACCACCCACACAAGCCCCCCAGTGCGACTGTGTACTGGGACTTTCATTGGGACTTCTTCCCGCTTTGTGGACCAGTCCCTTCCACGCTAGAAGCCCCTTGTGGGATACGCTAGGGACAGCGGCATGTCAACTCAAGTGAGCTAAGACCGCCAAACTGTTAAATTCAATTGCCTTTGTTTAAGGGGCGTTTGGGTTCCCTGGATGACTTATAAATCTTGAAGGCATTCATGGACGATCACTATAAAGTTCTCTCTCTGATCCAGCCTCCCCAGGAAGAGAGGAAGGTGCAGACCCACCAGCCTCCTCAGCCAAGAGGAAGGGCAGAACTTGGGGGGCAGGGGCTACCATGGAGCCCCACTTAGTGGATACCAAAGGCACCCTCCAACATGTCCCCATGAGGCTTACTACGGAGACTCCTGGAGATTGGGAGAGCTGTCCCCCCGGGGTGTGCCTTCCAGGGAAATGCCACTGGAGGCAGCTGATTAAAATGCAGGCGGGTAAACAAAGCAGCCTGGCACTTGGGATTATTACACCCCAAGAACACCATGTCTTTCAAACAAGCGTCCCCCAACCCAAGCGAATGAAACCTAACTGCCTGCTTGCCCATTCTCATCACAAAACGAGCTGAGAGTTGGGGTCCCTAGATGCACGTGATGGCTCCTCTCACCCACACCTGCGCACTGTGCCCCCCCATCCCGCCAGGAGGACACGTGTTGGGTGGGCATAGTTGGAAGATGGCGGGAAAACACAGGAGCCATCGGCACAACAGGCTGGGATCCCCTGCACCCTGTCGGCCCTTCAATGGCATGGGCGGCAAGGGAAGCCCTGGGCGGCAAGGGCTGCATGCTAGCTGGACCGTGGTGCACCGGGACCCAGAGGGTCCCCGCAGGCAGGGCCGTGACTAATCCGAAAGCCCAGCGTTGTCCCAGCCACATCGTTGGTACCAAAAGGTTACAATAAAGGAGAGGAATTTCCATAAATGAGAAGCAGCGCCTGCTTCCCACAACCAGGAGGGCAAGGGCTGGGGGAAGGGGTGCCGATTCTGAAATCCCTCCCCTCCAGGGAAGCCCGGGCGTTGGCTGAACTCAGCCAGAGAGACACCTCCATGCACACTCACGCACACAACCCAGCCAGGGGCGACACATGTGCGTGCGTCTTGCCGCTGAACTACTCCAGATCAAAGTCACCCACGGCCAAGGAGGCCGAGGTTTCACTCTTCCAGATCCTGGCTCTGCGTTTAGGACTTAAGCTCATGTGTTCCTCCCAGACTCCGACACGGCCACAGAGACCGGCGGCTTGTCCCTCTGCCCAACCACCTTGGGGTGGGGGGGAAGCAGGAGAAGGCAGCAGTGGAGGGGTGACCCCAGATTCTATGGAAACGCACTTGACCGTGCGTAGGCACGCGTGTGCATGTTGGGGAGGAACCAGGGATAAGGGGGACTTCTTCACCCACTGAATTGCAGGGGACTCTCTGCTGTCCTCTGACCCAGAAATCTGACCCCTGAGCTGGCACCTACCCTAGGCCAGATTTCTCCAAGGCAGCCCCCAGACCACTTGGCTTTGGTGGGGTGCGCGCCTGTGTGTGAGAACACAAGGAAACTCGAAATTCTCCCCTACACGTCTCCCTTCTCCATCACACACGCATGTATATATCAACATCTCCGCCATGAGTGATCAAAGCCCACACTCAAATCTGTCCACCCAAGATGCACCTAAAACTAGATGCCGTCCGAACACAAACACATCTCCAGCGACTCAGAATCCTGACTGCAGTTGCGATGATGAAGCTGGAATATTCTGCTCTTCCAAGCCAAAGACCTGGGTGGGATAAGTAGGGGGGCACTGGAGGAGAAGGGCAGAAGCCATTATGTCCTGGCTAGAGAGGTCCCCAAGAAACGGAGGACCCCCCCCCGCCCCCGCAGCGAGGCATTGGTGTTTTTATGTCACGATGGGCTTGGAAGGCCTGCCTGTCCTCACACACTCCACAGACATCTGATCCTATTATACAAAGCTACAAAGCCTTTTAATCTCTAAAATTAACCAAACAGAGGTAAATACAGTATTCCTGACCGGGACTATTCATCTCCTGATGCTTTGTGCCACGCAGATCGCTCCCTGGGCAAGGAACACAAGCTCATGCTATTGTCACTGAGTGAACAGAAATGGGCCAATGGTGATTTGCTAAATTTTTCAGCACAGAGTTCAGGCAATCCCGTGAAATCCCAGCCACACACCCAAGTCTGCCCTTCCACAGTGGAGAGATTTTTCCTCCTCTAATTTCACCTGGTCTTCCCGGACTGTTTATTAAGGATGTATATTTTACATCAGCAGAGCATATCAGGTAACTTCTTGGCAAGGCAGCCGTATTTTCAGGACCTATTAAGATTCTTTGTGGAAATTTAAATACCTCTGTCGGGCAAACAAAATCATATCAGGAGTCATAGAATTTCATTGCTAGAAAGAGAAATCAGATTAACCAACCCACGCACTTTCCTAGAACCCTCAATAAAATAGAAGTAACATTTCAACAGTCTCCTACTTCCGGTCTGGAGGGGCCTCACAAGAAATCTAAATGAATTTATAAGAAAGAAAACGATCCTGAGGGAAGCCTTCCGATCTACAAAAGTTGTGGAAGTGAATATATCTGAGAATACATAAGCACCAACTGTCTGTCAGAAGGCAGTGTCTATGTAAAGTCAAAACGGCCAACAGAAAAATCCAGTAGCAGGAACCATGACAAGTTCCACCCCGCTCAGCTGCAGCCCCTTAAAACACCCTTGTCCTTTATTAATATTTAGTGGAAATGTATAATTGCAGATGTGTGCTAGGTTGGGGTTTTATGTCGGGAGGCGGGCAAAGAAGACAGGTTTATTACAGCCATGAAATATTAAACAAGCCCCAAAGAACAGTAGTTGTACGTCCTAGCCCAGCCCAAGAGCGGGCAGGCCGGAGCATCAGCTGCACAAAGGGGGCTCCTATCTGTTTACATTTCTCCTGATTAACACCTGCGAAGTTTTGGGTTACATCTTCCGGAGGCACATGCAGCCCCCGCTCGGTGATTTTGCAGCGACAAGGGACTGGGATGCTTTTGTGCTCAGGTTAGCATGAGCCTTAAAAATTCCGTGCATGGTCTCGGGAGGAAGAGGAAAGCAACACAGAGAAACAGCGTCTGGCTCTGAGGCCAGCAGGACCTCCACCCTCGCTGCCTCAGTGGGCCCCACGGCTGAAGAAATCCTGTGTACAATTCCTGCCCGCCTAGTATTTCTCTGTGCTACTCACCCGCTCCGGCTGGAACACCGAGGTTTCCAGAACATCTCCCACAGCAGTGTAAAAACATCATCTTTCCAAAAAGGGCTCAATTGGGTGCGGAGCAGCTGGCAAGGCCGCTGTCATCCGAAAACATGCAAAAGACCCCTCCAGGCGCCTCTGGGTTTTGAGATAGAGAGCTACCAACCGAAAGGAAGTTTTGGCGGAGATAAACTTGTTACGGAACACAGTTGATTCAAGTTTTGAAAAATCACAAAGGGGCGCGGGGGGGTGGGGTGGGGAATGTACACCTTCTCTGCCTTAGCAGCCGCCACCTACACATCCATTCCTCACGCCCTCACTGCCAACCCTGTTCTGAAATTCACCCACAGCCACACGCACCTTTTACAGAGATGGGGAGATTGTGCAGACTATATTTAAAGTCATGTCTTTCTCACGGACTTAAGAGATGCCTGAAGGGGAACAAACTCAGGGCTGGTTTTGTGTGTGTGTGTGTGTGTGTGTGTGTGTGTGTGTTTCCCCTTTCTGCAGTCTCACCCTTCCCCCGCCCCAACTTCGTGCAAATACAGCCTCATGGTCAGAGGAACAGCTTCATTATATAAAAGTGGTTCAGTGACCTAAGAATACAGCTAAGCATCACACAGCCGGGCTTGCTTTCCTGGTAGGGAAAAAAAAATTACAATCACTTGTCCTCCCCGCCAAAGGACACCTGAAGCCCACCATAAGACAAGCCGGGCACGTCCCAGCAGCTCACACAGCCCTGAACACTGATCTGTTCCCTCCGAACTGAGCACAGATCGTCTTGTTAAATCCCGAGTTGTATTCTGTCATCGGGGCGAAGAATTTCAGAAACGCTGTTAATATTTAATCACTGAGAACTGGCGTGTTTTACGCAGTAACAGAATAAAATATCATCACACGCACCAAAAAATGGGCTTTGCCTGATGAAGAGCTTTGGGGGCGGGGGGGAACAGCGCTCGCTGGGACCGGGACCTCCAGAATAGAGACTGAAAGGAGCCAGGGGTGGGGGTGGGGGGGTGATCACAGGATGATGGGCACATTTTTAAGGGAAGGCAGACGTTGTGCCTTCATTTTTTTTCCTGACTCCACTTCCAAGTGGCACATTCACTGATTTTCAGCCAGGGGACTCAGGGGCCTGTAGAGAGCTCTGTGTACCTATTTATACAACGTGTACAGATGGAACTGCAGGGTGTTATCATAATGAAAAGTTTAATCATCCTTATTTACTACCAGTAAGGGAGCAGGAATCAGCTGTGGAAACCTCAGAAAGCCTTCACTAGCAGCCCAAGGCTGCAGAAGCTTGGAGTGACCTCGATTCAGTGCGTTATCTAGGAAACTGTCCTTCCCACGTCAGCGTGGAAACAAAGGAGGTCAAGCGGGTGTCCCCGGCACGGCTGAGGGGGCGGCCAGCCCCGCAGGTCCCTGAGGAAGTCCCCGTCTCCGCTCCTGCAGGGGAGGGCTCCTCTGGCTCACAGGGGAGATCAACCTTAAAGTGACTAACACGTTTCTCAAAAATGTTTTTGCCCGCATGACTGGGCTATCGAAACAAACAAAATAAAACATTTCTTTAATGACATTGCTTCATTCTCAGCCTATATCTCCCTGCCTCTTACCCAGTAAAGGAAGGGCTGGGAAGGAGGTGGGAAGATACCTTTAGAAAAATCTCATTAAAAACACCCAATAGTTCTCCACCTGGGAAGGCCCTTTCCAAGGCTGGATGAAACCAGTTCTACTGGTTTTATTAATTCTCTAATTTTTTTTGTCTTTAACTTTTTTCACCCTATTTTGATCAATATGTTCTTAATTACTAGAGGGTGGGGGGAAGACGCAGAGGGGGAGGGGCGGCCAGGACAGGCCAGGTACAAGTGACAGGGCCTGAGATTTGTGCTAACCAGCTATCGATCCAGCCAGATCGAGATGTTGTGTACAAGAACACAGAGAGAAGGGGAGAAGGGGGGCAGTGAGCAGGATGCTGTGTCCAACTCCATTTTCAAAAGGAAAAAGAAAAAGCTGAGGGTCCCAAACTGACCAATTTATGGCCTTGCCCAGGAGTAGCCGGAGAATGCCGGTGCTGACGGACCAGCGTCTGCCTGCCACGCATGCTAAACACGGGGCTTCAAATGCGAGCAAGCGTCCCAGCGTCCCGGGCTGGGCAGGGACGCGAACAAAGAGAAGAGCCGCAAGGGTGCTTCCATGAATCAGAAAACTCAGGAGGGGAACCGGCCCGATGGGCACCCCAGAGCCCTGAGTTCTGAGCCACCCAGCTCCTATTCCCCTCACGGCCCCCAGCACACTGCTCCCCTGAAATCAGCCCCAGCCCAGAGTCAAAGGATGGCTGCATGTGGGGCAGGCAGAGGACAAGAAGGGAACAACTCTCAGGAAAGGCAAGAAAACAGCACAACCTCTTCAGACACACAGGGTTACACAGCCCCTGGATCCAGCCCCACAGTCTACAACTCGGGGAACTCAACTAGGGTTTAAGAGAAAAGGGGCAAGATGATGCTACCTAGTGTTAAGGAGTTACCAGGCCTATTTTTGCTAAAAGCCCCACTAGAATCAAATGGACCCTACATGCTACAAATTGCCCGTCCTCTGTTCCGAAGAACTGTTATTACTTTAACTGGAATGCAGGTTCACGGAGTGACCCCACCCCTCCCACCTCCCAGGCCCCCAGGCGTGGTGTTGCAGGGGGGGCACTTGGAATGCACACCAGAACCTGACCAGACATCTGTCACCAAGGCGAGCTAGATATTGACAAACGCACGGGTCCTTTGTGTTTTCGGAAAATATATCCGTATCACCATTCACAAGTGATGCCCTCCTTGTGGGCCAGTGCAGTGTCTGCCAAGAAGAGCTCACCCCAGCACCCCTGTACCAACGTCAAGCAGACTCGCCCTGAAAAGTGTCCTGCCTCTTATGACAACCCTGAGAGACCTCTGTTTTTTTTTTTCCAACCCCCAATGAAACTCTAATCACCAAGAAGAGACAACCCAGCTAGCTATTCGTTAGGGACAAGTGTCAAATGAGGTGACTTGTTTGGTAAAGACGCTGTCCCCCAAGGGAACTCCAGCAGGGGACTAGCTGGGGAGGGGAAGGTGGAGGGCACTAACACAACTTTTTAGGTGATATCCTGCCAGGAAAGGGGACTCACGGCTCCGAAGAAGGGGAGCAGTCCTGAATGTGGAGGGGGTCTCGGGTGGAGGGGGCCTACTTCTCTGAGGCATGCAAGCTGGGCCCCTCAACTAAATCCGGGGTGCTGGGAGACTCAAGTTCCAGAAGGATGCCAACTAAGTTCTTACCATTCAAATCTGCCCTGCAGCACCTGGGGATGGGGTGTCCTCACAGCCCTCGGTGTGATCAAAGGCAGGCCGCCGGGCTCTCATTTGTGGCTAAGAAGACCCGTGTGCCCTTCTGCGCCCCAGGGACCCAGGGGCGGAGGCTAAGGCCTGCCCAGGGGGTGTGGCAGGCCACAAGGAATGGGGACCGTGCACGCATCTACCTTCTTTGCTGCTGGGGTTCTGGGGTTTGGCCTTTTCCCAGGGCGCCAGGGTCTTGTCGTCCTCCGAGCCGTCCACCAGGGCCTTGTCGGCGGGCATGTACCAGGTGCCGCTGTGCTCTGCCATCAGCGAGTCCAGGTCGATGGTGCTCATGGCGCTCTTGACGGCCTCCGAGCAGCAGCTGCCCAGCTCGCCGTCGCCGTTCTGGGGGGCCCCAGCGCCCACGGCGCACTCGCCCTTCTTGCCCGCCTTGAGCCCCAGCGGCTGGTCCTCCGAGATGCTGAACTGCTGCCGCTGCAGCTGGATCTGTGCCTGGAGGATCTCCAGAGGGTGGATCTCGTCGGGCGGCGGCGCCCCGCTGCTGCTTGTGGGGGTCCGGACCTGCTCCAGGCCCGGCGTGCCTGGGTGGCCGGCGCCCCCGCCGTAGCTGTCGGGGGCGGAGGTAGACAGGACCCCCAGGCCCAGCGCAGGCGCTTTGGGTCCGTGCTCCCCGGCGCCCACGCCACGGGGAGGGAGCTGGGGGGAGCCGGTCACCAGGGGGCTCCTGCCGGCTTTGGCCAGGACCGGGGCGTTGTCGGAGCTGGACGACACCTCGTCCTCGTTGGTGTAGCTGGTGCTCACCTCCTCCGAGGCAAAGTCGCCCACGCGGGGCGAGCTGCCCGCTGACTTGGCCGCGCCGTCGAGGGACGCCATGAGGTCCGGCTGGTCCCCCAGGAGCAGCTCGGCCCCCTTCCCCCAGGAGGGCGACGTGAGCGCCTTCTCGTGGGGCGTGGGTGCCCCGCGCGCCTCGCTCACGGAGCCGCCGCCCCCGACGGCCGCACCACCCGGGGCCTGCTGCTGCCCGGGGCTCACGCCCGGGGCGCCCCCGCTGTCCGGGGCCGCCGAGAACTTGTCGAAGAAGGTCCCGGGGCTCACGTGCCCGCTGTCCCGTTTTCTGCGGCCCCGGCCCCGGCCGCCGCCCCCGGCGATCGGCTTGCCGTCGTTCCCCGACGTGGGCTCCAGCGTGTAGTTCGGGGAGAGGCTGGTGCCGTCCGCCGGGCCGGGCGGGTTGGGCGGCCCTGCGGCTTTGGAGCCGCCGCCGCTGCCGGGCCCCGACGGGCCTCCGGGCCCCGGCGCGCCGGGAGCGGCCCCCGCGGGGAAGTAGTCCGGGCCGGGGTTGCCGGCCGCGGCCGCGCCGTCCGGCTCGCTCTGGCTCGGCTTCCTCTTGCCCTCGGGGGTGTTCTTCTTGCCGAAGGTCACGTTGAGGTTGGGCGCGCCGAGGCTGGCGATCATGTTCTGGCAGGCGGTGGAGAGCGCGGCCAGGCAGCTCTGGCCAAACAGGGCGTCCTTGGCGCTGGGCTTGTGGAAGGAGCCCAGGGAGAGCGCGCCCAGCTTGCTGGCCGAGGAGCGCTGGCCGGGCTGGAAATCGGGCTGCGCCGGGTAGGCGCCCCCGCCGCTGCCCGCGCCGCCCGCGCCGCCCGCGCCCGGGGGCGAGCTCACGCCGGGGCCGCCGTGCGGCGCGGCCTGGCGGCCCCCCGCGCCAAAGGCAAAGCCCGGCTGGGCCGCGAGCGCCGGCGGGGCGAAGTCTGGCGCCGGGGGCCTGCGCTCCGAGGACGCGGCGCTGGGCAGCCCCACGCCGGCGCCCGGCGACTGCAGCTGGCCGAGGCCGGTCAGGCCGCCCCCGAACTGCAGGCCGGGCGAGGGCAGCGCGGGCACCTGGCCGTCCCCGGGCATCCTCAGCGGGTCCTGCAGGGCGCCCCGGAAGAGCACCCCGGAGCCGCCCGGCGGCGGCGGCGCCAGGCCGGGGTCGTGCGGACCGCAGTCGGCGGGCAGCGCCGAGCCCCCCACCCTGCGGGGCAGCAGCTCTCCCGGCGGGGCGTGCGGGCCCGGGAACCACGCGCCGTCCTGCGCCAAGTGGGGCGCCTGCTGCTCGAAGGGGCCCAGGCGCCCCGCCCCCGCGCCGGCGCCCTCCCGCTCGAAGTTGGGCTGCGCCAGGCCGCCCGCGGGGCCTCCGTGAACCAGGCCGCCTTGCCCCACGTCCCCCGGGTGGCCCAGCTGCGCCAGGCTGGGCTGGCGCAGCCGCTGCGGCTGGTTCCGCGACGCCATCTGCTTGATCACGAGGGCCGCGTTCGGGCGCGGCGGCGGCGGCGGCGGCAGGGGCTGGTGGTCCTGGGCCGGGTGCTGCAGCGGCGGCCCCGAGGGGAAGCTGTCGGGCACGGGGGGCGTGAACTCGCCGGGGAGGCCCTGGTAGGCGGAGGGCGAGAGGTGGCTGTCCAGGGCGCCGCCCCACGCGGCGCAGCGGTCCGCCCCCGCGCCGCCCGGGAAGTCGAGGCGCGGCCTCTTGGCGGCGGTCACGTAGGGGGGCGCGTCGTAGTGCTGCAGCCGCTGGCTGGCCGCCGGCTGCACGCCGAACGCGGGCTCGGAGTACGCGTGCACGCTCCGGTTCTCCAGCCGGTGGATCGGGTACTCGAACTGCGCGTGCTGGCCGGGCAGCACGGGGGCCCCGTCCTGAAGGCCGCCGCCCGCGCCGCCGCCCGGCGCGCCCGCCTCGCCCTGCTGGGGCCGCGGGAGCGCGGGCGGGCACGAGTTCTGGCGGACCAGCAGGCCGGGGGGCGGCGGGGGCGCCTGCGGCGGCGGGGCCTGCGCGGGAGGCTGCACGAGCTGGTGTCTGGCGCCCACGCCCGGCTCCAGGCCCACCGGCATCTTCCGGGTCCCGCCGAACCTCTCGAAGAACACGCCGTGCTGCTGGGGCGGAGGCTGGGCCGGCGGGGGCGGCGGCGGCTGGGCATGCATCTTGGACAAGCCCACCATGCCCGCGGCTCTGGGCATGGCAGAGGCGCCCGGGAAAGCGCCCCCGGGCACCTGCCGACCCGCTGCGTAGTGAGGCAGCGGCCCCTCGGACTCGGAGGGCGAAAACAGGTCAAAATGTCCGGAGGGAGCCTCACCCGGGTAATTGTATTCCAGAGAGTCGACGGCCCCGGGGTTGGACACCCGCCGGGGCTCCAGGCCGTGAGAGTCGGAGGCGCTGGAAGCGGGCAGGCCGTGGAAGGAGGCGGCTCGGTTTGGGCTCTGGTCCAGCGGCAGGCAGGGGGCGGGCACCGCGTGGCCCGAGGCGCCCGAGCTGTGGAAGTCGGGCAGGTTCCCCGGCCGCTGCGGGCCGAAGCTCTCGGGCCCCTGGCTCTCCGCCATGTGCTCGTAACCCTCGGCGAAGGGCGCCTGGCTGCCCACGCCGCCGGCTGCGCCCCCGTAGCCCAGCAGGCGACCCCCGTGCAGGCACGAAGCCCCCGGGTCCGGGCCCCCGAAGTTGCCCCCGAAGTGGGGGTGGTGCTGGTGGGGGGGGTGGCCTCCCGGGTGGCCGTGATGAGGCTGCTGGCCCCCGAAGAAGCCGTGCACGGGCTGCGCCTGCAGCCCCGCTGCGTGCATCTCCGAGTGACCCCGCGCGTGGAAGCCGTAGGGCTCCATGTTCATGCCCAGGATCGGGGGCTCGCCCAGCGCACTCATGGCAGGGTCCACGGGGCCGGGGGGCCCCCCCGTGTGGAAGGCAGGGGCCTTAAAGTGGGCGTTCATGCTCAGTCCGGTCTCGTTAAAGTTCCTCTCGTCCTGGCCAGCGTTCCTGCCGTTGATCTGGGGCTCGAATTGGTCCAGCCCAAACATACTTGGCGGGGGGCAGGGGGGATCAAAAGGGCATGACAGCTTGCTCTCCGCGGCGCGCCCCGGGCCAGCGACTCCTTCCAGCCCGGGACGGGGAGCCCGGGACGCAGCGCACAGTCACCCCGCCAGGCGTGGGGAGGCCGAGGTCACTCGCTCCTCTCTCGAGGCTCAGGATCGGCCCGGGACGGGCCTCCTCACATCTTTCGAGGCCTCCAGGAGCCGTGTCGGGGGACCCATGCCCCGGGCGGCTAGCACAGCTGCGGGTGGGTTTGGGGGAGGGGACCGAGCCGAGCCGCGGGTGGATGGGGACAAAAAGTTACGTGGGGAAGAGGGGGGCGGGAAAGCGGGGCGATCACCTTCAGTCCTCTCGGGTCGGTCGGGGGAGCCCCAGGCCGCCGCCCGCAGCCTCCCGGAGTCCGCGGCGGAGCTGCTCAGGGCCGGGAGAGGGACCCTTCAAAGCCGCGGCCGGCGCCGGGCACCGACCGAGCGGTCCCTCCCCCCTGCCCCCGTCGTCCCTGCGCCCCGCAGCCCGCGCCTCCGCCGGCCACGGTCCTCGCGCGCAGTCCCCGCCGACCCCGGGCGCAGGGCTGCTGCCGCTTCAGCGGGTCGGAGGTCTGGAGGCCCCGCTCTGCATCACGGAGGCGAGGAGGCGTCCGGCGTCCGGGCTGGAGCGGAGGGTCCGGGAAGGCGCGGCTCTCCGGCCCGGCGCGCCGCTTCTCGGCCAAGCCGGCCGCCTGCCGCGCCTGTCCTCAGCCGCCGGGGCCCGGGAGTTCGCAGGCGTCTCCGCCGCCGGCAGCAGGCGCGGCGAGGACCGAGGCGTGCGGCTAGGGCGCTCCGAGGCTCCGATTCCTGCGTCCGCAGCGAGGCGCTTTTCGGGTCCCTTCGGGCCGGGGGCGGCGGGCAGACGCGGACGGGCTGCGCCGGGCAGGCGAGCTAAGGCGATCGGGCTGCGCCCCCGAGCCGGGAACGGGAGGTGGGGGCGGCTCTGGGGGTCCGCGCACCCCTGTCCAGGCAGGCGGGGGGCGACGCTGCGTGGGGCGCTCGGAGGGTCTCGGCTCCCCTCTCTGTGTCTGCCTCCAGCCCAGCGCCGGGAGAAGCAGCAACAAGTTTTGCATTTCAGCAATCAATTTCAGCCATTACATCTGCACCAATCAGCGCCGCCCGAGCTCCGGGCGCGGGGCGGGGCTCGCTCTTAAGGTGGTCCGGGGTCCTGGCTGCGGAGGCCCGGGCCGCGAACCGGCGCCGCGCCACCTCCGGGGTCCCCTGCGCCCGCCTCGCCTCGGGGCCGGCGCCAGGGCGCTGGAGAGCGTGCTGGCCTCCGGGCGCAGGCTGAGGAGAATGGCGGGAGCTTGGCTTTGTTCGCCCCCTCCCCATTGACACGGCTCCCAGCTCCCCACCCCCAGCTGTAGCGAGACCCGCGGGGTGGGCAGGGGGCGGGGAGGTGGGCGGTGAGCGGTGCCGGGCGCTCAGACAATGGGGTCGCCTGGCAAAGGCCCCGGACTCGCCACGGAAAGTGGCTTAAGTGTCTGCATCGCGTCCCCTGGGGCGAGCGTTCCCGCGGCTCTCCACCAGCGGCGCCCACGGTGGCCGGCCCTGGGATTTTCCTGGATGTTACATCGGGCTGGGAACCCCGAAGTTAGGGCTCTCCAGAGACTGGCGCTGGCTGGCTTTCACTAGGCAGCGCACAATTGTTCCCTATTTCCACGGTCTGGGGTTTGTGGTTCTCGGCCGCTGGCTTCTGACCAGAGGAACCACTACCAATGAGGCCACTTCATGGGGGGTGTGGGGGGGGACATCGGATGAGACCATCGCCTGGCAACTCCGGGAAGGGGGCGCAGCCGTCTGCCCCCACCACCTGGCTCCCGGCACCCGCTCTGAGGCCTAGGAGTTAGCCTCCTTAAGAGATCAATTAAACTGAAGAGGCCAAGGAACGGAATTGGGTTGTGATACTAAAATCAATAGAAGTAATTTAATATCTGCCCCGCTCTTTATGAAATATTTATCCCAATAATCTTAGTTAAAATGTTTAGATCTTCGTGATCTCCACCGAGGCTGAAATCTATCTTGCAATTAGAAGTTGGAAGTTACAGGTGATGGAGGGTATGGGGTATATATTCTCATGAGTGTGTGTGTGCGTGTGTGTGTGTGTCTGTGCCCGAGGCTGGCTGAATGGTTGTGAGTGTATGTTCGTTCCTAAAGTGTAAGGTGGGGGGGGGGGGGGGGGGAAAGGCCTTTAATTGTCTTTGCTATAAAATGACTCGAAATGATTTTGCTAGCAGTCCGGCATTTCTGGGGGCGGGGGAGAACTTTGGTTAAAGTGCTTCTGATTATCGCTATTAAATCTAAATAAAATTAAGCATGGTGTATAAAAATGCCTTTCCCCCCACAAAAGCAAGTGTTTATCGCCCAAGTCTGGCTAGCGTTTGCTAAATTGCGCATGAAATCTGAAATGAAATAAACGTTAGAATAAAACCAACCCCTGAGCCCTTTTTATTTAAAAACCTCAGATTAAACACTCCACCGTTGCAGGAGTGAGTTTAAAAGTTACCGTGTTGCGTGAGTGCCGAGTCATTGCTCCCCGAGCTGCTGCCCAGTGGGCAATGCTGGGAAACGGGCCCAACTTTGGGAGGGGGGGGGGTGTGGTACCTCGGAGAAAATACCCCCTCATCCCTAGGAAAAACAAACGATAAAACCAACAACTTAAAAACTCAAGAAAGCTGGAGCAAGCTCAGTTCCAAGGCCCTTCCTGGAGTCTTACTTTTTTTTTCTTTTTGAAATTAAAAATGAAAATTACCCCCACCAAAAACGGGGCCCATAAATAAGCACCAGGAAGAAGTATTTGTACAGGGCGGTGGAGTTTTAAAAGGATTTTTCTGCAGGATCAGGTTGTTGGTCTGTGATTAAATATTGATTTTGTGTAATTAGTTTTCATGTGAACTATCCTCTTGCTGATAGCTTAGAGGTTTCAGAACTAGAAAAGAAATGGAATTGGACATGGAAATTATTACTTAGCAAAGTGACAGCGAAGAGAGGACCGAGAAATGACTGAGGCTGGACTGATTTAGGCACAAAAAAATAAAGGCCTTGAGTAGGCCTCCAGTGACCTCTGCCCCCCAGGGCCCCCAGAGCTCTGGGACCTCTGGTTCAGAGCAAGGGAGGCTTGGAACTCCTGGGCAGGGAGGGGAACCCCTAGCGGGAGGGGTTGTCAGGAGAGGGACCCCACATGGACAGGGGCCTGTGCAAAGTCCCTGACACCAGGTCGCTCACTCGGCTCTGAGCTGTGCGGTGTCTGGAGAGGCAACTGTGTGAATAGTCTTGTGTCCGCAGGGGAGAAGGGAAAGTAGGAACCTGTCTGGGGTACAGGGGTGGGCTGGCTGAGGGGAGAATGGCTGGCTGGTTTGAGGAGCCTCTGGTTGGGGACGCCCTAGGCTGAGGCATGACTTCACCCCAGGCCAGGAGGGGGTCCCCTGCACACCTGGGCAGGTTTCCTGTGGAATGAGTCTGTGTGCTCCGGGGAAGGGGGTGTGGGTGTATTTTTATGGGGCTGTTTCCAAGAGTCAGTTCCCTGAGGTGTGCAAGTGTCTGAAAGGAGGGTGTGTTCGAGGCTGGCGGTGTTTCTGCTGAGGGCGTGCGTCTGGTCACCTTCCCCTCACACGGTGAATGTTGTGCAGGCAGGAGGCATGTACCTGCATCTGCACTTGCCTATGTGAGGCTGGCAGGGCGCCTGCGTGTTCCAGCTTCTGGATGTAGCAGGGCGCCATGGGTGGGTGTCTGTGTGCATGCACGCATGCTGGACACCTGCCCCCGCCTGTGCTTCTTGGGATTTGCACCCTCTGTGTCTGAGTGTGCAGCTGCCCCACCACTGGTGTCCCTGTTTCTGCTCATGTGTCTGTTTTCTTCTGTGAGTGTGAACCATGTGCCCCGGCCGGTGCCCATCTGTGCTCATGTGTGCACCCTTCCCTGTGGGTGCTCCTGCGTGTCTGTGCCTGTCCTGTGCCTGCAAGGGCTCTCCAGCTTCTTTGAAACAGACACATTGCCCCCTAGCGCTCAGATAAATTCAAAGTCCCAGCCGGGGAAAAAGCAGGGATCTTCCTGGTCCTGTCTGCCCTCCTGCTCTCCAGAAAGAGAGCTGGCACCAGCTAGGAGGGCCTCCTGGGCAGGGGAGGAGGGGACAGAGCTTGACTGTGGCCCGCAGGCCGGAGAGGGATGCTTAGAATTGGTGGCATGTGGAGCTCTGCCTGGAGTGGCCCCCAGGGAGCTGCCCCCAACACTTTTCTGCAGAGCTGAGCGTGGTGTGGGGGGAGCGGCTCACTAGTGAACTTCCTGCTCAAGAAAATACACGCAACCAGCACCCACCCCTCCACCCAGGAGGCACGCTGTGTGCACACCTGCCTGTCAGGCCCACAGCAGTACACAGATACTCTCCTCCCCAGGGGGCATAGTCAACACACACCTCCACAGTGTACACGTGTCAGCAGACACATTCGGCTCCACAGGGGCTGTATTGGGGTGTGTGTGTGCGTGCCCATGGTCTCACTTTGTCCTCACAGAGACCCTATGAGTCAAGATCCTGAACCCATTTTACAGATCAGGACATGAGCCCCTCAGAATGGACAAGTGACTTTGCTGAGGCCCAACTGTGAGTGGAAGAGCTGAATTCCAATTTGCTGACACCAAATCCCGCCTCCCCCCCAACCCCCACCCCCTGAGGCCATACAGCTCAGGGGAAAGGTTCAGCCCAGGGTAGGGAATATGCCAAGACACGCTCACAGCCCCCTCTGACTGCCCTACAGTCATCATCAAGGTTGGCGTGATGGTTTGTGATGTTCTCCCTGTGTCTCCCGCACAAACTCCAGAACCGAACCCAACACGCATGCCCCAGTGCCCACAGCCACCCCTCTGGAGCGTGGAAGCTGCGGGAACCACAGCAGTCCTTGGGCGGCAGGAGGGGACTATTTCACCGGACACACAATGACCTCTTCCATAGGCCAGTGGGCTCGGGGATGGAGACCCACGCTGGGTATTGTTCTGACCACTCGAGTGTGACCTGGGGAAGCTACGGAAAGGTTTCCAGCAAAGCCAAGGGAGGTAGTCAGGGATTATTTTTTTAAAGTCCTGGAGCAACTTCAGGGCTCCCCTTTCTGGTTGCCCCAGAAACCATCTTGACCTGGTGCCCTTGAAAATAGAGCCTGGAAACATGCCCTGACTTGTACCCAAGCAGACCACAGCCACCTGTGTGGACCAGAGTCCCTTCTCAGCCCAGTGACTATGAGGAGTGCCCCGGCGGACCAAGACTTCCTCTCACCCCTCAGCTGAGAAAATCATGCAAGGCAGATGGATCGGTGAGGTCAAGGCCTGGAACCTGTCTGCCAACGCGTCAGGGAAGCAGACAGCACAGGAAGCACCCAGCTCAAATGACAGACAGAGATAGACAGAGAGTGAGAGAATTATATAACTATCCTGTTCTATTATTTTTCACATTTTATAAAAGAGGAAACTGAGGCACAGAGAGGGGAAGGAAACTGCCCAAGGTTACACAGCAATAAGCCAGAGCCAGAGTTTATACTGGCCTACCCTTAATCTACCATCAGCCCACATGCTACCTACAGAGACTCAGCCAGTCAGTCCCCACCCAAGCTCTCATTGGAGGAGGAAGCCCCACCCACAGTCCTGCTGCTGGGTCCGGATCCGAGCCCCTGGAGGGCCCCAGGCCTGGAGAGCACCCCCTGTCCTTCTGCATTCCTTACTTTCTTCCCACAGGCCTTTGGGGCAGCCAGTGTAGATCTCAGGATAACGGAGACAGAAGAACTTCCTTCCCCTAATGATAGTGAGAGTACGAATTAACTGCAGCCTGGCTCACCTGGCCAGGTGCGGCTCCTGGCTGGACAAGAGGCCTCCTGTTTCCACGCGGGATTTCCACGCCCATTCCCAGGCGCACAGGCACAACCCTTCCGTGACTAGCTTGCAGGATGACCCAGCCTTCCCCGGGGCACTCTGTTCTCCTGAGTCCAGCCCCAAGTCTGCACCAGTGGCCCCGCTGCACCGCGCCGCACTTACATGGGACTGGGACATCAGGCAGGGACCACAGGGATACAGTGACAATGCTTGTGTTTAGCACGTGTAAGGTTCCAGTGCCAGCACACACACAGGGAGAGAAAAGAAAAAGAAAAAGAAAAACAAGAAAGGTACCACGCTCGGAAGCACAGGTAGCAACCGCAATGACAACCTGCATCTTTTCCGAGCGTCTGAGCTCTCCTAGACCTCACCAAAGCCTGCAAACAGCCCCAGATGGCCCTGTTCCCTCAGGACCTGAGGTTCTGAGCACAGCCATGACTTGCTCCGGCTACACAGCTGGTGCACGGCAGGACCCGTCCGAGCTCAGGTTCCTCGACCCTACGGCCATTTGGAGACGTCTCCTTCCACATGGACTCCCTCCCCCAGACGACAGCCAGCTATGAACTTCTATTTTCCATTCTCTAAGCGGAGCGTGCCGAGCCCAGGCACTGGTCCCAAAATAACTCAAGCCAGCCTCGCGGGCTGCAGATGAGGTCCCCACACTCCAGGACCCCGGCCGGCTGCCCCTTGAAGAAGTTCTCATGGAGCGAGAAAGGAAAAATGAGTAAGTAAAATAAAGCATCACCCGTAAAGCATCTCACGCCACACATTCAAGAGTGCAGGAGTTCTGCAGGGCACATAATTATTCAACAATCCTAGCCCGCATGATCACGACCCACCCCATCTTCCCGCCTCTTCACCTCCCTCCCGGCAGCAATCAGAAATGCAGGCTCGTTACCCCAGAAAATCGACTGGAAAGTCAGCCTCATAAACAGAACCGAGTGAGCTTATGCAATGGGTAAACTATCACCCTGCCTACCATCGCCTCCAGCCTGTCCCCAGTACCGCTGCTGAGACTACACTGTGCCTCTTGGGGTTGGGAGGGGGTACTGGGAGGAGTGGCCTCAGGGCCAAGGGAGGTTCCTTGGACAGGTTGTGCAGCCTGGGGACCCTGGCTGGTGTCCCCCAAAGAAACCTGCATGCACCTGGAGTCCACAGCCTGCAGCAGTGGTGGCACCAGGTGTTGAGGCAGGTAGGTTCCTGTCTGCTCAGCGCTGTCCCCGTCCCGTGTCACCATGGAGGTGCCAACTGGTGCGGCCCGGAGTCACATGACCCCTCCCCGGGCCTCAGTTTCTCATCTGTAAAATCAGTCTCCATCAGTCCCCGCATGGGAGGGACTCTGGGGGGACGGGGGAAGTGGTGTGGGTGAAGAGTCATGGTCATGCCCCCCTGAGGAGGGTGATAAGGAAACAGGGCTCCCCCGAAGTGCACACGGGGGTCCTCTTGTGCCCCACGACATGGGGAGGTCTTCTGTTTCTGGGCACTCCCCGGTGCTAGGCCCCTTGTGGTGATTTCTCATTCTCATGCCAACTCCAGACCATGAATAGACAGGTTCCCATTCTGTAGACAGGAATGCAGAGGAGGGTGGGCCACTTTGGGAAGGAGCCTGGGGAGACTTCCTGAGAGCCCGGAGGCCAGGCAGGACAGATCGGATGCCCCCAGCAGCCCTGCCACTGGTCTGCTGTCTAAGGGGCAGCCAAGTGGACAGCAGGCTGCTGCGCCCTATCTGCGGAGGACGCAGCACCCAGAGCGGAAGCCGTTTGCATCCTGGGTCGATCCTTGGAAACGTGCCCATGGGGCTGGTGCTCCCGTGACAGTGACAGTCTGTCTAGCCCCTCCTCAGACCGCTGCCTGAGCACAGCCTGCTGGGTGGTGTGGGGGAGGGAAGGCCAGGTTAGCCTTGGGGTGGCTACATCTAGGTCCTGAATCTCTAGGCCTTGGTTTCCCTGTCTGTCAAATGGGAAGAATTAAGAGCTCCTCAGTTCCTCAGACACCCTGGGAGGGGCAGGCACAGAGCTCTTAGCACGCAGTTAACACTCCATAAACGGCGGCTACTGCCTGGAGTGCAGCCCACAGCGGGCAGCTCCCTGGGGCAGCCCTAGAAGGCGTGATGGGGCGCCTGGCCCAGCTTGCTGCCCCAGACCCTGGCTGCGCTGCCCGGAGGCTCCTGGCTCTGGTCAGCGGGGGCCTCTCCAACATGCACCCCCAGCAATGACCGGGACGGGACAGCGCAGGGCAGGGAACCCACCCTAGTTCCCTGGGCTGGACCCAGCTGTGCAGGGCATACCCTCTCCTGGCCGGCTTGGCCCCAGCTGAGCCGGGGCTGCCTCTGACATTTGCCACTGGGCCACCTGGTGTGCTGGGGCAGGATCCAGGCTCCAGCTGCCCCCACCTCAGGCTCAGATGAGCTCATTTGGGTTTGGTAACTTCCAAAGCGGCCAGGAATGTTTGCTCAAATGTTCCAGGCCCAGGGAGTGTGAAGAGCAAACGGGTGCCCTCAGCCCCCCTTCCCCATGCGGAAAGCAATCTGCTGTAACTCAGGCCAGCTTCGCCAGGCCCAGGAGATGGATGCGGCGTTTTGGAATCTATATCATCCGAAAGAAAAATGCCTCTTAAATCACAGGGAGTCAGGAGAGAGTCAGAGGCGGGGGTGGGGGCGCGCGGCCAGCAGTGCAAGGGTCCAGGGATGCTCTAAGGGGAGGCGTGGGGGAGCTGCGTGTCACCAGGCCCCGGGCCTCCTCCTGCGACCAGTGTAGCCGTGCCACTCCTCTGGTGAGCCCCATGGGAGGGAAGGAATTCTGGGGGACCCCTCAACAGGAATACTTACTGGGTTACATGCACATGCATTGTGCGTGTCTGTGTCTACCTGCAGACCTGAGCGCGTGCACACACGTCCCTGCTGGTCCCATCCACTGCCAGGTGCTGTGGGAACCTCTGTCCCCTCATCCTGACCACAGCAGCCAAGATCCATCAGCTCACCCACAAGCCCCTCACCCACATCCTTCACACATTCCACGGGTATCCATGCTTTGAAAATAAAAACAAAATTCCTCACCTCAATCCGCAGAGCCCTGGTGACCTCACCCTGCCCGCTCTGTCCTTCCAGCCGAGCCATGCCGGCCATCTGTCCCTGCCTGTGCAGTGGTCCAGCAAAGACACAGCCCTACCTCAGCTAAGCTACCGCCATCTGGGGGACATCCTCCCAGCCACTGCCACCAGGCCACCTCAACTTCCGGGATGCTGTCTAGCCTTGAGTTTGGGCAGTCTGGCCACTAGATGATCTGTGAGCCTGGCCTGCGGTGACTTTTGGGCACCATTCAAACTGGGTTTTAGTGACCCCTCAGTGGGGAAGCCGAGATGCCGGGAAGAGAAGGGACAAAGGCCTTCTGCAGAAGGCAATTCTTCAGTGACCATCCAGGGAGGGCACCCACTGTGTGGGCAGCTCCTGGTGACTCCTGGCAATTCGTGGCTCTCCTGGGCTTGCAGACACATCACTCCGGCTCTGGCCTCCCCTTCACGTGGCTTTCTCCTTGTGCCTCCATGGTTGAATTTTCTTCCTCTCCTGAGGGCAGCGGCCATATTGGATGCAGGGCTCACATTCCACCAGCATGACCACATTCTAATGTAACTCCATCTGCAAAGAGCCTGTTTCCTGGTCACACTGCAGTCACAGGGTCCAGGTGGACACAAGTACTGGGGGCCCTCAGTCCTGATTAACTATGTTAGAACGCACTCCAGGGGCCCCTGCTTCCCCAGGACACTTGGATAAAACCAATGGGTAAAAATGGTGTGCAATTTTATCCAGATTCATCATGCACTGTTCAACGAGAGGTTCAAAATATTTGACCAAGTGACAACACAAAACACGTCGTTCTGGTCACAGTCAGTCGACATTCCACCTCACAGAGCAATTCATAAGCCCATCCTGGCCCCTTCTGCGAGCCTCTGCTGTTCCGGTAATTTGGAATCCTCTCTCCCCACCCCCACGAGGGGAGATGTCAGCAGGAACCTTTCAAGCCAAGACAACTACCCCAAAACAACTTCCAATTCTACAGAAACTAATTCTGCCCTGGAAGTGGCCAGAGTGGGGGTTGACTCCAGGCTGTCCTGGAGAAGGTCTGGGCTGGAGGCTAGGTGGGCTGTACCTCCTGGCTCAGCATGGCTGCGAGATGCGACCCCACCAGGTCCTGGTGGCCAGGCAATATGGACCTCCAGGGCGCGGACCCTGGGCAGCTGCTGCCCACGGACTCCGCGGCTTGCTTTGACAGTGTCCCCCACGGGCTGGGGTGCAGCTCGGCCACAAAACACCTGCTGAGCATGCGTGAGGCCCCGAGTTCGATGCCCAGCACTGCAGAGGAGTCACGTGGAGGGTCTGACACGAGCACTCGGGGGCTGTGCAACACCCACGGCGCCTGCGGAGGGGGTGCAAGCCCTGCGCCCCGGGGTGGGCGGGGCTGCCGGAGGACCATGGCACGGTCACCGTAGCGGGCAGGCCCAGCTCCTCCTGTGGCCTCTCCTGATCTGCACAGGGGATCAGTGAAAACCCTATTTCTGAAAAGTCTGTTAAAAAAAAAGCCACTTTTGAAACAAATGAAATCATATATAAAATTGCCTTTTTAAAATGACCAATTCAGCAGCCATCAGTACATCCGCGACAGTGTGCAGTCGCCACATCTGTTTCCAAACATTCCCACGCTCAAGACGAATCCTCATACCCACCTGGTAGTCCATCACCCGCTCCTCCCTCTCCCAGCCCTGGTAACCACCAATCTGTTTGCTGTTGCTACGGATCTGCCTGTTTGGGACACTTCATAGTAACGAAATCACACAACACGTGGCCTTGTGTGCCAGGCTTTTATTTTTTTTCCACTCGGCAAAATGCTTTCAAGGTTTATCCGTTTTGTACCAGATATCTGTACCTCATTCATTTTCGTGGCTGAATACTATTCCATATTGGTTTGGTTTATGTACTTGTCCACTGATGGACGTGGGTTGCTCCCACCTGTGGCTCTCATTCAGTGTCGTGAACACGCAAGTACCTCATAGCGGTCTCTTCTTTGGCGCCTACTCTGGGCACGGCATGGGGGTGTCTCTGTGAGAGCTGCCGTGCTGAGAGGTGAGAGCTCCTTCTCCTTGAGCCCTGGTCTGTGCCAGGGCCCGCAATGAGGCAGGCAGACTGTAACACGCGTTATCCTCTGTGGGTTCCCCACAGGGGAGGGGGCTGCGGGGCAAAAACTGGCTCCCGAGAGTCACGTGGCTGGTGGCCTTTCTTACCGGGACAAAAGGCCCAGTTTAATTCCACCGCCATCGGCGCTGCCTGAGCACAATTGGGCAGGTCTGCAGCCAACATCTGCAGATCAGGTTTCGCGCCCTGCCCCACCAGGATGCCCGGCCTGCCAGACAAAGGCCTCTTTGTTGCAAATATATTTTTTAAATCCCTGAAGATACTAGCAGTGCGGAGAGCTCACACTGCAAAACGGTTCGCAAACTGTTGGAGGGAAATGGTTGAAACTCAGGGGAGACAAAGGAGAGTAAAGGAGCCTACACCACGCCTTCTTCTCAGGACGAGGAAGAGCCCAGGACACGCCTGGCCTCAGATGTGGGCACGTGGGCGGGCGAGTCTCCTGAGACACACGAGCCTCGTGCTCACCAAGACAAGGCCAGCTGCAACTGGCAACTCCTGGAGACCCTCCCAGGGCCAGGCCCCGTGAGCACGTGACTTCTAAACCTCAGCATTTGAGACTCAGACCTCATAGTCCCATTCCACAGGTGGGAAAACTGAGGTTTAGGGGCGTATGGGCCCAAGAAACATGAGCCAGGTCTGCTGGGTCCTCCCAACTGCTTCTCCTGCATCTACTTTCGGATGTCAATGGCCAGGAGCTCAGGACACACCTCTCTCACCCACTGGTCTCACTTCTGGGCACATCTGTCAGTTTCAGGCCCCGAGCCACGCCGAGTGTGGGACAAAGGGCAGTGACAGTTCTTGAGAGTCATGGTGTGCCCCACTCTGGTGGTAACAGTGTCTCTCCTGCCTTGCTTTACCGAGTTCCGGCTGCCAGCGGTGCCTGCCTCGCTCCCGGACCCATAACTCAGTAACACGAACCCGAAAGCTCCGTCCTCGGTGCACCCCTCTCCATCTCCACAAGTTGGCACGATCCTTTCGCCCCTTCCAGCCAGGCCCCGTCCCAACAGCACGTGGTGCCAACATATGGGGCTTTGGAGGAACCCCAAGATGTACACAGGAAGTGACTGCAGTCCGCATGCAGCCGGGCTAGACCTAGACAGAAGAGACATGTACATACTATTAAAAATGCACTAGTGCCACTGAACTGTACACTTCAAGATGGCTGAAGTGATAACTTTATGTTGTATGTATGTGTCACAATAAAAAGTAAATAAAAAGAGCACACCGCTGTCCTCTTTGGGAAATGAGGTACAGGAGACACCCTGGGGAGACAAAGGGGCTGTTGACACCTGCCCTCCATATGTGGCGCGACACCCCGGGGACTGGGGTTCCTGCCCCCGGACCTCTGCACCGCCTAGGCTGCGGGGAGGCTGCTGCGGGAGACTGCAGGCACGTGGACAGCCACCGACACCAGAAGGTGCCACAACCCCAGGCTATCGCCCTCCAAAGGAGCAGGAGGAGAACTAGAAAGGGCACTGGGCCAGCCCTGCAGGCCCCGCCGCAGCCAGGCACCTGCCCCCTGTTCCCGGGGGCCCTTGTGACGTGAGAACACAAGCCACAGGGATGAGATGGGACCCGACAGGGCTGGCAGGGTCTTCCCTGGTTGGCTTTCCAAAGCTTGCTCACGGGTGCCCATCAGGAGGGTGACAGGGAGCCTTCCGGCGTCCACCACGCTTGCTAAGAGCCAGTCATTCTTCTCCTAATCTGTTCTGGTAAGTCAGGGTGGGGAGCAACAGATGTGCCCCAAACGGCATTCTGCAGTACAAGCCCTATTCTCTCTCCCCACCGGGCCTTTGCACATGCTGTTCCTTCTGCCTGAAATCTCGACCACAGCCCTGGTTTCTTAATGCTATCACAACCCATGGTGACATTAAAGGCTAACATCACGGACTTAGCATTTTAATATCATTTCCTAACTTCTAGAGGTTAGGAGTAGGACTTAGGTCTGCTGGGCTAAAGTCAGGGCTGCACAAAGGTGTCGTCTTCACCCTGTTCCAGTGCCTGGAGGTGACAGCAGTCCGCAACTTGGGCCCTACGGTTTTGTCTCGAGCCAACAGTGCCGGAGCCTCTAGTCGCCCACTGGGTAACCAGGACAGTCCCTCTGTCCCAAGTCCCCTTGACTCTGACTCCACCCACAGCCTCTCTTGACACAGAAGGAATTCCTCTGGGCCTGGTACTGTGTTCCTGACCACCGACTCCTCACACCTGGACCCACTGCTCTGGGGACACAGCAGTGATCAGGACAGACGTAGATCTGCCTCACGGACCTTCCTGGAAGACCGGCTCTGGTGTAGATAATCACTGCCTCCACGAAGCCTTCCTGGACTGCTCCCCCGGCTCCCTGAGATGCTGCCTTATGAAGCTGCTGGCCTATCTCTCCAACTGCTTCTCAGGGTCATGGAGTGTGTCTCAGTCACCTGTCTCCAGAGTCCCTGCCAAGCCCAGACAGGACGTCTGCCGCTGAGCAGTGAGCCTGGGTGCCACGCCAGCTCCACTGCTGCTGGCCACGCGGCCTCAGGCAACCCTGCTGCCTCTGAATGCCAGTTTTCCCAGCTCTCGCTCGTTCACGGTCCAGTAGCAGCTGGTTCTGGAAGCTGCTAGGAGAACTGAGTCAGACACAGCCCGCCGCGTACACAGGAGCCGCTCCACCGAGCCGCAGGCTTTTCTGCCCTGGTGTCTGCTTGTGGTGGCAGGTTCTGCGTTCTGTGACCTGTGAGGGCTGATTGCTATCCCCAGACCTGCGCCCACCAAAGAATTACATGCTGAGAATATTTATCATAGACCCATCTGTCCAAACACAGTATGGCTGCAGGTGCCGCCCACGGGAACTGTCCATGTGGAAACAATACGGGACACCTCTGGGGACAGGCTGGAACCCTGCAAGCCACATCTTGGCTCCACAGTCAGCCAGAAAATCACAAGAAAGCGAAAAACTCAAAACAACACACGCCTGTCTGCTCGTCACGTCCAGCACCTTGTGGTGCTGAGTCTGTACTGGCGTCAAATCACAGCTCTCCAGTAATCTGTACACCGACCTTGGGTAAGTCGTGTGGACCTTTTAAAACTTGATTTTCCCCTCCAGGAAAATGGGGATAACAGGGTGCCATTACGGGGGGTGTGAAAGGGGACGACAAGGCACAGAGCCGCTTCCTCCCTGGGCACTCGGCACGTAGTAGGACCAGCGATCGGAGCGCCGCCCTGCCGTCAGGGAGGCAGCCAGGAGCCGGGGCCCTGGAAGCTACACAAGGTCAGTCTCCAATTTCCCGTAACTCAGCGTCTCCATTCGCCTCCTAACTTTGGAAAATATTCTCTTAGCGTTTGCAATTCTTGATCTGGGCCCAACGCTGAAATTATTGCAGCCTTTTTCCCCCCTTCTCCTTTCTGACAGCTTGAGCAAAAGGAGCTGTTTTTGAATTTCAGGAGGGGAAAAACACACACATGCACGCACGCATCCCAAACAGAATCATTTCGCAGGACAGAATGTCCCCTGTGCTCTGGTGCGGGCAGCCCAGGCCCCACTCCACTGGCCTCACAAACACTTAGTGTCACTGTGGGTTATGTAAGCGCGGTTTGGGCCTGCGAGGTTGGACGTGGCCTTGAGTTCTGAAAGGAGGCAGAGGAGTTTGGGTGAGGAACCGTTTGGCTCAAAATAAATCCAGGAACTTGATGCAAGGGAAGGAAAAAAAAATCCTCAAGACTCTGACGGAAGAATATTTAGACATATAGTTTGGAGGGTCCAGAGCTCAGAAAACACAAGGCAGGGTTTGGCCAGCGTGGCTTTCGGGGCCTCACTACATGCGTAGGGGGCTGAGGGGCCGTGGGGGGGGGGGGGAGAAGTGTCACAACACGAGTCTCCAGTGGGACACAGGACAACATGCAGATCTCATGACTCCCGGAAGGAAAAGGTCGACTTGTAATATTTTAAAAATGGCCTATGCTTTTGTTCCCCGTGTTTGCAGCCCTTCCTTTGGACTCCAGATGTGGCAACTCCTCCTGACCAGAGGGTCCAGGCAGGCACGCCGGACCTGCACTCCAGGTCAAGTGAAGCCTCTTCATCCCCGCTGCCCTGAAACCTGGTGCTCAGTGTTAGAAGAGAAAGCCACCCATTCAAGCCAATCCTTTATGGCAGGGTAAATGGACACAGTCCCCCTCTAAAGGAGGCATTAAAATGATGCCACCGTCACCTTCCAGTCGCCAGGGCCTTGTCTCAGGCCTGTGGTGCCCACCGTGTGTCCACGGCAAGTGGGCGTGAAGCAGGCTTACGAGGGGTAGAGCGGGAGGACAAGGCTCACAGTTCTCGTACAGTCTGGAGCTCCTGGACCCCATTCCAAAGTCACCAGGGCACCTGCGTTTAGGATCCACACTTCCAGTGCTTCTTCGGGCAAGGAATTCCAATATGCCAGCTGGACCGACCCGGGGCTGCTGGGGTGGCCCTGGGCCTGAGCGCAGAGGGCGAAGCTCCTGACAAACAGCCATTTGTGCTGAGGGAACGGTGCGAGGAAGGGCACCGAGTGTGCAGACAGGGACATACGGCTCTACGTGCAATGCCTCCGACAGACGAGAGGCTGGGACAGACAGGTGCTGCCCGGGGGTTTGGACATCGGGCCTTATAAGGAGCCAGGGCTTTATCTTGAGGGCACTGGGGAACCGTGGCAGGATCTGAAAGTCGCGTGTACTTTGGAAAGAGGATTCCGGGTCCTACGAAGGGAGTCTGGCTGGAGGCAAGAGAACGGCTGGGAAGGAAGTGACAGGAACTCAGCTCAAAGTGGCTGATGCGAAAATGGAAATTAATTGACTCCAGACGTCTTTCAGACAATCACTGAAGCCACGGTAGGACGGGATCCGGGCAGGCTCTCAAGAAGCCCCGAGAAGCGGTGCCTGGGCTCTCAGCTTCACGCATTCATTCCCTTATGACGGCACGGGGACGGACCCCAGGGCCTCAGATGTTCTGGGCAAGCTCTACCACCTGGCTCCATCCCCAGCCCTGGGTCTCAGAAATGCAATGAGGGACCCTCATAAGCCCCATCTCAACAGCCAATAAATCTGCAGGTAGGTATATCTTAACTTTTAGTTGGCAAAAATGATACACACAAATGGAATGTTACTCAGCCTTATAAAAGGAGCTCCTGCCACTTGCGACGACAGAGGTGGGACCGGAGGGCATTCTGCTAAGTGGAATATGCCAGACGCAGGAAGACGGGCACCCATGGGGAATCGGAAGCTGGGCGCGCCTGTCCTCCAGGGGCTCACAGCAGCCCACCCACAGACCGGGGGCAAGCCTGTAGAAGCGGACAGGCTGGGACGAGGGGAGGAGGAAAGGGCGGTGAATGCACAGGGGATTCATGTTGCAGGTAAATACTGAGGGAGCTGAAGCAAGCTCTGGTCCTGACGCAGGGCGGGACCGGCTTCATACGCGGGCCTCTGAGTTACATGGTGACCAGGAGAAGGAAGAGGGGCAGACTGGTGGCTCCGAGGTCCTGGGAAGCAAGTGCCACCACCTGGACCCAATTCATCCTGAGGCACAGAGCGGTGGCTGTGGGACGAGGTCCCCAGGCTGGCGGCTCGGAGCATCGCCAGCACGGCCCAGCATGTTGTGACCTGTGGGCTTGCTTCGTGGTCCCCTCCCTAAGCTTCTGGAGGTAGGAGCTTGTGTCACTGGCACCCTGGGTAGCTCACTCAGGCTTGGTGCACTGGGGGCCGCAAGTAGCTGTCAGGCTATGGCTGGCTGCTCCAGCTGCCTCTTGTACCCTCAGGGACAGGAGGCTCACGGCCACGGAGGGCCACCGGCCCCCATATGGAATGGCCCTACCAGAAAAGGCACCTTCTACCCTGAATGGCAAAGAGGACAGATCCAGGAGTCTCTGAGATCCGTCCTCAGGAGAGAATTTAGAAGCAGGAAAAACCCACAAGCGTCCTAGGCCGTCCTCGGGGCACTTGTCTGCAGCACCCGGAGACGCTGCCACAGGTGAACAACTGGACCATTGGGAATGTGCAGTGGCCACACATGGCAGTGCACGCCTGGAGCACTCTGGGAGGCCGAGGCAGGAGGATTGCAAGTTTGAGCCCTGGCCTGCGCAACTTAGTGAGTTAGAGAGCCTACTTCAAAATTAAAAATTTAAAAAGGGCTGGGGTTCTAGCTCAGAGGAGAGGCGGCACTGCCTCGTTCAACATCAAGTCCGGGGGGGGGGGGGGGGAGAAAGTGAGAAGCACGGAGAAACACGCACGTCTGAGGATACGTGGGCCACACAACGGCAGAGGCAGCACATCACGTGGTCAGCACGGCAGCCCTTCTCCAACTGCAGGACGCTGCACTTTGCACATTAGCCCCATTTTGGGGAAAAGGAGACAGCGGCCCAGGGAACTGGTGCTGGTAACTCTGGCTCCCACCCACGCCTGCCTCACCCCAGGCCCTGCCTGCCGCTCCTCGCACTTGCTGCCGGCCCTGCCACTCCACGCCCAGGAGGATACCTCACGACCCGCAAGAAGCTGCTGACAGACCTTCGTGCGACTGGGGCATCACTGGAAAGCAGCCAAGTGATGTGCCAGGGAGCCACCGCCTTTTCAGGGAACAGTTGGCTTGGGCCAGCAATGACGACTGCCCAGGCGCTTGCCCGCAGCCCATCAGCACAGTGCCTTCCTAGGCTCCCGCAACAGGCTCCGTGGGGAACCGTGGAGTGCCCCATGCTGAATAACGGGCTCTTTAAGGAGGCGAAATATCGAATGGTTTCCTTAATACGAGAAACCCAGATCACAGCCATTTCACAGAACTAGTTCAGGGGGGTCATGGAAACTGGTTGAGAGTGGATCTGTAATCTTGCCGTGATGTGGACACGCACAAAATACTAGAGACCAACGTCAACAGTCTGTGTTGCATTTATACGTATCAAGAAAATGCGGGAAGAAGAGCGGAAGAAGGGCCCCACGAGCAGGAGGAGCTGTTCTGCCCGCTCCCACGCCTGGGCAAGGGTGCCACGCCAGGCAGCTGCAACAGGCCGGGGCTCTGTCCTCCTGCCTGGCCGGCCAAGCAGCAGGAACGGACACAACTCTCCCGGCCCAGCCATAGTTAGTCCTTTCATTCTGACCTCCGGAGTTTTCTGGAGCCTCAACCCCCCAGGACTCACTGAAGCCTGCTGCTTTCTGCACTGCTGGAAATGAGCTGGGAGCCTTCACAATGAGCCAGCCTCCCCAGCCCATTCTGTTAGCGACTTTAAGACTCAGGCTGGTCTTAAAAGTTGTAATCCTCCTGCCTCAGCCTCCCGGAGCGCTGGGATTCCAGGCCTGCACCACTAGGGCCAGTTTTACCCATTGGCTGGGCCTTGATTATATTCCAAAATGCACGTGTGTGTGTGTGTGTGTGTGTGTGTGTGTGTGTGTGTGTGTGTGTAAGAAGGCAAGGTGTCACAGACAGAAATGCACAACTGCTGCCCTGTAGAGCTTCAAAGATTAACGGGAGAGGCCACAGCCAGGGGACGTAGGATGGGAAAGGGCTTTCCCTGAGGGAGTAGCCCAGCCAGGCTAAGAGCTGAGTGCACGGAGACGCAAGTGGCTACAAGGAAAAAGACAGTACAGCACTTCAGGCTACAGAAATGACATGTGCAAAGGTCCCATGGTGAGATGGGGGGCGGGGGGTGTCCACATGGTTGTAGAGTATCCAGGGAATAAATTCTGACAGGGCTGGGTGTGGTGGCGCGCCTTGTCCTAGCTACTTGGGAGGCTGAGGTGGTAGGAGTCATTGAGCTTAGGAGTTGAGACCAGCCCACGCAACAAAGCAAGACTTTTGTTAAATGAATAAATTAATTCTGGTACTTAGGAGAAGAACAGCAGTACTACTACTCTCCAGCTTATACGCAATTCTCTTTTCTGTATCAGTGTTAAAGATTCACCCTTGCTGGGAAGTGGAGCCGCAGGGCACGTGGCCCCTCTCTGCCCCCGCCCAAAGCGGAGGGACTCGAATCCTGGGCCTTGCACATATGGTAGGCAAGAGCTCTGCCCCGATCTGCACCTCCAGCACACCTTTTTATCTTTTTGAAAGACAAAATCTTGCTTCGTAATCCAGGTGAATCTTGAACTCACAGCAATCCTCCCAAGTGCTAGGATTACAGATGTGCGCCACCACACCCGGCTTATGTGTCGCTGGGGAATTGAACCCAGAGCCTTGAGCTTTGCTAGGCAAGGGCTCTAACTGCTAAGCTGGGCCCCCTACCCTCATTCTCTTTCATTGCTAACTAACCTCCCATTGTGTGAACAGCTCTTATGCACAATTCATCCCTCCGCGGATGGACACGCAAGCCCTTTCCAACCGTGCTCTGTGAGACGCCGCCCTTCCTTAATTACCTCACCTATACAGCTGAGGTGCCACGAGCGGCTTCCAAGTTTCTGCAAGTTGGCTGCACATATGCAGACCTCACCCCTTGAAATTCTCAGTCCAGGCGAAAAGACATGATTTGCACACACCCAAAGGAAACTCTGCTACACAGCTGAGTCGGGTGGGAAGCAAGTGCCTCTCACCTCTGCGTCGGGCCTCCAGGCCGCCTCATCCTGAGGGCACCCTGCACAGGGCCTGGCCCTGGCAAGGCGAGCAAGGCCAGCAGGTGCAGGGGCACACCTGCAAAGGGGTGGCAAGGCCCTGCCAGCTTTGCTCTCCTGTGCCAGCCCAGCAGGGTGCGCGCACCTCACGTCACACAGGGAGAATGCTGTTACCCTGGCTGCAAAACTCAGTAAGTCGCTGGATACACAGCTGGAGGTTTCAAGGACTAAATGCTGCTGTCATGAATCTTCTTCTCCGGTATTCTCTACGGTCCAGGCCACAGGGCTGGCCCAATGGAGGATCTAGATTTGTTGCTGTAAGGGAAAAAAGAGAGAAACCAGAGTCTGCGTTGAGTACACTCAGCTCTGTGGCCCGGTGGAAACACTGCCATATGCCTAATTGGGCTCCAATTACACAGCATGGCCCAGGATTGTCACTCTGGGGTGGAGAGATGCTAATGGCCACTACTACGGTTGGACAGCCCTGCTCAGTTTTATGTGATCTTTGCAACTACGGCATGGTCCACAGAGAACTGCTGCCTATTCCAGCACGGGAGAGACATAGAGTCACATGCAAATGCCAGGTGTGGCTCCGGCGCCGAAGAAAGGGCAAGAGGGCCTCACGAACTTCTAGTCCAGTGGGGAGATGGGCAGCATACAGCTCGAGCGTGTGTGTCTGACGGATGCAAGTGATGAGAAATGTTGGATCGGGACAGATTCTGAAAACAGAGCCAACAACAAGTGCTGATGCTGGGTGTGGGGGCACCTCTGACCTGGCTGGGCAGCTTGGGGGCGGAACCAGGTCTCCAGCTCAGCTGGGTCCAAGCTAGTGGCTGACCCTCGTTAGGGTGACCACTGGGCCCTTGCTTGCGATTGTGGGCGCTATTCATCTCCATTCCCCTGGCAACAAAATGATCTTGGGCAGCACGTGGGACTCACTGCAGCCCCGTATGGACGACATCCACACAAATCGTCTTTCCTACCTATGCCCGCTTGAACGGCACCACAGAAGAACAGGGTATTTCTACTTGCATTATGGAGCTAACTGGAACAGGTATGGCACTCTGCTGGCTGAAGCAACGGAGCTGTGATGTGATGCTGGGGCTTGAGTTCGGGTGACGGGAGATCACCAGCCCCTGCGTGAGCTCTGCATAGGTGGAGTAGAGAGAGGGTCATGGAGCCAGAACCCTGCAAAAGGCAGACGCTGGTTCTACTCCTTCCTCGCGGGCTGGCCTACTTCCCCAGACGCTCACCCCACACCCAGCCTGGGGACCTCACACTCGGGCCACCTGGATGTACAGCTGCACTTGGGGAGCTGGGGACTTTGGACATTTGAAAGCACGAAGGCATGTTAGGTCTTGCTAATCAGGTACAAGGCGTTGGCCTCTCTTTCTGTCTGCAGAAGCTCCCGATGATTAAGGAAGAGCAGTCCCAGCTAGGGTGCTCGCGGTTCTGGTCCATCCAGCATGTATTAGATCAGATTCCTCATTTGTCCCTTCTTGACACTTTCAAGCTTCATTCCTTTGGAGGAAAAAAAAAAGAACCCTAGACCTAAATACCATGCCACCAGAACTTCCTTGAACTTCTCATCAAGCCCACCTGGGAACTTTGGAAAGGTATGTGGGAAGCAGGCCCTACCATGAGTATTTATTTGCTTGTATTCAGTTTTTCCTTCTGCTGCTGTTTCCCGAGTGGCAACGGTAAGACAGGCAGAGAGCTGGGAACTGAGAACAGGGAACCTGGCAGCGAGAAACAGCCCTGTAGTTACACGGCAATGGGATCAGGGATTAAATTCATGCCAAATATCCTCTAAGTCCACGGTGAGCCAGGCACACGTATGTCATGGATATTTGAAGCACTTGTGGCTTGCTGCTACAGCTCCCAGTTCAAGTGCTCATCAGAAACTGAACCAAAACACAGCTCCTCAGTCGTGACCCCTCAGAGTTCTCACTCTGCAGGTGTAGGGGCAGTAGGGCCTAGATCAGGTGACTGTCTTAATTTGCCCAGATCTGAGGGTTCGCTGGAATGTGAGACTTTCAGTACTGAATGCGTGAGAGCTGTGGGGAAACTGGAGCTGCTAAAACCATACAGCTGGGTATCCGCAGGTCTAATAAGATCCCTGGCTGATTCTGATGTAATCCAGAGGACAGGATGGGGCAGATAAGACTGAGTCCCAGTCTTCCCAGGATCAAGCTGGGGACCTGGAGCAGAGGGGGCAGGACAGCTTGGCAGGGGCAGGACTGGCTGGCAGAGCACAGGTACTTCCAGGCAGTGGGACTGTCAAGGCTCCCTAAAATGAGAGCAATCCCAGGGTCCAGGACCCAACCCGGACCCAGACCTGCTCCTGAGCATCCTGGCACAACAGGCGAGCAGGACAAGGAATAATTAAAAAGGACTGATTAGCCCAGCAGGGTGGAGGCATCCGAGCCGGTGGGTATGGTGGGGCCGACTTCCCAGCAGCCCCCAGATGGGCACCGCTGAGCCAAGGCTTCCATGAGCTGTAGGGTATTTGGAAGAAAGGCTCAACCTTGGAGAAGTATTAATGAAAATGTCACAGGCACTAAAGTCAAAGCAGATGTGAAGCTGGCCACACCGGCAGACACAGCTGATAAGAAACAGCCCAGGAGAGAAGAAGCCTCTTGAGATTAGGTCAAGGGCAGACTGAAAGAAAAAAAAAGGGGGTCCCCCATGGCAACCTGGAAGGAAGAACGCTGTCGCTTCCATGGAACAAGCTGACATCGTCGCGCCACTGCGTTATATACCGACATCCTGACAGGGCAGCGTTCGGAGGCCTCCACATCAGCAAATAAATATTACGTCTCCATCTTCAGCTAAGCAGAGCTGTGGCGCATTCCTATTACTTCATGTGGATTAACCATCTGGAAGTTGAATCAAGCCACAGAGAAAAGAATGGGATCCAATTTTGCATTCACCAAAATAAGCCGTACTAGTCTCAATTTATGGCAGATGGTTATGCAGTCTCAGCGGGCCAAAAAATCTCTCTGCAAAAGAATAAAGTTTATGCCAATTACTGTAATAGGAACCAGCACAACAACTGTGTGGGGTTGACTAAGATCGCAGATACTGCCGTACAGCTCATAAACTACGGGGGGCCAGGGGAACAAGGGGGTCCCAGTTAATTCATTAAGATAACGCGAGAGAAATGAGGAGCAGAGCGAGTCATAAAACAGAAATATTTCCTCACACAGGATGGGAGAGTCGCGGAGGAGTGGCTCTAGCTGGGTTCGGGCCCGGGTGACCCTGCAGGGAGGGTCAGGGGAATGGCTATTGGTGGCAGGCAGACTGCCTGGCTGTTCAGTGGAAAAGACACTTGGAGGGAAAGGGTTAAATTCTGGTCTTCTCTGGGTGTGGTGGCACATGCCTGTAATTTCAGCACTCAGGAAGCTGAAGCAGGATTGCTACAAGTTCGAGGCCAGTCTGGGCTACATAGTTGAGTTCAGGATCAGCCTGGACTACAGAGCAAGAACCTGCCTCAAAAAAAAAAAAAAAAAAAAAAAAAAAAAAAAAAAAAAAAAAAAAAAAAAAAAAAAAAAAAAAAAAAAAAAAAAAAAAAAAAAAAAAAAAAAAAAAAAACCAAACTAGAAAAACCTGGGATTCTCCTCCCCATTCATTCAAAACAGATTTGCTCAACACCATTTGCTGAGCAGCAGTAAGTCCTTGGCCAGAGTGGGTACCTAGAATGGACACTACCTAATCAGCAGTTCAAAGAAACAGGATGAGGCTGCTGGGGTCAGATCCAAGGAAGAGAAGAAGCAAGAGGACCCTGGACCTGGAGATCACCAGGACTTTGGTCCCTGAGCCTAAGACAAGGCCACTACAGCTGGAGTGAGCCAAGACGGGACCACAGGACCTGCTTCCCTTTCGATGACGTCTTTTGCTGCAGGGAAGTTCAGGCTCTTTTGAGCTGAAGGCAGCTACCCCTCCCCTCTTTCTGGAGAGAGCATCTCACTGAGTAGTTCAGGCTGGTTCTGAGCTCACTATGAAGCCCAGGCTGGCCTCGAACTCACAGCAATCCTCCTGCCTCAGACTCCCGAGTGCTGAGATTACAGGTGTGCACCACCATGCCCGGATTATGTGGTGCTGGGGAATTGAACTCGAGTTACTTGTTGAGTTATTCCTCCAGCCCCCGAAGGTGGCTTCTCACTGTGCCCTCCAAGAGAGGAAGGCTGATAATGGCCCCACAACTCAGGATGGTGTCTAGGGAAACACACCGCAGGGGTAGGAGTTCGCTCTCTCGGGACAATGAGTCACCTCACCTATGTTCAGTGCTGCCAGGCACCTCCTGGCTAGCACCTACTCACAGATGGTGACTCTGTCTCAGGCCCCCTCAACCCACCCCCAGCTAAGAATTCTTCTGTGTACTACCAAACTATACCGCTGATCTCCCATACACCATTAGTTTGGCTGTTTTTAAACGACAGCCACTGGCTTCAAGAACGCTGGCATATGGAGACACAACAGGGTGACCAACCGCCCCAGTGCACCCAAGACCATCCTGGTTGTTGGCACCAAAGTCTGGCCTTCCAGGAATTTTGTGTCCTGGGCAACTGGGATGGTTGGTCATCCCAGTTATGGCTATGGCTAGCTTCATAACCAACCAACCAACGAAGGAAAAAAAAATCTAGTGTCATAGAGATTTTTACGCATATTTCACACACACTGGTGTCCATGCTGGTGTCATTCCACAGATCTCCACTATCAGGGCAGTGAGGCTCAGAGGGACAAGGCTTTAGTGAGGCTGCTGCTTGGCAAGTGGAGGTGGCAGGCTTGGAATGCGGGTGCTGGATGCCAAGCCTCCACGTCTGCAGCAGCTTTTCTAATACGGCAGCCACGTCCATCCTGAAATCCCACGGTACCAGTCACAGTCGTCGAATGCCACATTCTATGGTTATGCTGACCAGAAGGCGATAAAGCCCTTCACAAGCAACAGTAATCCTACTGTTCCTTGCCTGGCCAGACATCTCCTCCCTACTCTCACAAAGGCCTAAACAAACACTGGGGCCGCCCACCTCATCGCTGTGGCCCTAAGCCAAGGTAGGGCCAAGCTGCCTAGTCACCAGTGATCACCCCCCACATACACACAGTGGGGCACATGAACAGTCTGGAGGGAGATAGGGCCTGTGCAGGGAGTGAATTCCAGGCCAAACAGGAGAAGCCCCCGCCTGAGGCCCCGGACGACGCGTGAGGAGCTCGCTTGCCATCAGGAATGCAGGCACTGACCTCAATCACACAAGTGGAAAGTATGAGCCTGCTGGCTTGGAAGGGGCTGGGAGGAATCCTGAAACATCCCCCTGCTACCCGCCCCGCCGCCCCAATCAAATTTCTGGCATAGGCCTAGGAAGAGAAGTGAGGTCATGGGCCACCAGATGCTGAACTGAAAAACCTCATTCCCAGTGAGCGCAGTCAGTCACGTAGGGTGAACCGCTCTCCAAGTCTTGTGTGTTCCAAAGAGTTTTAAACAGATCCTCTTATTAAAGCAAAAAACAGTGAGGACACTCTGGGGTGTCAGGAGCTACCCACAACCCCACTGTGAACACCACCACTGCAGGGGCTCCCTTCCCAGGGTGCACAGGCCAGGTTTCACACCTGATTCGACCACTGGTTTCCTCCTCCTCTACAATTTCCACTGTCCACGTGGCCAAGTCAACTCAGAATGACCACGGGACCCCTCCCCCAAGGCACATTAAGGAAAGCTCCAACAGGAGGCCTATGTGTCCAGAACCTCTCATGGCTCACAGCACCAACCTGCCTCGAAGCCCGAGGGGTGGAAAGGTGGGTCAAGGGAGCAGGCCCTGCCTGGAGGAGGTGGCCTTAGCCCAGGGCAGAATGCCACAGCAGGGTTTCCTGACACCAGGACCGAGGGAGACACTTACTATCGATGATGTAGACAGTTTCTTGGCTCTAAACTCATGGAAGAAACAGTCATGAAAGTTTGCTACTCCCCACGCGGTGTTTTAGAACATAAGCGTCTCAAGCAGAATTTTTATCGTTAGGGTGCTTATACCCTACACTCAGTGAATGCCACAGGCGCGGAGCGTGGAGGCTCTGAGAGCTGGACAGGTGATGCTGCAATGGCCCCTGAATCACAGGCGGGACTTCCCCACTTGTAGTACCAGCATTGGTGTAAAGTGAGCTTACCTGGGCCTCAGAGAACGGCGGCACATAAGGCATCAGTGGCTAGAGAGCTGAATAAGGATGCCTCTGAGCCGTCCTGAGTGGCGGTCTGATACACAGTAGTGCGACTACAGTGTGGACTAGCGTTAGTATTAGCTATGTTAAGTGGGAAGATCTTGAAAGGGACTGAAAACTGTAGCCTTTGGGCCAATCTGGCCTGCTTCCTGCCTGTATGAAGTTTTATTAGCACGCAGCTGTGCCAACCACTCACACAGTAGCAGCTAAGGGCACTTTCACACTTTGCAGCAGCACTGAGGAGCTGCACTAGCCTCTCCATGGCCCACAGAGCCCGCATCATCTACTACTCGGTCCTCTGCTAATTGCTGGCGTGCCGGAAGGAAGAGTAGTGGTGGCCCTCAGGGCCTGGGCCGACATGCCCTTCCCGGCTCAGGGGAGTCGCCTCTCGCCCTGTGCACTACCTCTTCTAGAAGGACGGGGGGGTGGGGGGTGGGGGGAGAGGGGGCACATGGTGACACGGCCAGCGTGCCTGGATGGGAAGCACTCGCAGTGCCTCCTGGTAGCTGAGTGGTTGTTGCAGGGCCTCAGGGGCTATGGGAAAGTGGGGCAGTGCTAAGAAAACACGTTATCAGTATTCCAGGCTGTGGGGAGCCTGCCTCCAACGGGATGCCCACAGGCAAGGCTTTTGTTTAGCACATACATTAATAAACACTGCAAGCCACTCCTCTGTTCCGCTTCGCGAACCTCCCCCAGTCTGAAGCGCAAGGCCATTCTGCTACTGACTGACTGGCAGGAGGTGTCAGAGCGCACAGGGAGGGGAGAGGCGCAGGCACGTCTCAGGCCTCACTGCTTCTTGGCAACCTGGGCAGGGGTGGGGGGGGGGCAGATCCGAGCCGAGATGAGGGATCGCCAGCTCAGGAAAAGTGGGGGCTGAATTCTAGGCCAAGGCCTGGCCTTGCTGTGCTACGTCACGAGGCACGACACTAACCCCGGATGTTACTCAGCAGTGGCATCCGGAGGACCAGACTTGAACAATGCGAGAGGTACAGAACACCCAAACCGTTCTGCGCACACACAGCTTTTAGCTGAACAGCCACGGACGGTCTTTGTGGACGACAGAGAGAATGCCAACCGAGTTTCACCAGCACTGTCCTCCCTCATCTCACACATCAGTGGCTTCTGCAGCAGATCCTACTTTTACTCTTCAACTTCGGTTTTACTGGCTGCGATTCAGATGCTTAGAGCCTTTACAGGATAGCACAGATCCTGTGGGGATGGCGCAATCAGCCGAACAGCCACCTGTGATGACCCTACTTAGGGCTGACGAGCATGGCTGGCTCCACCTCGGGCACAGCAGGAGCAGGGTCCTAGCGGCCATTGGTTTGGGCTGCTGCACTGGTCTTCTGGGACTCAGGGAACCAGACAGACACCTTGAAGCAGGTCACAGCAACATCATGGACATTCTATGGAAAGCTGCCTGTAGCAGAGCCCTGCAGCAGGGTTCTGCCAACTACGCAGGGCCTCACCAGCCAAATCCAGCCCACAGGTAAAGCTTGGTTGGAACACACATACTTCCTTAGGCTCCGCTGTCACCTGGCTATTTTTGCATTACAGGGGCAGACCTGAGTAACTTTAAGAAAATTAGAAACTCTAAAATACTTACCACTTAGCCTTTAGTTAGGAGTTTGTGGATCACTGCCTGCGACAGGAGAGCGAAGGCGGTGCTCAGACGAGGGCATATGAAAGGGCAGAATTCTACCTGCGTCTAGGGAAAGTTTTTGAAAACTGGGGACCAAGAATTAGCCGTTTCAGGGCCAGTGAAACACTTACTGATGGGAGAACTACAGTGCATTCTGGAGGAGGAAGGACTACGAGGGGCTTCAGACTTCAGCTGGAAGAGGCTCCAAAAGCTCCAGGCCAGGTGTCTGCAGCGTAAGGGGCACACTGTGGGCTTGGTGCTCCCTCCTCTGCTCTACCATATCGATCTCATACCTTTAGTTAGCAGAACTGCTACAAGGGCTGGAGGAACAGCTCATCGGTAAAGCGCCTGCCTGAGTATGAGACTAGCCCGGACTACACAGTGACACCCGGACCAGTCTGGACTACAGAGCAAGACTCTGTCTCAAACAAGCAAGCAGCTCCAACATGACTGCTGTAACCAATAGCCGTTAGCTTGCAGCTTTACTCCACCAAGGGCATAAGTTAGGCTACACGAATTTGCTAACACTGCAGGACTCAAGAGGCCTTGGAACAGGGTCAGCAGGTGTATACGGTGGACAGAAAGAAGAGGGTTAAGGGTCAAAGTTTCCACTGTGGTGTGACTTTGGGGTGCCTACCCCTGAGGAATGACCAAGTGAATAGACGGCAGAAAATAGTCAAGATCTAAAAGTGGCATCTAGTGGCCAAAGTATCAAGTCTTTAGGAGCCAAGTGAGGGATATAGCCCATCGCAGTGCAAATCCTTCTAAATTAAAGAGGGTATCTTTCAGGAAGGGGCATTCAGTCTAGGGCTCTGAAGAGTGAGTAGGAATCTGATTACCAAGGCAGAATGTGGTCACCTCAAGGGTTTTTCAGGAACAAGATATGGGATTCTAAGCCCTTTCTCCATTCTTTGAGAAGGGGACCTGCTGAACCCAAGCCCTAAAAAGACAACTGGTGAGCAAATGGTATTTTTAAAGGCTCTCTGTGACTCCAAGGTATAGCCAGGACGGAGATCACTAGGTTACACAAATCGAATTTTTTTCCACATCAATTTCTCCAGCATAACAGAACTACCCAAAATATGGGAATCCCAAAGACTTAGTTTTGGGACAACGGGAAGTGCCTGGCTAGGATGAAGTATATTTTTTAATCCATGAGCACACTTTAATTCACAGATTTAACTCAGTAGAAGAGAAAAATGTGAATGCATCAGGAAATCATGAAGCAGCGATTCTTATAAGAGATTACCACTCCCTTTGGGGAGTGCAGGCTGTCTCAATGGAGTAGGGATGCAAATCGGATAAGCTCCAATCCTTTGTAAAGAATAAAGATGCCCTGCAATGCAGTGGCATCAAACAGACAACGGGAATGAACACCACAGGGCCGGTGCCTGACCGCTGGGCACTGCTTTATCCAGTCACGCTGGATATCCAGGGGCTTTGTAAGCATTGCCAGAACTTCTACTTTCTCAGTGCCAACTGGCTGCAGGAGTGGTTTTAAAGGAACCTGCTGCAGCTGCTTAACATTCCCAAGACAGAAGACATAATAACCCAAGTGACATTCACAGGGCTCCTGGAAGCACTGTTATCAGTATGTGCCCCAAGCTCAGCAGAATCCTGAATCTGGATTCCACCAGATTTCCTTCCCCAGAATCTTGCCAAGTTCTACAATCTGAAACTGCAAGTGGGATCTGAAAAAAAAAAAAAAAAAAAAATCATTCTGAAGCCACTGAGTCATCCTCTTATTCTATGCCTCTCGTGATATCAGATCTCAGGGGCTAAGAACAGACAACTTTCTGTCTCAATGAACAACACCAGGGTGTCGCCGTGCCTTCGGAACTGAGCAGCTGAGAGGACAAAGATTTTAGCAGACGTGGCTCACTTTCCCTGTGACCAGATTCGTGGAAGAGGCTGGACTGCGAAACTAACACAAGTTGAGGGGAAAACTGGTACACTTCAATGGCCAGGTGATGGGTTCACAAGAAAAGGAGCTGGAAGGAATTTAGATCCACTAGAAGGCCCTTTGGCAAATGAACAGGAGGAGGAAGGCACACGGTTGTTACGGGATGCAACGCCTCCGAGCATCATGGTGGGCATAATGCCCCCACTGCCAGAGGAAGGCAAGCCTCTGAGAGGAGCCAGAGGGCCCAGACGTGCTCACCTAGCACTGGCTGAGAAGCTGACACCCAGCTCCAGCTGTCTTTGGCCTGGACTTTGCTTTCTCTCTGTACAATGAGGAAGGGGTCTAACATCCCTCTCAACCAGCTTTTCACTCTTAAAACGATGACAACGATCACATTGGCTTGTAGTTTAGCTATTCACAGGTATGTTTCCTAAGTTGGACCACATGATCACTTTCACTCTTTTTTGGAACCACCAGGGACACTCAAGCACCATGGTCTCAGCGATCCAGCTGCTACATTCATGCATGACTGTCACTATAAAACAGAGCACCAAGGCACCTCAAACACAAACTTCAACTGCCACCTAACACTCACCTAACACTGCGCAGCTCTGGAAAGTCAAGCTGAGGCTGGCTATGATGACAGATGTCTGTTGTCCTTGCACTCCAGAAGGATGAAGCAGGAGATTCACAAGTTGGAGCCTAGGCTGGGGAACATAAGGAACCCTACTTCAAATAAACAATAAAAAGGAGGCTGGATATGTAGTGCTGTGCAAAGGCCCTGTGTTCCATCACCAGCATAAAAAAAAAAAAGGTCTGGCTGAAACCACAAGCTTATGTTGTTACATCTGTAAAGCAATACACTAGAAATAACAACGTTCTGGAAGAGGAACAGGAAAATTAATCTCAAACCAACGTTACTGTCTTGAAAAACCAGAATTTTTAAATTGCAAAATCTTGATGGAACTCTTTAGAAACTACTACTGGTTTTCCACAATTTTCCTCTTTAGAAATAATGTTTGAAAACCTCTACAGACTACTAATACACACTCTTTGGCTTACTACTTAACTTTTAAAGACAGTGTTTACAAAAACAAACATAAGTATAGCATAGCTACATTTCAGGAATAAGTTTGTAATGAAAAAATGAAAAACTTTATTTTTCCAGAGCAGGGATGTTGCAAATTAAAGAACTCTTGAAAAAAAAAAAAAACAGTAAGAAGTGGTCTGCAGTGCTTCAAATCAGACATGGCACCTGGGAAACAACCACTCAAGTACACAAGTGGCATTTTGTGATCAAATTTATTTTTGTTTAAATTTCATTTACTTTGTTTTACTGTAATTTACACGAGAGACTGCCAACTCAACTAGGTACTTTACATTCACCACACATCCCCTCAAATCTCCACAGTTGTTAGAAAAACATTAAAATCCACGGGCTGGGCTCTCTTTTCCATGTGTGCCCAAGCTCCCAAACGAGACTGCAGATGCCAGTGAGTTAGCTCATTAAGACAGGGCCAGACTCTTTACTCCACAAAATTAGCAACGATCTCTTCTTTGTACCACACAGTTTGCAAAAAATGACTAAGCTCTGACAAAACCTATCTTACAACAGTGCCCACAGAGTAAACAGTCTTTATCCTGAGTACACAGAGGACACAGGACGTGTGGCATCGGTTGCTGAGGATAACGGGATATCCATCGCAGCAGTGACTGTAAACACCACTGTCCACTTCACTCCCATCACTCCAGCAGGGACAGAGGACACGGGGGAAAAGGAGGAGTGAGGAGGGCAGCACTGCCAGCAAATCAGGCTCCTGATACGATCTGACTGCAGGGCTGGTGTGTTTTAGGAGGGAGGAGAGGGTTACAGATGACAGTGTGTGACCCGAAGGCTTCAGCAACATCATTCTACTGAAGCTTTCAGGACTGACAGAAGAAAAACTAGATTCAGACAGAGAAAGGCGAAAAAAACCTTACCTAGCTATTGCGCCTTAAAAAAAAAATTTTTTTTAAATGGGGAGTGGGGGTGGGGGAGGGGTAAGGCGGCAGTAACTTCCAACCAGCGGTAACCAGCATTTCCATGCCACCTACTCAGGATATACATACTCTTGGATGTCCTAGTGAAGGGTACACCCAAGAGTCAGAGCCACCTGCTCCATGGCAAGGCCCGCAGCAGCGCGCAGGCACACCCGGTGCTGCTTCTTCCATAGTTCCTACCTCAAGTCAGCACCTCCCCCTGGAAACTCACTGCCACGTGGAGAGAGCATAATGTCACGCGGTCTGTACCCCGTCCGGTAAGCTGTGAGGACTCTAGACTATCTGCATAGTTTCCATGCTTCAATTGTAGAAAACAGTCATTTTTGAAACAAGGCTCCACAGATGCACTATACTTCCAATTTTCCCACAAAGCCAATCACTGTCTTAAGATCAGTATCTTTATTGACTTCTCTGCTTGCTTAACAAAAGCCTGGAAGTTTTCTAGTGTTTATTATAAATCACAAACCATCTTCTTCATTTTTGCTACTTTTGATGTAGAAAAATACTTGAAATTTAAAATACAAAAATCCAATAAAAACCAGGAAATTTTTAAAAAAGAAGCTTTCCCTCTGGGCAAAGTAGTAAAAAGTGGCCTATAACTTTACTCCTTGCTTAACAGATATTGTCGAATTTGGACAGAAGATAATGGCCATCCAGAAATAAATAGCTATAAATATATTCAGTTTACATTCCAGATTCGTTGGAATACCAAAAATCTTGAAGAAATTTTTCTGTGGGAGTCTGTTACTTGTGTGTGACTAAAATAAAAATTTAAAAGAGATTGATTTAAAAGAACAGAAGAATAACAAACGCTATATATATGTTGGTCCACAACGTGACATTTATGAAACATACCAGCTAGTATCAGATCGCAGTCAATTTGTCCATTAATGGTATTACTCTGATAATTATTAAAATCTGTTCCAGGTATATATATTGAAAATATTTTCTTTTGCATTCTTGCTGAAGATAGGTACAGTACTTTGGAGAAATACTAATCCCTTCAGTATGTTTCTATGTACATATATACACACATGTGTGTATCTGGATCTGTAGCTCTACATGCATTCTATATACAGCTACAGACACACACATACACACGCGGCTGGGAACCTGTGCACGTGTGTACACCGTAATAAGTACACGTTGGAAACATCAACACTGCAAGATACTGGTCAGATTCTTCACTCGTCACTGGCTGCACTTGTTCCCCTCACTTGACCTTGATTACGTAACTGTAAGAAAAGTGAAAGACAACACAAAACATGTTAAAATACAGAGACACATAAAACATTAGCAGTCTGTCACACGCATTCTTCAGGAAACAATTCTCAGTGTGGCAACGATTTTGGCAGCAATACCCCCCAACTCTTGCATCTTAATATTTTAATCAGTTAAAAAAGATTTTAGCCTAACAGTGTAACTTTTTGTTTTATCAGAGGAAAACATAACTTAGAAACAAATCACACAACATAGGAGAACTTAATAAAAATAACAACTAAAAACATATTTTTTAAATGAACACTGACTTTAAAAAGTTTTGTGAAAATCAGAACAGTTACTTCCCCCACTGCTACGACTGCTCCTTCTCCCAAGTGAACACCTCACCTAGCCTTCTCAGCCACTGAAGATCAGACAGCTGGCGGGAAGGGCTGCAGACAGCAGCAGAGGCCTGGGGCAGTTATGGCTTGTTCTTCCCCTCAGTGAACACTGTAGTTCAGGATTTACAAATCACGAAGGGGCATTGTTCCCTTTTGTTTTCTCACACTGGTTTCACTATAGAGGCGGAAGTACTGAAACTTCTTTTTCTCCTCTAGAGAAATCTGTTATTTGGGCATGTTTGTATTAAAGACGGCCATAAAATGTTTTCTGCTGCAAATTAAAATCGAAGTGCGCTTGTACAAAGTAAAGCTAACTGCAACGGTTAAATGCAGGTTAAACATGAACAAGTACACAGGAAAAAACTTCACCTCAAGTGACCTCCTGAGGTTGGCCCTTAGCTATAGGATAAATGATTTCAGTTAGATTAAAAACACTTTCATGTATTTCTCTACTATCCAAACATGAATCCACTGAGAAACAGGCCAGTTAATTGACTATCAAAAAGTCAGCTGGTTTTGAGGACAATGCTACACGATGAACAAGTGTACTTGCAGCTGGGTTCAAGTCCGCTACCACCAAGAACTGCCTGGGATTGCTAAATTCAATCTAGCCCACAGAAACAATTTTTATACAATAATTCAAATGTTAACTGTTGATTTGTAAAATATATCTCTCTTAAATTCTTTAAAAAATCAAGCTAATCCCCATCACCAAAAAGGTACAGGTTTTAAAACATTCCTTTTACCCAGGTCTTCACTTACACAGTTTGATATTGTCTCTGACCCTACAGGGGCTTGTTTAGGCATCAGCAGCCGAAGTGCCGCGGACGGAGCCCTTCTTACGCATCTAAACGCAAAATGAAATCATGAGCTGCTACAATCACATTCTAAGCAGGGGTTAGTGAGAAGGGGAGAAAAAGGACCCAGAGGAGATTAGGAAGCAACGGCTGCCTGTTTATAACCACAGTCACATGAGGAATAAAATCCTGAGGCCCTTCTTAGAATCTTGTCTTAAAGAAAATTTACAAAGAGCTTTCCTTACACTGCATGAAAAATATATATGAATTGTTGTATCTAAAGAACAAATGCCCACAGGCTGCTATAACATTATCAGACACCCCGATCAGTAAATGAGCTGTGTGTCATGATAATGCGAACAGATGCCTCCAGGTCTGGGCCTTACTTCCAGCTCTTAGACCACACAGGACAAAGCCTGAGGGTGTCACCCCCAGTGCCCCTGGACCAGGGTTCTCAGAGCCCTTTAGAGGAGGTCAATTGAAAAGAAAGAGAACCAAAGGAAAAAAGCAAGCACAGGGAAAATATATGGCCAACTAAGAAGGCCAAAGGGCGGGAAAGAAAGGCTAGGTGCTCAGGAAAGCCTACAGATGAGCAAGAACAGACCGAGAAAATCAAGAAACAAACAGAAAAAAAAACCAAAGGCAATAAATACATTTCTAAAACTGAACACAATACCCTGCCCCCAACCCAGGGAAGGGCCAGCAGAGAACAAGAATCCCAAGTACACCCTGTTAGTGCTGGAGCCTAACCCGCAGGACCCTCCAGGACAGGGGCAAGGCACTGATCTTGGACCCAACCTCTCTACAGTGTTAAGTCTTCTCTCCAGGGTCAAGACCCATTTGAGAGAAAGAAAGCCACTTTTCAAAATGCTTGTGAATTAAAAATATGACAATAGATCAAGATTTCAAGACCAAGGGAGATTTCCGGGTGGGAAAGAGGACTTATAAAATGTCAGACCTGTTCAGGAGGTGAGCGCTTCCTGCAGCTTTCTTGGCTGCATTCTGAAGATGTGCCCAAACCAAATGTTAAGACTCTAAGCAGCAGCAGTGCCAGGGGCAGGGACGCTCTCCCATGACCCAGAGCAAAATACTTCATGAAACTGCTGTGCTTCCCCCACCTCCTTCTTGCAGAACCCCAAACAGAATTCCACCAACTTCAGGAGGGATTTGCTCCTTTTCAGCCATGAGGACCCAGGAATAACATAACCAGTTCGGTTGGGTTTCTGTGTAACTTCTCGTCTATCTTCCCGCTTCTCCTCAAGTGCAGTTTTCATGTCAAACATAACTAACTTGCAAGGAAAAGTGGCTCAGCCTACAGGAGCACAGCCACAGGGGGGACCAAAATCACTACTTCCCTTTCAGGGCTGCTCATTAGTTGACACCAGGTCACTGTGTGCCCACATACCAGGAGACTGGGAACTTGGGAGGGCAGTGAGAGCAAAGGAAAAAAAGCTTGCAGCCGCGTTTTTTTGGGGTGTGGGGTTGGGGGTCCTGGGGAATGACCCAGGGACTTCTAGCTGAGCTCCATCCCAGCCCATTCTTTTTCCCCCCATTTTATTGATATGTATATGTGCAAAATCTAAGGTTTACATTGGAATTGAGCATTTTGTGCACACATGTATCTTGTCAAGGTGACAAGGGCTTTCCCACTCTCCTTCTGTCCCTCCCCCCCTCAAAAATACGGAACGCTTCACGAATTTGCGTGTCATCCTTGCGTAGGGGCCATGCTAATCATCTCTCTATCGTTCCAATTTTAGTATATGTGCTGCCGAAGCGAGCACCCAGCCCATTCTTAATTTCCGATTTCAAGACGGTCTCACAAAGTTGAGCTTAAATTTTGTGATTCTTCTATCACTGGCCTGTACCACCTGGCCAGGCTTACTAGCCAAGTCTTATCCACGGGGATGAGGAACAGGCAGGGTTCAGAGCCTAAACCACGGAAGGCTATATGTACCACCCAGCTGAAGTGACAAGTCTTCCTTATGTGACAGTTTTCCAGCAAAAAGAAAAAAAAATCATAACTAAGGAAAAGGCTTTTTCCAAGGGTCTGAACCAACAAAACCATCTGTTTCCTGTTTCCTTCCGGTATTGGTAAGCCCTTGCTGGGAACAGCAGTGCTGGGCCATGAGCTTAGTGTGCTGTGGGCAAACAAAGGCAGCTACTCCTTCTGGGCAGTGGACAACATCTTCCTGGACAGACCACAGCAGAGCAGCAGCGACCACCGGATGCCGGAGCAAGCCAAGAAGGCAAGAGCAGGCAAGGCAGAGGAAGAGCTCAGCCTGGTGGCTTGGGGCAGGGACGCTGCCCAGCGGCAGAGGGCACCTGACTATCAAGAGGGGAGGAAGAGAAGTTGCGGGGGAGGGGGAGGGGGAGGAGAGGCAAGCAAAGAAAAATGGCGGGGCTCACGGCCCCCAATCTGAACACCCTGGGCCGGCCAGACGCCAGCAGGGAGGGAGTCTCACGCTCTTGCCGTTTTGTCATTCCGTTCCAAAGATCCAGAACTTGGAGTTCTACCATTAGCATGGGAAACTGGGGCCAAAGAGGTTTCTACTGGCTGCTCTAGAAAGCAAACGCCAATTTACAATGCTGTCTCTATGGGAAAATACATTCCAAATTTCAAACAATCAACTAAAAAAATTTGGAGCAAAATCCATTCATAAGTTGGAGTTTGCCTATGGTTTACTTTATGTATAAGATAAGGTTAAAACATTTTATTGCCTTATAAAGAAAATATGTCCTGGTCTTCTCAGAAGGTTTGTATAAAGCTAATTAGAAGCAGACCTGCTGCAATCACCAAAAGTAAGCAATTTTAGACACCAGATTCTTTACAATGCTATGTGCCAGAGGAACAGATTTCCTTCTGTGCCACAGAACCTGACTTGCTGCCTCTCGCCTGTGTGTAAATGGATTGCCCGCTTCTCAAAGGGGCATTCGAACAACACTCACACCTGCAGGGCTTCTAGGACTGGGTCGGCTTGCAGGGTAAAAGGTGAGTGCATGGAAATCACGCAGGGCCTTGGACATATTCCCTGGGTCTGCTTCCCCCACAGGGCCTCACTGCCAACTACAGACAAGCATGGCCCAGGGCAAAAACACCAGGCACAACGTAAGAGGAGGCCAAGGACGACTCTATCCCTGGCAGAGGAGACACTCACTGCACCGGCTGAAAGGCCTTCTCACTGGTAGCAGGGAGGACACAGGGGAGCAGATCTCCTGCCAGGGGATCATCTGAATCTGCCCACAACTTATAAAAAAATAAGGGCGAAGCATTTTAAAGATGAGTGACAATATTAGTCTTACCTTAACTAAAAATGAATGAGTCTTAAAGGGGACAGTAACCAGGCCCAGATACCATATTAGAGAAAGGACACAAAACCATTGGATATTCTACAGGAGACAGATTCACAACAAAAGAGAAACCACAGCATGTGAAGGAATAATGGGTGTCTTAGAAACACATTTTTTGCGAAGAGAGATTAAGAAATAACCCTCTACAGCACCCTCTGTTAGCTCTAAGTCTCCCTTTGCTAAGTTCGTACAACACTTCAGAAGGGGGCAGGTGAGAAGAGTCCCCACAGAGCAACAAGTCTTACTGTTTCTAGCTCCTTCTGAGTCTCATCTTCCATTCTCCTAATGTCTTCCATTGTCAGATCAATCCACTTGTCAATCCAACAAAAAAGCTGGCGATGGAAGTTTGTAAATATCCTTTTTTCTTGCTTTTAAAACAAAGAAAAAAAGTAGCATAAGATGGCAAAAAACCTAAGATTAAAGACGTTAACTCTTTATGTCCCAATTAACTCACGAAATTCACATCTATTTCATTTAAAAAGACCACTCTATATAGAGGTAGAAATCTTTACTCTATCCTACTATCATTTTGTACAGCAAGAGGAAAAATTTCTCAGGGAAATGGTAAATAATCTCTCTCCCCTGGCAAAATAATAGTTTGGTAGAAACTAAAAACCTGTGGTGTGCACAACCTGACCCCGTACACTTCTGCTGGACTCAGTCTATTTTTACCTTTTTCTAAGTGTCAAAGAGCAAAGGTCAACGAGATTTCTTCTGCTCTGACACTAACACTGCCTTTCTTCATCTCGCTTCGTAACAAGGGGATACTGCAAGGTGGAATGTAATGATGAACTGAAAGAAAAGAGCCCTGGGACCCTTTGAGTTGAAGGTATTTTATAAAAGGAACAATTACTACACATATTCCCTATTACTTTCATATGGTACATATTCTACCACTACAATTTATATCACTAAGTAAAAAAACAATGGTTTTAATTACTAAGTTACTTAAACTGCACTCCACTTTCTCAAAAAGAGCAAAGAGTCCATGGAATAGTATGCACCTTCTGGACAACCTTCAACTTTTTAACTTTTTCCATGAACAGAAGGGACTTTATCAATTAAAAATGACTTCCATTTATCAGAACAGAATTGTTAATCTAATATTATGATCCAAAAGGTAGGACACCAGTATTTACAAAGTGTCCACCATGGACCAAGCGCATGCAGGCCCAAGAATAACCAAAGTTCACAGCACCTGGGATCCTTTTCTAAGGTTATAGCAGCCACAGCTTAAATGTAGAACAGCTGTGGCACAACACAGACATTACGTGTGGGAATGAAAGACATACTGAGGCTTTTCAAAAATGATAATGGAATAAAAATATTCATACTGCAACAGAAATATTAAATATGAAGGAAACTTGCCATACCTTGTGTATTTATAGTCATGTGTATTCCCCTTTTTTTGCGGGGGTTGGGGGAGTGGGGTACTGGGGTCTGGGCACGATCGGCAAGCACTCTACCACACCATGTCCATTTACACAACTACAGCTCTCTTGAGACTCTTCCAATTGCCTATGTTACTTTTACTTTAATAAAGATAAAATAAGGAAAGCAATTAGGTCTGGACCCTCAAATCATACCATCTTAATGGAGAGTGACCCATCCTTAGTGAGGGTCTCTGAAGGAGCTACCCCACGTGGTGAAGGGTTGGGTCACAGGCACGGGGACAGCCTGGCTGAGGCGGAGGAGCCCTTCAGCAAGCAAAGACCACCCCTCCTTCCAGCCAGGTCAAGGCTGCTAGGTCCCCTCGGGTGCCCGCGGGACAGGGACAGTTTGCTCTTACAGAAGTGAGGGGTAAATGAACCATTTGACAGGCACTTTGAACAAAACACTGCTAGGTGCTTTCTCAAAGGAAGCCCTTAAAACCTGTCTGTCACATGCTTTTGTTGCTTCTAGGGATGAAAGGGGCAGAAGTGTACAGGAAAAGTAATTTTCATCTCAGAGAAACATTCCCATCAATAAATATCTCAAATCTTAACCAAAATTCAAGTCACCATACTCTGAATACATTTTACCTTCTGAATGAAATTTTCTACTTTGTTTTGCAGTCCCCACCACTTGAATTTGATAGTCACCAGCTTATAGGCACACATCTGAGGACAGTCGGGGTTGTTTGCCAGCTCCTTCTAGAAGAGGAAAATTGAAAGAGAGAAATTGTCGCTTAAATATTTATGCTTTGATTAAAATTAAGTGTTGTGTAACAGCATCACAGACACTGATGGTCTCACATGTGTTTGTTTCCGACACTTGGAAATTCAGAATTTTAGTAAAAACAGCAGACTTCCCATTACAAACCCTCCTTTCGCAGACCCAATTACTTTCTACCTCTCAAATTTACAGGCATGTGGCTCTGCTTCAAATGACACTATTCAGATTTCTTACTGGATACCAAATTCTACTGAAGTCGCATCACGAGTGAGCCTTCCGTATGTAAGGCTCCTCCTGACCCCGGTATCAGACTCTTACTGTAGATGTGCCGAGGCCCAGTAAAAATGACAAGGAAGCTCAGCGCTTCATCTTCAGACACTGCCAGGTGGTGCAGCACTGCTGCTGAAATGAGGTGTTTTCAACAGAAAGGGGAAATAAAAAGTGAAGTGGCAGCTAACATGATCCATAATTACCAAGCATACCAAGGCAAATCCTATATGCAACTTTAATATCCACAAATGATTACAGCTCATAGTTTAAGTGTACAGTCAGGGAATCACATTCAGTCATAGATGAGTAAACAAATAAAAATATTCCAGACAGGGAAGAAGAGAGGATGGACTGTATGGGCTAGAAGAGACTGAAGATACCAAGTGTAAGGTCTGCAATTTACTTCTGGAACAAGACCAAACAAACAAACAAAAAAAAAAAAAAAAAAAAAGAAACAAATAGAAAATAGAACCACAGATGTCATCCTGGGTCCAGAAATAAAAATTTAAACGTTTAAGTTTTGCCTCCAAATTTTAAACTTGAATACAAATAGAATGCAGCAAAGTGTTAAATTCTGAGTGAAAAGTGTTATGTGCCCACTGCTCTTTCAGTTATTTCAATGATTCTGAAATTTCTCATCCCCAAAACAGAAAGGAGATTGTATCCTGATACTACTGATGATTTATGTGCAGCTCGTACTGGTCCACATAGCAGATGGGGTCGCTTCTAAGCCGACCTAGAGAAGGCCAGGATAGACCCAAGCAGGGCACAGACTTGGGCATGGTCCCGCCCTCTGGAGTTCACAGCCTCATGTGGAAGGCACACGTCAGAGAACAACCCACTGCGGCAGCAGACTGTAGAAAAAGGTTAATTTCATAAACTCTGTGCCTCAATGTTGGCATGCCTGAACAAGAACAAAAACCACCAAAAATTGCATCTGGTGGACTAATCAAGGCAGTACATGATTTATATTTAATGGGCAAGACTCAAGGGCTTAATATATATTGGTTCCCACTTTATTCTTTTATAATAAGAGTCCCATTTAGCAACAATGAAGTCTATATGAAATTTAAACCAAATTCTCTCCTGAGAGCAGAAAAGTCACATGCACTAAAGTGGCCTCGTTTTAAGAAATAATTCCCAAGAAAGGACAGATACAGTCTTGCACAAGAACCCACTGCTGTTATGAACGTCACACACCACAAGGCCATACGCCAGTGCAGCCGCTGCCCGGCAGTCCTCCCGCTTCTACCCCCTTGCACATCCAGTGATAAAACAATTTTCCCTTCAAAGACGTACAAATTCCAGAAAGTGATAAAATTAGCTCTTTTTTCTCTTCTCCTTTTCTGGCAGTGTGGGAGAATCCAGGGCCCTCTGACTGAGTTCCATCCCCAGACCTTCTTCACTTATCATTTTCAGAGAGGGCCCTGCTGAGTGGCTATGCTGCCAGGCTGGGCTCCGTTTGCAGTCCTTCTGCCTCAGCTTTCCAGAGTTCCAGGTGTGCACTACCACGTCTCACCTGAATTTCTAGGTCTTATTCTAAAACTTGAAGATTATCTCTCATTTATGTCACCACAATATCAAACTGTATTTCCCCCAGTTGGCTCTGATGTCTAGGTTTTAAGTGAATACAGGGATAAGCCATATGAAAAAAAAAAAAAAATCCCATCTTGGTACTCTTAATGGCACCAACATTTCTGCAGAGTCCTGTGTGATTTTTCAACTTTTCTTAGGACATTAATTCTGAAATAACATTTCAACTTCTAAGTAATAGGCCAGGGTACAGGGGCAAATCAGTGAGGTAGTACCAGCAAATGTTTAAACAAAAATATTAGCACACTGTCCTTTAGCAGGCGAGTTCTATATCAACAGTAGATGGCCTCTGGCTCAGCTCTATTCTCCCATGAGCCATCAGACAGAGTTCCAATGCGAGAATCCAGCGTGTACATGCACATGTACGTAAGTATATACACATGCCACTCCCTAATTTATTAATCAGTTTAACCCAGTAAGTATCGAGTAGGCACCATTTACATCTCAACCTGTGCAGTTGTTACAAGATATGAAACTAGCTCAAAGAGAAAAATAGTTATGTATAAACATAATTAACAAAACACCTTGGTGTCAATAATCTTTTCCAAAGGAGACACTCATCTATTGTGGATGTGGTGGCCCTAGTCAAAACCACCTACTTACTCCCTTTCACTGACTGGAGGCCCCTGGAATGGCTCCTTTGTGTGCAAGAGGTCATAGCTGGCTTCAGAGGGCTGGGCTTTACTGAGACGACAACAAGGTTGGTTTTCCACAGATTCTCTTTTTCAAAAAGCAATGGACCAATGCTTAGGTTCTTTTCAATCCGCTGAGTAGTCCACAAAACATTCCTATTCAATACAATTCAGGTATATGCAAAATATGGCACTTAGGTTGTTAAAACATGCTTGGCAAGTGGAACTCTAGGACTAGGAATAAGGGCACCTGGGCTGCAGTTTCCATTATGCAAAGCGCTCCTACATGACAGGGCAGGACTGCTAGCCTCTTTGGGCCTTAAGCTTCTGAAGCTCTGGATGACAACTCATGCTATATTCTATCAGATTTCTTCATCCTCTACTGAGGCAAAACTAAGAGTATGGGTGAGTGAACTCAGCAACGCAGCAGCCAGAGTGGACCAGGGTCGCAGATGGTGAACACATGTCTTTTATATTCAATGGCTTGTCCTGAAATTTTCTACTTTTTCTTCTATATTATGCCTGGCTTAATATCCTCCTGCCCACCCAATCAGGGTCAATTTCCTCTATAGCTATGTATCTCACCATCCTATTGATTAAACCTAAGACACGTTCCAGATCGAACATTCAAAGATACTGCTAAGTAAGGGCTGCTGATAGCCGCATTCTAAAACCTACATGACTGATATGCTGCCCTTGCAAACTCCGGGTAGTTCTGGTGGAAACCCAACTCTAGAATTCCCCCACAATTCTATAAAAACAAAAGATGAAGCACAGCTCTAAGGAAAGCAGGAAGCTAAGTGCAATACAAATAGACCTCCATCCACCTTGGGCTCCAAGTTTTTTTCTAACGTGCATTCTTGTGGCTCTACCTAGCTGTTTTAGTTAATACTGGCAATTTATAAAGTAACACTGATCAATAAAATAAGTGATGGGGCAAAAGAACCAGTTCTTTCAGCTAGCTCCATAATTTTAAGAAGTACATTCATTCTTAAATCTGCTTTTTGTTTTTCCTCCAATTTACAATCACTAAAAAAAATATGTGAGCCAACAACAACAACAAAAACAACAACAACAACAAAGCAAACAGCCTACTGCCTTTATTTTAACTAATTAATTTATTATTTAAGACAGGGTCTCACTCTGAAGCCCAGGCTGATTCTGTACTATGGAGCCCAGGCTGGCCTTGGACTCATAGCAACCCTCCTGCCTCAGCTGCCCAGTGCTGGGATAACAAGTAGTCGCCATCATGCCCAGCTTTGCTTTTAATCCTTGGCCTAGTCTCCACAGCATCATAGACAGTGATTTAAAGAAATAGCCTCAAGAAAAAGCTGAGAACACAAAAACTACAGATTTTTTCCCAATCATTATTAATATGTATTAAGGCCTCATCCCATTCTAAAAATGGTATAGGAGTTATCCTTCAATTTGAACTACGATCTTTAAACTACCATTAATAGTTTAGGATTTAAAATCCTCTTTACATGATGATGAAACAGAAAACTGTACAAGTGCCAAGGTGTAATGAGTAAAGCCTTAAAGAACCATTTGGTACATCTTTTTGGCATAAAATTTGATAACGTGTGATACAAAGCCAGACAGCTATTCATACCCTGCCACATTCTTTCTCACCTGATAATTCTACTTTCAGAAATAGATCCTGTTCATCAACTAAGGAAACAGCTAAGAGGTTACTTTTGTTATCAGCAAAAATTTATATTTATTATTAACCTCAACATCTACTAAAACCTTTGTGAAATATTTTGTAGGTGTTCCTAACAATGGCTATTGTGCTTACAGCCATTAAAAACCATCTCTGAAAAAAATAAAGGGATGTGTGTTTGTGTGTGTGTGTGGGGTTGCCAATATAAATCGATATCTATATATGGTATAAACATTTGTAACAAACCACTATACCAAGTAGTAATAGTTAAACAGTGAAATACAATTAATTTTTATGAGGGGGGTAACAAGGCCTTACTCAAAGTATATGTTATCATCAAAATTGGAGAAAGCCTAATACTTAAAAAGTAGACTCTTCGCCTGGGCTACACAGTGAGCGTAGGACCAGCCTGGACTACGGAGTGAGACTCTGTCTCAAAAAAGAAAAGGAGGGGGCGGGGGAAAGAATAATCTTTAAATAATCTCTAGGCTCCCAGACATGTACTTTAAGACAGAGATTTGCTTTGCCTTAAGTCATGTGGGCACTATTTCAAATCTTCATTCTTCTTTAACTACAATCTAAATATTTTTCTGATTCTTATCTTCTTGATGTTTAATAAAGTCGAAGCTAAACAAAATCAAGCTAAGATCCCAATTAAGATCTTTACTGGACCACTTTTAGTCCAGTCCATATTTAGTTTTTCCTTAAAGTAATTAAGAGTATACCTATACACTAAAGTATGGTTAATCCTTTAGGACTATTAGAAACATTCTTGTGAAGAAATGTATAGTCTTCAAAACGTGAAAAATCTCAATGGGACATATACTTGGGACCCCGCAGAACTCAAAAGAATTTCAGTGTGTGTGCCCAATTCTCAGGAAGCTACAGCCTAGGGCAAGGCAAAACAGCCTCTTTGGCCTTAAACAATACAATTTTTTTTCCTGATTCTTTTTGTTACCAAAAAAAACCCCAAACCCAAACCCAAAACCAACCCCTCCCCCCCCCAAAAAAGGGCAGGTGGAGTTCACCTACAGTCCCATTTTCAGAAGTGGTAAGGCAGGAAAACCATTTCGAGCCCAGAAACCTGAGACAAGCCGGGGCAACTCAGCTGAGACTGATCCAAAACAAAATATATGCAGCCAAAATCTGACGTAAGGTTTTCTCACACTTAAACCCACAGTCCAACCCTGCACAAACCTAGGGTTTCCTCTTTTAAGGTAAGGCAATTAACCTAAGAGCAAGCAAAACAATCTTTCTGATAAATGAGTTTCTATGGATTAAAGCTTATAAGTTTAAAAAGAACAATTTGAAAAAGAAGGTTAAAGACTGGTGACAAAAAGTGCAAAGACCAGTGCTGTAGCGTAATGTAACATAGGCTAACAGAAGAACCCAGATTTATGACTTTTCTACATAATTTGAATTTCATCCATAATAGAGCAAGTACTAGTTAGTTGTGAAATGTTTTGAAAATTGCATTTAAATAGTTTGTATATTCACTGAATTCCTTACATTTTATGTTACTAACTATAAATGAAGCTCCCAAACTCAAATCATGTTTTTAATTTAACAATGCGTATTAGGTTACACTAAGGTATGTGCATGAGGCCTATGGGGAAGTAATGTATACTAGAGCCATACAACATAACTAAACAAACACAGTGTTTTAACTAAATGGTGAGCAATCAGCCTGTGTTATTCACAAGAACTAGTTTCTTGACTCTGTGACAAATATATACAAATGTAAAATTAAAAAAAAAAAAAGAATCCAAAGGAATTCTGGAAACTCATATTCTAAGAACGCAGTTCTCAGTCTCATGAGACTAGTCAACTTCACATACTTCCTCTGAGTTAAACATGTGCTGAGATGAATATGGACTCGCAGACGCTACATTTAACCCAACGTATGCCCTACAAAGATGACGCAGCTTCTACGGGGTTCAAGCTCCCTTGATACTTAAAGTTTGCAATTTTAGGTAAGCTGAATGCTTAATTTCAACAGGTGATCTTGTAATGGAAGTTTCCAATCCAGATTTTGCTGAGAAAGTTAAACCTAAATACACTGCTAGGGCAACTTCCAGTGTATGCACCAGCAAATATCAACCCAAGATTATAGAATGTATGTACTGAAATTTCAAACAAACCCCAGAGTCACTGTTTTGACTTTATTCAGACAGCCGCTTACTCTGGTGCCATTTGGATGGATCTACACAAGACATTTCTCTAAGTACATGGTGAGTCCAGCACTTACTTGATTTTTATTTGGTTTAAGTTGGGTAAGCTGTACCCAGCAAACAATACGCATCCACTATGAGCATAAGACACAGAGCCTACAGTTCAAAATGTAGGAGGAAAAATAAAACTTAGAACATAGTAGAAGTGGAAAAAGAAAGATAGAATAAGTATGTCAGACAACACTCTGACCCAAGATACACGAAGTGCCACGAGCAGGTCACCCATGACACCTCAGTAGTTCAGCAGCAGGCGATGGACATGTCACATAGAAGTAAATGTGAGCCATAAGTTCAGAAGGCTGAACTACATGTAGGTTAAGCCAATTTTACAAAAATAGGCAAAATACAATTCAGACAGGCAAGCTTCCTGCCTACGAAGCAGGACAGTCAAGTCACGTTTTCCACGTTCCCCCAACCTAAGTTTTGTCAGTTTACAGCTGCTTTCTGAATCACGACTACGATGCATGTTTTGGGCTTGCATTCATTCCTCTAGATATGACATTATTCACAAACTCCCATTCAAATGGAGCTCACAAGAAAATCGTGCACACACCTAACACTGCCAGGAGCACAAGGAGGCTCACTCTGCAAACTGACTTCTGGAACCCAGGAAGACATTTCATCCCTCCCTGCCCGAATCCCTCGGCTCGCCTGGGTAAGGGCTAGTGTGCAGCCAAGGTCAGGCAGAACTAATCATGTCTCTTGGGCACTCAGCTTCTTAGACACAGGATAGCTTGTTTTAATGCCCTCTAAGGGGAATATGGGAGGGTAATTAACAAAACTAAGTAAGTGCTGAATGAGTATTTTAAAAATTGAACTGAAAAACACGACACTAAACCAGTACAGGGAAAAATAAAAAAGGAGCCATGTTTGAGGTCTGCTTTGTTATACATAATCTAAAATGGAACCTGACTAACATTTAAGCCTCTTTATGTCATCCACTGTGAGGTTTCCAAACTTGAGATTACAGGCAGGGAGCATATTTTCAAATGCCTTCACATCGTTCCAAGGCTGCACAGACATGTCCAGACAAAGAGACAACAGAACACTAGTGGTAGTTTGATCAGGAAAAGAAAATGCTCACAAGCCACATGAGGAGCTTCTGGGTTTCTTTCCTGTCGACCTCTATCTCAAAGAGCTTTCCACAGCTGGATTTCAACTTCTCACTGACAACCCACTTCCATTATTCCTGCCCCTGGTCAACAGTCTTGTTGTTTCGTTATCTTAGGCCTCTGACAACCATGCTACCATCATCTTCTCACAGACTGGGGGGTGGGGAGAGAAAGAGAAGGGAATCTTGGAAACACAGGAGGAAACCCCTGAGTGTCTCTATAAATTATGAAAGTGGTGGCCCTCCTTGGTCTGGAGGACAGTGAATAGCATCTAAGACCATAGCCTTTTCTAGAAGGAGTCTGCAGTGTGACCGAGCAGGCATGCAGCATGAGAAACTCAATGGCCAAGCTTCAACTGCCAGGGATTGCGCCAGACAGTGCTAACTCTCAGGATGAACAGGATGTGAGCTCACACATAAATAAATATAAAAAATGCTATAATTTCTAGACCAACTTCTTTTTTGGACTTTATCCTCTCACAATCCAAAGTTCAGAGAACTGGCTGCGACTTGAGACTTGCTGGGCAATGTTAGGGACAGGTGATTCCACAAAGTCTCTTACAGAGGTTTTTGAGGCCCAGTTACTAATTGACATAAACACGGGCACACAGAAGCTTCAGTTTTCATGAAGCACCTGGCTTAAATGGAGGAAAGAAATGATACGTTGCCATAGGATAAAAATGACATCATAACCTTCAAAGGTACAGCTTCAATTTGTTAAGATGACATCTCATCCTTCAGATCAGAAAACGCAACGGGAACACTAAAAGCAATCCATGTGTGAAATGTTTTTGATACACCATTTGAAGAAGTAGTTATGTCAGTGTTGCAATACACACACAAACCCCTCCTACACAAAACGAAAACATACATATGCACATATACGTGGTGCTACAGAGAAGCAAGACATTCACATGCATCAGAAACCTACAATTTTACCTTAAAGCAAAAATCAAGTGTTGAGGCTTAAGTAACAAAATGTAATGCACAAGCTCAGGTTTAAAAAATTCTTTCTTCAGACACCATGCAGCCTCTCCTGCTATCATTATCTGTGCTTCTTGGGCCATTTCTCATTTATTAAACAAAACAGCTGTACCTGCCCCACAGGAAGGTTGTGAAAGCTAGATATAACCTTGTATAATATCTGACACCAAGGAATTTTCTTTTCCCCTATACAGACTAGTGCAGACAGGCAGTAAATTCTCCATAAGGAAAAGCTTCAAAGAAATCAGAGGTGTATCTCAGTGGTGAAGCATGTGCTTAGCATGAATAAAGCCCAAGGTTCAGTCCCCGACACTACAAAACAACAAAACAGAAGGATCAGGGGGCCGGGCCCCGAGCCTACTTCAGGAAGTGCTGGTGAGGCAGCAGCGTCCTGCTCAGAAGGCCTTTGATGAAGCCACACGCTCCCCGCAGCTGCCAGCACCTATACAGGGCATTCTTCCACACAGCCCTCACGGGCAGGTTCAGAGCAGAACTTCTTCCTTCTTGGCAGGACTACCCTGTATTTCTTCTCTATCCCCTCTGCAGGTTCGACAGGTACAGAAAGCTCTGACTGTCATCCTTCCCAGGGCACTCTCACACCATGGTAAGGTCAGTCAAAAAAAAAAAAAAAAGATGCTCTAATGACACACAGAATATGAGATGTGGTTCATATCAAGGCCAGGATGTTGTCTGTCACGCTGTACTCACAGTAAGTGGTGGTTTAATTAGCTATTCTTAATTACTCTAGTTATTTCTGAGTTCACAGTAACTTACTGAAATTTAGTAAGGCAGTAATCAATTTATAAAAGTCGCTTCCCCAACCATAATTTGGCTAATGTGAGCAATCAACTGGCAGATGGACAGGAAGGTCCCACTATGTGGTGGCATTTCTCTGGAGTAGCAAGTTATTAGTCTGATAAAGAAGAAAAAAAGGAGGGGACGTGGTGGAGGAATGAGATTTCAAGTGTGAGGCCAAGACCTTGTCTGAAAGTACAATTAAAAATAGTGTTTGCTAGCAGGCAGAAGGCTGGGGTTCAATCCCCAACACTTCAATGAAAAAAGAGAAGAGAGAAAAGACTGCTATTGTGGCAAATTCATATTATTTCCAAAAACTGAACCTCTAGAATTTCAAATACCTCTGGAGCAAGAGGGCCCTGTAGGAATGATGGCTGCCTTGGAGGAAGCTCAGCTCACTTGGTCTCTAGCACAGTGCTCATGTTTACAAGGCTAGTATCAAATCTCCTCTGACTCGCTCTAGAGCCCAGCAGTCTAGAAAACACTGGAGACACTCCACAAGCCCACTATAGTAAATGTAGACAACCCATCAAAAATCTGTTGCCCAATTTATTTATTTATTTATTTATTTTTGAGACGGGGTCTCGCTCTGTGAGCCAGGCTGGCCTGAATTCACTATGGAGCCCAGGCTGGCCTTGGACTCACGGCAATCATCCTGCCTCAGCCTCCTGAGTGCTGGGATAACAGGCATGCGCCACCACGCCCAGCTTATGTGGTGCTGGGGAATCGAACTCGGGTACTTAGCACTTGACTTAGTGCTTGCTCAAGCGCTTTAACCGCTGAGCCATTCCTCTAGCCGCTGTTCCTCAATTTAGAAGAAGCATATATCACTTTCTGGCTATTAAGATGGGAGAATTTTGAACTGAATTCTACCCAGAGAATAAACATGAAAACAAGATAAATTATGAACCATTTCTTATAAAACAAAAACACATTCTTCCTTTTAGTTGATGTGCAGGAGAGCCTATGAAACAGTATGACCAGAAGAGAGCTAGTCAGTAAGTTACTTGTGGGGCTGTTACAGTAATCCTTTATCTGCAAGCAACAACTAGCACCTACGCATCATTTGCCAATGCCCTGTGACAGGCTCCCGCACAAATGGATTGGCTACCGAGTAAAACCCAAGAGTGAAAATTTAGGTTTAGGTTTTTATGCTCTTGTTCTTTCTGTCAAATTAACTGGAATAACTTACCATCAACAATCAAGTCTTCTTTAAGAGTTTGCCATTTAGGGTATATGTCCTTCAAATGTACTGTGTTTCTATAACAATTCAAATTATCACCATGGCATTGGCGTTGCTTTTCTAAGAGTGCCCTCTTTGAAAACAACTACTTAACACTAAAAGTGCTCTCTGGTGTCCTGCTGTACAAAAATGTAACTATTAAAAAAGGCCAGCAACATGAACTTGGGTGGAGGGAACTTGCTCAGTTTTTACTAAGATTAAACTTAACTATAAACTTTCATTTAGCATGGATTTTTTTTTTTTGTACTGCTTCAAGTCTCAAAAGAGAATGCTACAGTTCCCAAAGACTACATTACTCGTCTCTTTTAAGAGTTATCCGAATAACATTATGTTGAAAGTGACAGTCTGGCTCTGCTCTGTTTGTTAATGCAGCACAAACCTGCTGGCCAAATGAAACTGGCTGTTAAGCCCTTATCGCAAACACAACCATTTTTGTGCCATTTCTATTTTCCCTTCAGCGTCACCAACTCCTCATGGGTCAGGCCCTGTCAAGTGTTCTGCTGCCAAGACCCTGGTGGCCAGAAACGCCAGCGCCCAGTACCTTCCAGCTGGGTCCCAATGGGCCTCTCTTGGTCTTGACTGACTGGAACAGTGCTGGATCTTCATTAGCTTTGTAGTCCTGTAAAGCAAAACAAAGTCAGAGTCAGAAAACCAGGGCAAATTCTTCAACCTTGCCAGAATAGCTTTTTGCAGCTACCAAAGCCCACGACAGAAAACGGATTAAACTTACTGTGCTTTGGCATACAGTAGGAAATTCTTCGACTAGACATTAAGTTTTTCCTTTTGTTCTCTTAGCTTTAAGTTTTTATCGTAAGCAAAACAATTAACAATACATAGTAAGTAGTAGTAGAAGCCTTGTCTAGGAGTCCATCAGAACGGATTAGTGGACAGCTATATCCAAAAACAAATCTGCCAACAACTTCCCAACAGTTTCAGCATAGGCACAGAATCACATTCAAAAAATAAAACACACCATCTCACTTCGAGCAATTCCTGCAGACGGCAACCACTGTGCCTGGGAACACGTATCACAACTCCCTACTCTGGCTCCCTCACTCGTCCACATTGGGTCAGTGAAGGAAGACCTCAAACTCCTGATCAACACCTGTAAACTCTGTCCGCAGAGAGCTACGTCCGAGAGAACTCATAGCTCTTCATGGAAAGGGGCTTTGCATCCATGTTAGCCCTTTGTTATCCAAGGAATCAAGTGAGGCTGTCATCTTTTTTTAACCTATCTGCTTTATAAAAGTTCTCTTAACACTATACACACATATACTCTACAGGTAGAAACAAAAAAAATTAACTTTGAAATCCCCAAAAAACTGAGCTGTAACAACAGTGGACAGAGATCAGTGGGGTAGTTTATAACAAGAAAGAGAGAGCCCTTTCCACTTCAAGCAGACTCCTAGGCCAGGATTCCTCTCAGTTTTTGTGAAAGGATACACTACTTTGGGAAAAATGCCCAGAGGACTAAGATATGAAATACTGCCCTCACCCAAAATCACTGTTCTGGAGATAATGAAGTTCAAGCAGAGCACATACACTGAACATGTTCTGAGGTATAACACAAACTTCCACAAATCAAAAGGAAACTTGCTGAGAACCACTCAAGACTCAATAGTTACTCAGTAAATGCAAGGGCTTGTCAGTAATTCATAGGGAAAAAAGATGTAAATAATGTGAAGAAAAATATGATTATCTATAGAGAAAAAAAAACCTTAAGAGGCAACTGGGTAAATATATGACCTTGAACTTCAGAATTCAAATCCAACAAAACTAGTCAAGGAAAAAGATTTTTTTTTTGAGGCAGGTCATGCTGCAGTTCAGGCTGGTGCTGAATTTACTACATAGCCCAGGCTGGCCTAGGACTCTGAGCAATTTTCCCACCTCAGTCACCTGGGTGCTAGGATCACAGGCATGCGGCACCATACCCAGGTAGTATTTAGAGCTGGGGGATGGAACCCAGAACCTTACAGTTCCTAGGCAAGGGCTCTCTAATCACTGAGTTATGTCCCAGCCAAGAAAGATACATTTTTAAGTGATTTAAAAATCATATTTAAAACAGAAATAAATTACCATTACGATATATTGTTTAAAATATCTTAATGATTACATTTTAATGATTAAATTTTAATTATTGGAGCCAGGGTCGGTGGCACAGGCTGGTAATCCCAGCATTGTGGAGGTCATATAGCAAGTTCAAGCCTATCCTGGGAAATTAAACGAGACCTTGGGACTTTCTCTCAAAAATCTAAAATAATAACTGGCTGAGTGGGAAGGCCTTAAGCTCAATCCTCAATACCACCACCACCACAAACAAAACAAAACTCCCCACCCCCCATCAATCACTGGCACAATGCTCAGAATCTCAGCCAGTATTTCCTCGTTTATTTCAACGGAGGGCCCTTCCCTCTGCTCTCCTACCAGCTACAGTCGATACTACTACGTGCATGACATTCGTGTGTTTCTGCGCTGTTTATCTGGTTTTCATAAAGCCTGAGCTCTATGATGGGTCCTGGGTGAGCCAAATACCACCACATTCCCTGCACCAAGAGCCCATCAGTTACACAGGATCCTCCATTATTTTCTGTATCATGAACAAAACAGCCAATAAAACATGCCACAATTGGAAGATGACTTCTGATTTTGGATTTATTAAAACATGAGGAGGAAAGCAGGGAGTGGAATTTTAGAATTGATGTAATACATGACTGCAGAACTACTCTGAATTTTAAACTTGCCTACTCCCAGAGAAAGAAAATATAAATCCACAAAATAAAGTATACACAATTACCACTAGGGCTAGTGAATAACATTAAAAACTTGACAAAGGGTGGTACATAAACTAAAGAAACAACTACTTCAAGGAAGATTAATTTAAGGCCTAAATTATGGTCAGCATTCATTCTTCTCACATAGGACCACATTAATCAAGGGGGTGATATGCCTCAGGAAAAAAGGTCTAAGCATGATGTAGTACCTAGGAAGGGGACAATGGGAGTGGAAGGGGAAGATGAACTTCACGGTAATACTCTTCTCTCTTAGCCCAGCTCCACACCGGGCTGACAACCTCAAGAATTTTCAATACCTATCTGACAAAGACTATGTAACATAGACAGTAAAACACATTTTAAAACTTCTCTACTCCGGACCTAAGACATTGTTTCAAAGGCACATTTCGAAGTGCCATGACTGGTGGTAGGTGGTCAGGGAGACAATTTTCTGAGCTAGGGATTTGTAGAATCTACAACTGAAAACCACAAACCAAAGGGGAGCTGCCATGGCTCTTTCACCCTAGGATTTCAGCTCAGATGAGGCCTCTGCTCAGGCCTCATTCAGGTGCACCATACAGATGGCAGAAAGTGTCAATAAATCCCAGACAGTCAAAACATTTAAGACACCAAGAAGCCACAGTGCTAGAGATACCTAAGTGGGTTTTCCTACAGGCAGATATATGCACGAGAACCTAAGTCTTCTCTTGAATACAAAGCAGCAAACATTAAAGATGTCATACTGCAAGTGTAACAAAACCCAATTATTAACAATAGCACTTTAACCTTGACAGATAGGAATAACACAACCTGTCAAAACCTAGGAATTTTGGTGCTTTTTCACGTGAGTTTGAATATGTAAATGTTTAATCAGCTGAATTTAGTAAGATATTAAAAAGCAAAGGCAGATGTAATTTTAATAGCCTCAGTTTTGTATCTCTACAATAAACATGATTTTTTGAACAGACTCTTCTTTGCTGTGAATTTATGGTTGGATATCTAGTTTGGTCCTTCTGTATTTGAAAACTGGCCGATTTATACTGGTATCACAATGAGCAAATATATTCCTTCATGTATGACAGTCTCAGCATACAGAATGCAGCCTCAGCTACCAATTATAGCTGCAAATGAGCAATAGTGTGGAATGAGACAGCCTGCTGGCTTTGTTAGTATTCAGTCTCCTTGGGGATCCCATGGGGAAAGGGGAGGCTCTGATGAAGAGAAGCCCTTGGCTCATGGTTTATTGTGCTTGCCACCAGCTGCAGACTTCTCATCTCATTAGTTCTTTTAGAATACTGTGGGTGAAGACAGCTGTAGCCTACTTGAGTCTTCGGCTCCTGGGTATTGTGTAGGCTGAATTTGCTATGCACTTTCTGTAATCCTTGGGAGAAAGAGAAAGCAGATTCACCAGGCCAAGGGAATGTATTTTAAACATCAGTTTAAAAATCATGTTTAAAAGTAGAAAAATTTTATTGCTAAGGTGCACTGTGTTTAAAGTTTCTTATGATCTGATTTTAATTATCTGTAGAATGCCCAGCGGTCTGGCTAGCATAAGGGCTTAGTGAACCCATCATTATCAAGTTAGGTGTAATGTCCCTAGACACTACTTGCTCCACCAATAACAGTGCCTGAACAACATAAAAGTACAACGGAATCAATGTAAGATAGATTTAGATTAGTGATAGTACAACTCTATTTAATTGAAAACTCCCGGTCAAGTAAATATAAAGGCAAACAAAAGTCAAGACACCCTTTAGAGAACAAAAGAAAACATAATATGGTAAATAAATGGATTACTGAGTCTCTATGCTGAAGCCACAGAATACACTCATTAAATTCTTATAAATAACCCTTTTCTGTCACTGGAATACCAGTCGTGCTACCTCCTGGGTGTACAACTACTACTCACTGTAGCTCTCAACAGAAAGTCTCAGTAGAAACCAGATTCATTTTGAAGACAAAGAATATCAGTTTTATGAATCTTTTAGCATAGTAGCTGTCCCCCAAAATGCAAGGACAGAATGTGCGCTGAATCAGCCTACGTATGTCCTTGAGCCCAGAGTTAACTCATGATTATGAATGGGGAACTGAGTGGGAGGTGAGGGGCAGGTTGCTAGGAGTTTCTGACAGCTTGTGGAAAAATCAAGATGAGCTCCAGACACCCGAAGCTGCTTGAAGAGTTATGCATGAGTTAGCACAGGTGAGGAAACTAAGGAACTCAGGCCACAAACACTAGTAACCACAAGAAGACACTAGTAACCACAAGAAGATCAAGCCTCACCCCAGCCACCCCACACGGGGGAGGGGGAGAGGGAGTGATTATTTTATAGGGTAAACATAAAACCTTGAGAGGGCCATTAGGATTGTGCAGCCTGCTATAAAATGCTCTCCTTTAGCAAACGATGATTAATTAGGTGTCTATTCAAACAGCTCGGAGATGATCAGGAAGTTTAAATGCAGGGTGCTGCTGCTCAGCTCAGCAAACCTTATTTCCTCTAATCACACCCTAAAAGCCCAGGACGGAAGAAAATCTGAGTTAAATATAAAGATAAACAACAAACATAATTTATTAGCACTGCCTTGTTTGTTTTTCTCAGCATTGCGGCACTTAAAAATAAGTTCCTGGGTTCTTTCACTGTTGACCCCAACACCAAATGCATAAATGGACCTGACATAATTCAAGCCAGAATGCAAATGGTAAGCCCACTTAAAAAAAAAAAGTTTGTGTTAAAATGTTGCAATACCAAATAAAAGAGGTGTACAGAGGAATAACATTTACTAACTTGTTAAGAAACTGGTTTCAACAGTTATTTTCCAATAAGCAGCTTTCCTTTCTACTTTTAATTACATCTCCCCTGTGACTCCTCACCCTTTCAGGTTCCCACAGAGTACCATTAATATAGTATAAGTAAATCTCATTAATTCAGGTCCTACCACCTTGGAATTCATAATTACTCGGACAGGGGCAGGGCTGAAGTTTATCTTTGCGTGATCTATGAAAAAAAGATTTGCTACACAAATTAATAGAGTAACAAGATCTCAGGAGGGCTGTTTAAACAGTTCAGAAGTGTTTTAGAGCAATTCAGAGGCATTCATTTGCATATAATTATTATGCTAATTACAAATCATTCTTATCTATTCATTAAAGCAGATTCCCAGAAGACCACTAATTGTCAATAACTTGTTGGCCTAGTTTCTGTTACTGAATGTACCTTAGAGAAACAAAACTGCATTAAAACATATTCTACAATTCAGCCCTCTCATTAATCCTTACTGGCTTTCCACCACTGAATCCTATAAGCTGAATTCTTAAACTGCATTGAGAACTGAGAAATGCAGTCAAACATGCACAGTGGACACAACACTTCTGTAATCTTTCTAACCTCATAGATTCTCCAAAGAGGACAGGAGCAGCAAGAGTCAGTTCCTACTTTACAAAGGAGCCACTAAATGAGCTCTGTGGCCCCTACTGGGCTCCAGCACAACTACACCAATGGCTTCTTCCTGCTTATTTTATCCTTGTAATAATCAAGAGGTCACCAACACAGCCATGTTTATGAAGGCAGATACTTTCCTCTCCCACCCAGGGTTTAAAAGGTTAGAACTGAAAAGGAAATCAGAATTTCAGCCCTGTACAAAAAGTTACAAGCAAACGCCTGACATAACACACTCTGTATCCTACAACACATCAAGGAAACCAAACAGTCTGGCTTCAGGATGAGACGGGCAGATGAAGCCAAATGAAGCCCACCACTGGGAGATGAAGAGGGGAACTGATTCCTGGACAGCCCAGGGCAGGAGGACTACCCTAAGCAGCTGCTTGTAGCTTTCCCTCCACCCTTTCCTTAGGGGAGCTGAGTCACAGGTCCAGGTGTGTTTCACGCATAAATATACAATAGAGTTATTGTTGTGACATTATACTTATCATATGTTTATGTACCATAACATTCGAAAACAAGACATTTACAATTCTTAGACACCAAGAAAATAGTCTGAACATATATAAAATGTCAATTTTATCAAAAGTGCTTGCTTGTTAAGCAACATGTATTTTAAGTTAAACTGAAATATAACATCTGAATAAGTAAAATGTTTAGAAGCTTTAAGAGTGCACGTGTCTTTTTCACTGATGGCACATCACTGGTCACACTACATATTTCTTCAACTAAAACTGGAAAAATTATCCTATGAGAATTCTAGCATGCCCTGCTCAGTAAAATGTTGGTTTGTGAGCTAATTCCTAGAATCCCATCAAATCCATTAACAATAATTTGACAAACATCTGGAAAAGTAGTGGAAAAAAGTGAAACAAAATTTCAACACAGTAACAGCAAAACGTAATCAACTGCCTCATTTTTGCTACTTTCAAAGAACTTACCGACTGGGCCAGGTAGGAAGGTCTGTCTCCCGGTTAGCCCTCACAACCCTAGACTAATGGTGTACCTTCCTACCATTACCACTGGGCCGGGGAAGTGAAAATCTTTGCCCAGTCCACTGGCCGAAGAGCAGCAGAACTGGGGCTTAGACACTGCCCAGACACCAAAGCCAAGCAAAATTCATGTTGTAAAGGGATGATTCGTATTTGATTCCACTACAGTATCTAAAGAGAATTCTGCTTCTTCTCAGTCCAGAGAACCTTCCCTAAGAAAGACTTCACACTAAAAAGCTTTTATAAGGGATGTCCAGTAAAAACTTGGAACTATCTGTATTGTCTTTAAAAATATACCCCCTTAGCTGCTCAAAAAAATAAAAAATCTCACCAGAGATTTCCTAACCCACCTCAACACATCTTTTTTTTTTAAACATGGAAGATATCAGGAATAAACATTAATAATGGGACCAGTAAAAATATTTTGTGCATAGCTAGGCATGGTGATGCATGCCTGTAAATCCAGAACTTGGGAGGCTGAGGCAGAAGAATTGCTGTGAGTTCTAGCCAAGCCCAGACTAGAGTGCGACCTTGTCTGAAAACAAAATTTTGTGCTAACTATGCTTATATACACAGATTTATTAACAAAAAAGTAGAAATCCTTAAGCATGAAATAAGCAGTACATTATTCTCCCCACAAGAGGGCACTGCCACTCAACTATGTCTACCAACACACAGGGTAACTCCACATACACTACTACAAGAAGTGATCTGAAAAAAGGCAGAGAAGGAGGAAACAGTTTTACATGTCTTTTTAATAGGAACCATATTTACATTTATTTGTACCTTCTTTGAGGATAGGGGAAATCCTCTACAACCTACTACAAGAGTGACCTTGACAAAGGTTTGTTTTGTGGCACAGCCAAAGTGAAATGCCTGACAGGTGCAAATGTCTTAAGCATAAGCAAAAATCACTGCCACCTCCAAACCTGTCCTCGAGTACGAGCACATGCATTCTTCGTAAGTCAGGAGCTGGGTAACGTCCTCAGAACAATGAAGGACTTTTGGAATTCTCCCATACCTCAGGGTAAGTTACAAACTTTAAAGATAGAAATAAATGTCAGCAAGAGGAAGAGGTACTCCACTGAGATCAGTTTCTGCTCCTGCCAAAGAGAAATAACCAAAGCAGCATTTGGCAACCAAGGGACTTGCTGGATTTCAGCCACAGACTACTCACACACAAAAGCTCTTTTCAGATCTCAAGAACTGGGCAGCCATTGCAAGCCACTGAGAAGCAGAAAGCCCTTCTTAGGACCTGTGAAGCAAACAGGACAAACAGAACATCCAACACACAGCTGGGAGAGCAACATAGAGAGACGGCCTGCGCTGACTGCTTAGGGCACCACTGTACCAAGGATTAACCTGGCACCTATCTCAAGTTGACTCAGAAAATGTCATTTTTGTAGCTCAAAAGGTGACAAATACTAATAACTTCACACTGTTTGAGCTATTTAAATTTTGTCAGTCACAGTCAATCAATCTTCTATGTATTATTTAGAAAGCATATTCTGTGACTCTTATGTCTTTAGAATCATACTCTAAAGGCAGTGCAGTAAAGCATGTTACCAAGACCATCTACTCAAATACGTAACAGGTGACCACAGTCTACCAGAATGTCTGATCAAACAAAAATATACACCCAAACTCTTCCGAAAGCACAAGAAACAAGCACTATTTACAGAGCCAAACATACATTCATTTCAGAATCAATTTGAAAGTAAACCAAGTTTCACCAACTTGCCAAGGCTAACCTTCAGGACACAGCAATTCTGAAATGAGAAAAATAACTTTTTAAAACAGTACATGTTCTTGGTTTAAGATAATTTAAAGTGATTTATGTATTTAATTTCCACTTTAATTAATCAAATTTCTACTTTAAATGAGGAGCAGGCTCATTTAAAATGGGACATTGTTGTGTCTACCACAAAATACTCACTGAACAAATGGATCGTACTCGGAGAACAAATAGTCAGAAGTGGAACACACTAGCAAGAAGCACACACTTCATAAACGGTTTCATTTTCCAAACATCATAATCCTTAAAATGATTATCCTAGGATGGCTATGAGATGCTCAGGGGAGCAATTAAGATGAACTCAATAATCCCTTATGGTCTTCAAATATGCAAGTAAGATGTACGGGGATTGTTTGTTCTGCAAAGTTCAAAACTCCAAACTTCCCAACTATGATTACCCTTTGAACTTCAACTTCAACTGTGGCCTTGACACTGGTTTGTGGCAGCTGTCAGAAAAGCACCTTTGGTCTTGGTGGTGGGGAGATGGGAGGCAGCACATGGGACAGAGTGCCACCACCACACAGAGCACCAGTCATCCACACACACAACAGCCGAAATGCACTAACCCAAGTCACTCAGAAACATTTCAGCTTGCTCACTGATCAATCATCTGACACTCTCTTTTGACACAACTATTCCTTTATGTGGAAGAACATTCACCAGACAGCAATCCAAAGTTCCAATATTTTTTAAATGAAGAATTAATGAGTAGTGTTTCCTATAAGTACCCACACCAAAACACATCTTTAGGTCTCCAAACCTTTTATTTTACTGCACAGAAGGAAACTTCAAAAATACAAAGTTCCATCAGGTGAGGAGATGACCAAGGCCACTGATGAAACACGGTGACTCAGGGGACAAGGGAAGATGAGTGGAAGAATGAGCAGCTGCCTGTTCGCTTCTGACAAAAGAATGCAAGGAAGGAACAACATACGCTCTAGAAAACATCTTCAGTTCTAGAAGAAGGAAAGGCAGCAGCTGGGGGTTTAAATCATAGCTCTTCTCCCACTTGTATGGCTGGGGAAAGCGACAACAGTTCCTTGATTTAAAACAATTAAAAACAAATTATACACAAGTTCCTGAACAGTGAAGATAAAAGGTTGAGGTGCATAACAATGAACCATGACCTCCACCTGAGATGCCCTCAATGTCACAATTCCTAGCAGGGTGACTATCCTACATTCTTCATCCATAAGAGCGTGCTGGAGCACAGCTCTCAAAGGTCAGTATGGGCAACAATCACTAGGAGACAAGATGACAGCCTCACCCTATTCCTTAGACTTGCAACAAGTTACCCAGGGCTGACTGCACTTCATCCGAAAAGGGCTGAAGCAAGTATTGTGGCCTGGGTCCCAACTAAGCGGCCTGACAGAGATGCTCTATAGCCACTGTGCTCCGTAGAGCCCCTCAGGGGCTTGAAAAGATTTCTAAGGAGCTTCTGAAAACTGGTCCTATCCACAACTCGGACTCACACGAGGACGGACAGTGTTTTCCAAAACAGATGAAACCGGGGGAAGGATAGGAATGGTGCTGAGGGAGAGGTCACACTGGGTACTGCAAAAGAAGCAAGCGGAGCAGCGTCATCAACAGCTCATCCTCTTACCTGGGAGGGTCTCTGATCTTTTGGGGGTAAGACCTGTGACCAGAGAATGGACCTAGTGGCTTTGCCACAGGCACCTGTGCTGAAACACATGCCACAGAAGCTGTTCTGCTGTGAAGCAGCCCACAGTGGCAGCGGCGGCAGCAGTGGCAGCCCAGGACCACAGCCCCGAGAGGGTGGCTGCCAGGGTTGGGCAGCAGGCTGCGGAGGGACTGCAGCCCTCCTGCCTGTTAATCCCCGGGGCAACGTTTGTAAATGGGAGATGGAACCAGAAACAAGCAGAAAGAAGGATTTCAGGCAGGTCTGACATGGAAATGATGGGGATGGGAGTGGAGGAGGTGCACGGAAAAGCATGGCAGGAATAAATTCTGAGCTTTATCTTATTGGTTAAACCACAAGAAGGAAGTCACTCCAAGTCTTTCAGGGAAAATTAAGTAAAGGGGCCCAGCTGAGTACTGTACACATTCTCTGTGACCCAGGGACAATACGTGGCAGGTGCTTCCAGCTCGCGTCTCATCCTTCCCAGGATGAGATAGGAACACTATCTTCAGTGAAATATCACTGCACTCCCCCAAGTACAACTCTTCGCTCTGAAATGCCCCATTCTGAAAATTCGCAATTCAAGCCTTATACTCACTCATGCTGAAACACGAGTATAAAGATAAGAAAAAAAACTTCGTTCTTTCTTGACATTTGTTACATTCTAATACAGAATACAGCTATGTTTTTAAAGTCTATTTTTCCAAAGCAATTTAGTGCTTTTTATATCTGTAATACTTACTACTGGTACCTAAAAAGTAGTTAAAATGTTGAGATGTATTATCTTTAGATGTATAAGCTTTAAATTTTTAAACTGACATTATTTCTACTATAAAACGTTATATAAAGCTACATCACATGTACTATGGAGGAAGGCTGATATAATTCTTTTTTGATTCACATAAATACCTTAAAATGTGGTTCCAATTTTTTTCTAGAATTTTTTTTTTCTGAAATTGTGCTCATTTTCTTTCAAATTACTTCCAAAACCCAAAGGTTCTCTGATGTTAATCGTGTGTACATTTCGGCTTACACTTTAAAGAGTCTTCATCTCCTGGGAAGTGGCTTTTGTATACAAATCATGTAAAGCTACTTAGACAAAGTGCTGGGGATGATTAAAATGGGCCAGATTCAAATTTATAACTTAAAAAAAGCAGAAGCAGATGTCAACCGACTCATTTGTGTATATTTTGGAAACGAGCTGACGATATGCATGTGCATTTCATCAGGACATTTGAAGGATCCCCAACTTCTTACTGTGGTTATATATCATTAACTTTAGAAACTGGAAAAAAAAAAAACCCAAATCCCCCTAACCTTATATTCTGGTGTTTTATACTAGATACCCTGATTCCTATTACAATCTGATATAACCAAAAAACTTTTTTTAGTTTGACTAGAAAGGGATTTGTTCATTTAGAAACAACTCAGAATGCTGAGAACTGAAGCTCACCATGTATTTCTTCTCATCTAGGAAAAGTAGTCCTTAGTTATTTACTACTTCAGAGACTCCAGCTTCTCCAAAAAAATTCCCCCACCTCTTTCATGCTGCTTATTTTTTGAGAGGAAATCTGGCTATTACACCCAGGCTGGTCCTGATCCACCAAATCATTATGCTTGCTCCAGTATCAACTGAGCATCTTGCCAAGTCCTAGAAATAGGAGAGGTAAGTAGAGTGCAGCTCTGGTCCTCAAGAGGTACTCAATTTATGAACAGTGTCCCAGGAGTGGTACCTGGCTCAGATTTGAAAGAGGTTTAAGGTGCGGTGGGAAGGACAGGGAGGGGTGTGTGTTCTGTGGGAGCATGCTATGCTCTGGGACTGCTGGAAGGCCGAGTGAAAGGAGCCTGCTTTCTTCAAGGGAGCAATGCCTTCATGACGCTTCACTAAATACCTCTCTCCTCTGACATAAAACATCTGTTTCAGATGGTGGATATATTCTAGAGGACCAAAAGAAACTGAGAGGGGACATTTAAGCAGACACCCTAGACAGCTAGTTTGTTTCTTAGGCAAATATGTACTTCCAGAACAGTGCAGCAAACACGACTTAACTAGACTTTACATATGGCACCAACAATCTTAAATATGCGCTTCAATACACATGACTTCTGCAGCAACATTGTGAACCTTACAGAAATCCCTGTGCCTAGCCTTAATGGGACAATGTCACCCTTCAATTACGCAAATATGTCAGTGTCCAAACAAGTATTCAGTCACACCATAGATCTCTTCCCTTCTACATATGCAATCTACTTCAAAGAATGATTTCAAAACAAACACATACACAGAGGCTGGGAGGTGTAGCTCAGCAGTCAAAGCGCACGAGCACAAGACCCTGGGTACAGTTCCCAGCACCACACAAGCTGGGTATGGTGGCACATGCTTTGTAATTCCAGCACTCAGGAGGCTGATGCAGGAGGACTGTCATGAGTTCAAGGCCAGACAGGGATACAAAGTGAGCTTAGGACCAGCCCAGATCACAGAGCAAGATCTTGTCTCACACACACACACACACACACACACACACACACACACACCAAAAACAAGTCAACAAGAATGATATACAGGTCATCTGACAACCCAGCAGAGTCAAGCCCTAAAATAATCAAGTCACTGAATTATAAAATGGTAAGCGGTGTATTAAATCCATGTGCAATAACAGAAACCCCCCACAAGGTGGAGTTAAAAAATGCAAGTTTCACCTTCAATTCCTGGTTTCTCCACTACTTATCCTCTTAAAATCACTA